>JAJJWW010006099.1:0-600000 GCA_023531295.1 Papaver armeniacum | reverse complement strand
TTTATATCATTCGCTCTCTGCATCATGGTGAGGGCACTGTCAATCAATATAACTATCATCCTCGTTCGTTATGGGTGCGTAGAAACTATGCTGCTACATAACGGCTGATTCTTCATTAGAGATTCAAGAAAAAGGGATGGCGATGGTGGGGAAACTAATCATGAAGGTTATGGGTAAGCAGAGTGGTTCTCAAACAAAACCACTGGCTCGGGGAAAGCCACCGATAACAAGCTACCCAAGTTCGCGGAGAAGGTTTCTAGTGAAATCAATGATGACTCTGTTCTCCTTGCTCATCTGGAGGAACCTAAGTTTTGTTATCCATGCATGGTGGATGTTGCTGATGCAGCGGACGGTCACGTTGCTTGAATGTCTCGTTCACTGTTAAAGGATTTGTTGAGTCTTATCGGGGCAAGAAATTGTGTATATACCCTTCTTTCGAAAGAGATTGCGGAGCTAGAGAAAGAACATGCTCGGCTTTTTAAGATAGCAGATGCCAATAAAGGGGTATACGATCAGCTGTATACCCTCCCCCCGTGAGGGAAAAATATCGTTCGGTCCTTTTTTAGGTGGCCTCATGTCTGTTTAGTCCTTTGGTCAAACGCCTTTACTGTTTGGTCCATAATTATTTAAAAATATTTAAATAGACAAAAATACCCTTCCGTGTTAAATTTTTATTTTTGTAGCAGTTCTTCCGTGCTAAAAAAATAGACTTCATTCCCAGGAATGAAGTCCATACAAAAAGCTAAAAAAACAGACTTCATTCCCGGGAATGAAGTCCATACAAAAAGCTAAAAAAAACAGACTTCATTCCCAGGAATGAAGTCCATACAAAATGCTAAAAAAAACAGACTTCATTCCCAGGAATGAAGTCCATACAAAAAGCTAAAAAAACAGACTTCATTCCCAGGAATGAAGTCCATACAAAAAGCTAAAAAAACAGACTTCATTCCCGGGAATGAAGTCCATACATCTTCATCTTCAAAAATAAAAGCATCAGTTCTTGATTACATCTTTAACAACAACATCAGATCTTTATCTTCTTCATCTTCTTCACCATCTTCAACGAACAGCAGCAGCATCGTTCATTCAAGAACACATATGTATTCATCTTCTTCGTCGTCGTCGTCAAGAACACATATGTATTCATCGTCACCAATATGATCAGCAGCAGCGTATTCAACAGTAGTAACATCATCATATTCGTCGTCTACAACTACCAAAATCATCATCTTCATTGTCTTTCTTCATCTTCAACATTCAAACACCAGCAGCAACAAAAAGAAAGAAAAAAAAAAAAATCAAAAAACAGAGTTCGTCTTCGATCTATGTAATTAAATCAAAATATTTGTTTTTTGTTTCTCTGTAAATCGTCGCATCATCTCTGCAAATCTTCATCAAAATCTGCAAAATCTTCATCGTCGTTCGCATATCTTCATCATCTCTGTTTCTTGTTTCCACAAAATTAAAACCCTAGAAAAAACATTTGAGAGGAAAAGAAAAACTAGATCTAGAAAAGAAGAGAGAGAAAGTAAATCTGAGAATGATTCCATCTCTCTTACCTTTTGACTATATATATGGTCCTTATCCAAAAGGGTATTTCTGCCACTACAAGGTGACATTTACATCATCCCTAACATCAGCATAGGACCAAACAATAATTTTTAGGACCAAACTATAATTTATATTACCAAATAGGACCAAACAGACATTTGATTGGGTCAAATGGACTAGACTCATCCTAATATATTATTCCTAGGACCTAATGGTATTTCCTACTAAAAAAAATTCTAGGAGGCAGTCGAGAGGTTGGATAGCCGATGTATGTCATCCGAGCCTGTGTGGTAGGCGGTGTATATTATGAGCCTATGAGCACCTAACTTAGAAAAAGTTCCATGAAGAGAAGTTTAGACACTGAACGTGAGATGATATCGGTTATTAGACGACTATATATAGATGATTGAGTAATTTATAAAAAGTTGGTAGTGGTGGTTTTTTATGCAACCAGGCGACAATGATGCTTTTAACTGTGTTCTGCGTTTACTTTGGACTGTGCTCTGCATTCTCGCTCAAGGGGATCGTCGTTGGTTTCCCCTGTCTAATAATTCTATTATCACGACTTGGCTATCAAGTCCGCGTTTCATGCTTATCTCGGCCTAACTAACAATAGGCGTGCTGAGAAAACTTCCCAAGTCCATCTATGCTCAGGCTTTACCCTCTTCGCTTCTCCAGTAATCACTTTATTTACCACCTTGAGTGTTCACATTAAGGGACCCCGTGTAAGGGACCCCTTTTTAGAGATCATCTCATGGCCTTTACTCATGACCAGATTGTGTCATCGCTCAGCGTTCGACGCTGACTTAACTCATGACGCATTCGCGCTATCTATCTATTTTATTATTATTTTATTTGTCGTTTCTCATGGTACATTCGGGGCTACCTTTTTCATTTCTCATGGCGCATTCGAGGATATCTTTTTATTTCTCATCACTCAGTCGTTCGCGTGGCTATTTTCAGTTCATAGTGTATTCAAGGCCACCTTATCTCACCACTCGCTATTTTCATTTTATTGGTCGTACTCATAGTCTAGTCATACTCGGGGCTTTATTCAATCTAGCCATACTCGGGGATTTATTCAATCTAGCCGTACTCGGGGCTTTCATTCATTCTAGTCGTACTCTTGGCTTTCATTCATTTCTAGCCATACTCGGGGCGTTATTCAATCTAGACGTACTCGGGGCTTTCATTCATTCTAGCCGTACTAGGGGCTTTCATTCATTCTAGCCATACTCGGGGCTGTTGTGCACTTCATTTTATTGGTCGTACTCATAGTCTAGTCATACTCGGGGATTTCATTCAATCTAGCCATACTCGGGGATTTCATTCAATCTAGCCATACTCGGGGCTTTCATTCATTCTAGCCGTACTCGTGGATGTTGTGCACTTCATTGGCCATGCACGGAACCTAGCCGGACTCGGGGCTATTGTGCACTTCATTGGTCATGCACGGAACCTAGCCAGACTCGGGGTTATTATGCACTTCATTGGTCGCGCACGGAACCTAGCCAGACTCGGGGCTATTGTGCACTTCATTGGCCATGCACGGAACCTGGCCAGACTCGGGGCTAATATTCATTTCATGGGCTGTACTCGTAGCCTTTTTTATTTATCGTGGTGCATTCCAGGACACCTTTTCTCATTATTCGGTCGTACTCATGGTTATTCTCAATTCATGGTGTTATCACATTCAAATTTCTAAAGTTTAATACAAGATGACGCAGATATTCTATGTATACTTAGTGAAATAGTAAGATAGCATGCAACTGGATGATATATGTGTTAGAAAAAAACGGGTTTGTTTTTTCTTTTGAATTGATAAAAGCAAAAGTTGTTTTTGGATAAAAGCAAAAGCTGCCTGGTTAAAAACAAAAAAAGATTTCTCTCCTTGTTTTGTGTATTTGCTTGTCTTGCTTTTGCAAAAGAAATTGAAAAGCACACTTTTCAATTTGAGAAGAAAAAACTATAACTCCTTCTCTTCACGTATGTTTTTTTTTTTTGTTAAAACAAAGACTTTGTATACCATTCTACTCATTGTTTCTCTTTTCAGTGCACATAGAACAAAATCTCGTGTTTGGGAAGAATATTTTCTTATTAATATGCATGAGGAGGAATCTTGATTTAATCTTTATATGCATACAGACTTGTTTATTCCTGTTATGGCACTTCTCTTGAAAACTGTTTTGAGAATCTTTCTTTGCTTCACAATTTGGTTATCATACGCATGGGAATCTTGTATTTGTTTTTCTTGTTTTGAGAGACAAGCTCAACTTCTTTTTCTATGGTTTCTGAAAAACAAGAGTTTTCTCTGTTTGAGTTTGTTTTCTCGCTGCCAAGTTCTTAGGGTGTACTCTTGTATGCTACAAGAAGGAACACTAACGATAGTTGTATCCTGGAGGCAACTCGCCAATAAAGCTATAGCATCTCTCTGTTCAGAGGAGTAGCAGGCGATATTGTCTTTAGGACAGCGTATCTAATACGTGCCTCTATCAATTTTATTCCACATGCTACTCGACGTGATTTATCTACCAAGATGCTGCAAATCAAGCTAAGTATTTCTTGTGCTTATTCAACTTATTTTAATTATTGTTGTTACTAACCCAACAATCTAAAGACAATATCTGCTAGTTTAATTTTTGTGACAACAATAAAGAAAAATATTGTTGAAAAATAAAACTAATAGGTTTAGTGAAAAGAGCCATAAAGCATTTGGCTTAAATAATCATAATTGAATGATTGATTGGTTTGTTTATGGTCGGTGTTGACTAACTTTGGAAAACTAAAGATGCTCATCTTTTTAGTGAAGAAAAAAAAATAAATTTAATAATAAAATAAATTTTTGTTGAGCCGTAGAGTTTTGAGATTATCTCTTCACTCATGAGGTATATTGTTAAATACTTTTAACATGATGTAGTAGACATATTTATTGATAGCCTCACCAAATCTCGTAATTTTTGGAATTATAAAAGTATTTTTTTTTAATATTTTACAAAAACAGTGAAAGAACAAAAGTTAAAGTTACATTGAGTTGTAGAGTTTTGGGTTAATCTCTAAACTCAAGAAGAGTTTTGTTGAATGCTTTTTACAAAAACTAGTAGACATATTTATTGTTCACCCCACCAAGTTTTATGATTTTTGGAGTTGTAAAAGTATTTTTTACATATTTTACAAAACTGTAACATGTTTCTGAAATTTCTGACGGGCAGAAAAAACTCTGCTGAAAAATTAATTTTTCTGGGATATGAGTTTTTTGGAAATGTCGATCTAAATAAGATATTTAGTTCTAGATCTTATCTTTAAACCCCTTTTTGATTTATCTAATTTGGATATGCGGTTTGAGAAATAAGATATTTGGAAAATTGTTGTGCATGTCTGTCCAGAAAATGTGAAATGTGTGTAATCTCTTGATTATGTCTAGTAACATTTGATTAGTGATGTGCTGTCACTTTGAGAATATCATGGGAACCTGTATTAGTGATTAATTAGAGGATATTTAGTTGAAATTTAATTCTCATGATAACTTAAGCATGTAGCTAGCAATCGATTCCCATGACATGAGCAATAATCTTTTGTAGAGGTAAATTTGTATTACTTTGTCAAGGAATAATATGATTTTGATAAGTTGTATATATCAACTTCGTTTATGTTCAAAATCACTTGGATCATATATGTTTTGTGTAACATCAATTTGCATAAATCACATATTTGGTTAATAATTGTGATGCAACAAGAAAATTGTGTGTTTAAATCGATTTGCGAATATACAAAGCATTTGGTTTTAATTACCAATATTTTGTGACCTACTAATGATTGCTTGAATCCGATGTTGAGGTACAATAATTTGATCCAACAAGTAAGTTGGTTAATGTTGGGAATTCTAGAATGCGTGCTCCAGAAGAAACGTGTGAGTCTTCTACCAAAAGTACTAAGGTATGAAAGCAATTCTTTGAGAAACTCAACTATCAAAAACAGTTGAAGGAAAAAATTGGTAAAAAGATTTCAGGTATGGACATCATCATTCTCCACATGTGCATTATGCTTTAAATATAATTTCCAATGGTTATCTACCTTACTATGAGATATGATATTTGGAAATAAGTTCATGTAAAGCTTTGAACTGTTAGCATAATAGAACATGAGGATTAATAGATAAAGTGAAGCTTGTATGCTATTAATTGATAATGAATACATAAACATGTTAAATCATAATGTTGGTAGAATACCATGATTTGATTATGCGGAAAGTGTTAAATGACACAAAATCACAGCATGTTAAGAAATCTCGATAATTGTGGGGGTGTAAAATAAAAAATATTTATTTTGATCTCTCAAGAAGATTTTACAAAGTGCACGACCTATTTTTTTTTGTTTTCTTGACCTGTATACCTAAAATGTGGGGGTGTATTTCCTATTTCGCCTACCAAGCAAATCAAAAATTTGACTTAAGATTATGGATTTTGTATTCCTAACCTATCCTAAGCATGCTAGAGGATATAGGTTAATGGTCATAATATTTGACATTGATAACATTGGTATGAACACGGTAGTGGAATCTAGAGACGCCTTGTTTTTTGATAATACAATTGGACCTCAAAAAAGGATCCATGACAGTCTCGCATATGTTCCTTCGACTAGTCAACCCCGTCTCAAGATGTTGAGACTGTACATAGTAGAAGTAAGAGAGTTAGAACTTAGACAAGTTTTAGCCTCGTCTATGTGACCTTTATGGTAGAGTCTGGATACTGAACCCACAGGGAAGTTATATGTTCTTCCGAATAGTCTTCAAAAGGAGACCTTGGTAGATGGGACTGTAGAGAAATACCTAGTATGGTTATGGGTTATAACCAAAAATTAAGGAATAAATTTCTTTGACACTTATTCACCTGTCACTAGAATCACTTCTATTAGGATGATGATTATTATTGCTTTTATTCATGATTTGAATATATACATCAGATGGATGTTAAGACTGCAATTTTAAATGGTGAATTAAATGTAGAAATTTATATGTACCAAGTAAAAGGTTTTTTGTTGTGAGAACAAAGTATGAGAATTGATTAAATTTCTGAATTGTTTGAAACAAGCACCTGAATAGAGGCATGAAAATTTGATCATGTAATGATATCTAGTGGTTTAAGATTAATAAATCTGATAAATGTGTTCACATTATATCTGAGGATGATGCTTTTGTTACTGTATGCCTTCATGTTGATGACATGCTCATATTAGGCAGTAACATTGATTTTATTAATACCACTAAAAGCATGCTAAATGAGAATTTTGACATGAAAGACTTGGACCCTACTGATGTAGTCTTAGGGATAAAAATCAGAGAGACGTCTGATGAACATAGTCTTAGTCAATTTCATTTTGTTGAAAATTTACTAAAGAAATTTAATCACGGTGAGGCTAAACCTGCTTCTACTCCTTGTGATCCCACTTGTAACCTGATAAAGAACAAGGGTGACGGTGTATTATCAATTTTTGAGTATTTTTGTGTAATTAGTAGTCTTATGTAATTGATTAATTATATAAGACCTGGTATTGCTTATGCTGTAAATAGTTTGAGCAGGTACTCTTGCAACCCTGGGCAGGATCACTGGAATTCTCTCAACCGAATTTTGCGCTACTTGAGAGGCACTTCAAACTTTTGTTTAATTTTGGAAGAATCATGCTGCGCTGAAAGGGTGATGTGATGCCAACTGGATACATGACTTAGAGGAGTCAAAATCCAAAAGTGGGTACATCTTCATGCTTGAAGATGCGTCTGTGTCGTGAAAGTTTTCCAAACAGACAAGTATAACTCGTTCCACTATGAGTCAGAGTTTATAACCTTAAAAAAGTTAAAGATGAGGAAGATAAATGGCTAAGATCTTTCCTGGAAGGGATTCCATTCTAGCCTATGCCCGTGCCATTGATCGCGATCCACTGTAACAGTCAAGCTGCTATTTGCTGCGCAAAGAACACTGTATACAAAGGAAAGTCTAGACATATACGAAGAAGGCACGGGTGAAACAACTACTCTCTACTGGTATTATCTCTATAGACTTCGTAAAGTCCAAAGATAATATAGCAGATCCTTTGACGAAAGGTTTATCTAGAGAGGTAGTTAGATCCACATCGAGGGGGATGGGACTGTTGATGGCGGATTTTCGTTTAAGGTTAAATTTGTAAGTAACCAGAAAAATCATGCGCTGACATCTTGTAAAAGATAAAGCCATTTATAAGTGACGGATACTCCTCACTTAATTCACCAAGAATGGAGCATGTAGCAACAATCCCATTCTGTTCCTCCAGGTTGGAGCATGTAGCAACAATCCCTTCCTGTGAATTTCATATCAGCCTTGTATTTCCAGTACTCATTATCAGTGTGGCATGACGACTGAGTGTTACTCTTACAGAGTAACACGAACCTCTAAGCACTATAATGAATCCATGTACGAAATACCCGTACAGCTGATTCTCGGTGTGTTATACTAGCCCGAGCCCTCTCGGTGTGTTATACTAGCCCGATTGAGCCCTCTCGGTGTGTTATACTAGCCCGATTGAGCATCCCAAGACCGACCGTATCGGTCCGGATATGATCTCGATCGCAGTCATCCAACTCCACAAGCATGATTGGATGACCCCCGCATTAATTCCATCACCCCCAAGCGAGGTATGGAATACACACGGCCGACCCCGCATGGTCGACCATTGGCCTTTGCTTGCCAAGAAACCGTCCATACCAAGCATTATGGGCGGAAAACCCTAAATTAGGGTTTGCGGCATATTACATGTGCCGCAAAACGGTCTCAACCATCCATCTTCGCAGGTATAGATGGAGGGTGTAGATGTAGACTCAAAGGGCCCGGAGCATGTCGACACAATCACCATGTGACCGCCTACACACTTGACCAATCGGTCAAAACCAACCATGGTTGGTTACAACACAGTCGCCCCGCCCGAAAGAGCATGGTCGCACGGCTTTGCAAGCCAAAATTAGGGTTCAAGCCATCACGCGCGTCCATCTTGTCCGGCACGAATGGAGGGTCACAGATCAAATCGAGCAGGTCCGGTCATACCAGCATGACCACCGTGGGCCCATCTACCACCTCATGTGATCGGCCAAGGCATATCATGCCCGGCCAATCCAAAACGCCCGCTCAAACATGCGTGGTTACACTTCCCAAATTGCAAATCGATCTCGACCACACAACTTCACCGGACGAATTGGGTGGCTTAGATCACGTTTTCATGGGACGGTGAGACATGGGCGTGAACATCAGCCTACCATCTTCACGCCAAACCAACCGGCCAAAACCGACCAAGTCAAGTCATCTTGGAAAACACGCCGGAAAAGGGTATGGTGCGCGACTCCTTGCGGCATCAAACTCCTATCGCAAATCGATCTCAACCACTCAACTTTACCGGTCAAATTGAGTGGCTTAGATCGCGCCTTCTTGGGAAAGTGAAGTATGGACGTGCACACCGGCGTGTTGTCTACACACATGCCCGGTCGGTCCTCTTCAAAACCCTTCCCATGCTTGGTTTCGACCAAGCTGAAGAGTGATGCTTGCGCACCTCTTTTAAAACCCTAATATTCATTAACGGTCGCAGATGAGTGTCTCAAACATCATCTCATCCGTCCGACCTCACCAGCTTGGTTATACAACCCTGGTCAGGAGTTATTTGGTTAGTGAGGAGTCATTACCCATCACTTTACCACACCGTAATGCAGTACCTGCATAAAATACACACGATACTTCACAAGTATCGACTTTCTGAATAACGCAGTTATTCAATTCAGCATTACATGCTATCTTTCGTGGATCCACGATCCACATTCCAGACATCAATCATGTCACAAACTGGGGGATACATACTGGGGTATTGGTCTGGCGGTTTACAGCGTGCAGCGTGCAACGCGCCATCACAAGAACGTGTTAGGAAGTCATGGACGGTTAGAGATGAACAGGAAAGTGGGCAAGACTGGTCGTGTGTTACTGATACACAACTCCACTACTCCATCATTCCACTACCTCCACTTCCCACGAGAAACGTGAATGAGGCTCAATGACTTGTATAAATAGGTTCTCCGCCCTATTTCCAACAACAAGGGAATAACGGAGAACAACACAAGTTCGAGAGAGACAGAAAAACCAAGTGTTAATACAAATCGTATTCAAACACCCAGAGCCTCGCTTGCATCAACCGCAAGCCTGCTCATCTTTTCTTACAAGTCATAAGCAAGCCAACATCTTCACAATCTCAACACCTTCTTCGCTTCCCTCCCTAAGATCAACCCCATCTCCTTCACTTTGTGACCGAAACAAGTCTGGAACGGCCATTTCTTGGTTTAGGCCGGACTTGCACAGATTGATCTCTCGAATCTACAAGCACTCACCGCGCGATGCATTTGTTGAAGGTTTAGATTCATTCCTCATCCACACCCCAAATTACCAAATTCTGCAGAGTAGTTTTCACCCATCAACAATTGGCGACCACAAGTGGGAGATTAATCTCTCGGTCGTAAAATCAATTTCTTTGAAATCCGATTCAATTTCATCAATTTCAAAAAGGGTAGATCTTAGAACCAATTCAATCAGCAATTCATTCCAAGATGGTGGAACTGAGGTCCTGGATCAGCAATCAACTCTGATGGAGCCAGCATGGATGACACTTCCGGTGTTGATGTACCCATCAGTGGAGCTACAGCGGTCAATACTTCTCGTGGAGCTGTCACTTCTATCACCAACACTAGCGGAGTAGGAGACATCCCAAAGAGGTGTAACACCTCCCATCACTGAGAGCCGGAGCAGCCGCAAATCCCGGCATCTCTTCGAGCGTAACGCCTCCGGTGGTTACCGAGCAACAACTTTCACTCCTCCATCAGGACGAGGAGCCGGAGACACGAGAGGAAGACCGCCGTCTAGTACCATTGCAGACTTGATGGAGAAACAAGAAATTCTTGCTAAAACTCAAACAGATATGGCCGCAACTCAGAAAGAGGTACTCACTTTCCTTAAAACTTTGACTGAACGATTGCCGCAAGATTCACGATAACCCTTGGAGTCGGCGAGATGCATTCAATACACCCGGAGCAAGCGTTTTCACTCATACCCACATGAATGAAGAAACTCGTGTTGCTCCCGAGCACCAAAGGGAGAGAGACCAGCCTTCCAACTTCATTACGCGTGAGGATCTAGAGCGACTTCTCCAAAATCGAGGAAAAGGGGACCGAACGGACGTACACCAACATCGGCCGCCGTACCCTCAAGATGTGCAACGGATTCCTCTACCAAGAGGTTACACCTCTCCCGTTCTCCTCTACGACGGTACTTGGTAATGCTCGTGAACACATTTCTCGATTCTTGGAAGCCTTGGGGGAACATGAATACAATCATGTTTTACGCCTAAAAGAATTCTCAAAATCACTCACGGGAGGGCATACACCTGTACAACAATATTGCGCCTAACAAAGATATCCAATTGGAGCGAGATGGTCAGTGCTTTCTACAGGAAGTATTTCTTCGTGTCTGAACAAATCACCTTTTCAGACCTGGGAAGAATTCTCCAACGGAACAACGAACATCCCAACGACTTCGTTAAAAGATTCAGAACCCAAGCGCTGGATTGTCACGATCCGAATGTCACCGAACGACAATTAGTGGAATCATGCATCAATGGGATGATACCCATATACCGCGCTCTGTTGGAGAATCTGGGCTTTCAAACATTCTCTGAACTCCACGAAGCTGCAAAACGTTCAAAGCAACAATCGCACCAAAGACTACTAGAAAGAACCAGAGTTGTTCGAAGTGAAGATTTGCGTGAAATTCGAGGAAGCAGGCGTCTCACGAACAAACAATACAACACTGGTCCTTCGTGAGTGTGGTAAGCGGAGGAGAAAAGAGGAAAGCTTCGGAACAACAAACCAAGCGAGCATCCCCAGCACACAAGACTTCGTCTCGAAAAGGAACAGACAAAACTCCTGTACAAAACACTAAAGACACAAGTTTTCCTTTTCCCATGAATGAAGTGATAGAACTCTTGGAAGCGTGGATCCAAGACGACGCCGTAAAGCTGCCCCCTATCAGACGTCCTCCAACCGAGGAAGAAATGGCGGATCCCAGATATTGTTGCTACCACAGGTTCGTCCATCATCCAACCAAAGATTGCAACAGGTTGAAACAAATATTCAGGGAAAAGGTAGAGACAGGGGAACTTCAGCTTGGAAACGAGGGTGTTCATAGAGACCCTTTACCTATCAGGAACTGCATGATTTCTGGGGATTCTGTTCGCAAGACCGTACAATCTATGATGGAGCACATATGTGAAATCTTATACTTCTCCAAAGGACAGCGTCAAGACATATTTGCGGCCCTCAACCACGTTGTGTCAGGTAGGCGTTTGCATCCAGTAGCAGTACAGGAACCCCAGTCTTTCCTGAAAGACATGAGCAACGGAAACTGGGGACTCCTAACCGTCACTCATTTGAGAAACGTTGAGTTTGATAACGCGTTGATCGATACGGCTTCAGAATTTAACATCATTACTGTCAAGACCTTGAGAGCGGCAAAGATCTCAAAGCAAGAAGCTACTCGTCATCCAACTGTGGTCAGGGATTCAGGAGGAGAACTCAGAGATTCATATGGATACATCGACCTTGAAGTCAAATTGGGAGATGCCTCAACACAAGCAAAGTTCTACGTAGTCAAAGAACATCCCAATTACGACATGATCCTAGGGCGCTCTTGGATGCATGACAACAAAGCCATCTTGAAGTCTGTCCTCTACCGGTTTCGATCTGGGAAAGAGTCTCCAACACGCCTTTCTTTGGACCGCTGGTGGACCGCCCGGTGATCTGTCCGCGCCGCACCAAAGAACTTGCCAATGTGACACAACTTCACGCTCCAACCAACAAGCCCACCGCGACTAGAGATGTGAATGGGAAGCCGGCCCTTTCACTTCATCAAGGAGAGAGCATGACTGTTGGCATACGCCGAAAGACTCCGATCTCAAGTAAGTCTCATCACGCAACTCTCTTCGCAACCTATTGCCCCTCATTCGACAAATCCTTTGACGGGGACTGGCTCCAACCAACAAGCCCACCGCGACTAGGAGATGTGAATGGGAGCCGGCCCCCTTTCAAGCGTTTCATCAAGAGCATAGAAGTTTCTGTCTTGGTCAAAGACGACAAGGCCAAGACACAAGTATCTACACAACCAAACCCATTTGGAATTGGAGACTTGGTGACAAAGGCGACTACATTCAATATTGGAAGCATGACGGTGAAGATGACCACTCCACCTGACTCACCCACCGAAAGAGAAGATGAACCGTACCTGGTAGCAGATGTTATCCTAGGCGGCTACTGCAAGCTCATCAACGCTGATAACCTGGAGGGCATAACAATTCACTCACGATGGCTCAAACCTTACCGAGCTTAAGATACCGTGCTACCACTTTCCATCATTCTCCACACTTTAAAACGCTGTGCTATTTTTTCCAGCGTGTTTCCTTTTGCAGTTTCATGTCATGCTTGTAATTCCTCCAAAAAATGATTGCAATACTTGCATTCATAGTTAGGGTTCCAATTTTCAATCCTCAATTTAATTGAAGTATTATTTCCATCTGAGAACCTCTCTACCCCTAAAAACACAAAGCCCTGAGTCGGCCTAAATCAACACACTAGAACAGAGCAAGAAGGGAAACCCTAAGCAAGTATCTCATGGGAAGAAGGAAACAGAACGTGTGCACAGAAAGGAAAACGATCTGCTATCTCGCCCCCAAAAGCCGGGAAGATCTTGCATCACAGTCCGTAAATGTTCCATCATGATAATTACTTCTTTTATCACAAAGAATCACGTATGGAGGAACACCCTTGTTTCTGAGAAGATTCAGTTGCAATTTTGGCAAAGGATTATAAAAAAAAAAAAAAAAAAAAAAAACTTTTGTTCAAACCATAAAACGAAAGGAAAACTTGAACTCAGCTGCCACTGAGTACAAGGAAGACATTCAAAGGTACGGAACATGCTTGGAAAAGAAAGAATGAAGTTCTAATCGCCAAGAGAGTCAGCCTCGCCTGCATCACCGCCAGATTCTGCTCCATCACCTGTTGATGCGCCTCCCTTCGAATCTCCCTCAATCTCTGCATCGGACATATCCGCAAAGAGCAGCGCACTCCATCCCAACATCAGCAGGCGGGAGCATCAAAGGGCATAGCAACACCGGGGCCGCGCAAATTGCTTTCACATGTTCGAGACTCCTCTCTGTATCAGAATCAAGAATTATCACGCCGTCCTGGATCGGGTAATCACACTTGTCTTCATTTGGAGGTCGTTTATGCTCAACTCTCCGCCTCTTCAACCGCGCTGCAAACCTCTCTGCCCTTGCGCTTACTAGTGTCTGCAGCGTTTCCTCGCGCCTCTGCCGCTCCTCCATGTCAATCGCAGCCGAAAGTGCACAGATGCGTCCTCTGGCAATACGAAGGTGTGGGATAGACATCCCCTGGATAGCACGGCCGACTTCGCGAAGAGGAAGATCGATCTTAGCCATTACTTCTCCGTGCGCATGGTTTTCAGGCTTGTCAACTTCAAAACTTCTTTCTGGGGAAGCAACAGAATGAGCGTCTACCGCTTCCATGATAATCTGCAGAGAAGAGGAGGTTATGAGCACAAAAAAAAAAGAGGATCATTAAATCTATCGATCAGTTAATCAGAAAATCGAGCAAGCGATGCACGAGATATGGAATGAACGACCACGTGAGATGATTCTTTATAATCTCACAAGTCGACAGAATCCCAGAAGGAAAAGAAGTCTTTACTTACCACCTATGAAGGCTGCTAATTCGGGATAACAATCGGCGAGGCTTATCAGATATACTTGAGGAAAGCCGTATATAATGAAAGAAGTACACCAAGGAGCGGTCGAGCTCATACATGTACAAAAGGAACCAAAGCGACTCACCGTATCAAGTCCTCGCTTCCTTCGCATCCTTAATCAAGACCAACCAGTTCAGGAAACGCCCGACAATGTGAAATTATCCTAGGTAAATATGTATTCACTCTAGCTTGGTCATTTACGTATGTCACCATCTCATGCCTACCACACAATAGTGTAACCATTATGTGCTAGGCAGGGGACTTAATGTTGATGGTGGATTTTCGTTTAAGGTTAAATTTGTAAGTAACCCGTAAAAATCATGCGCCGACATCTTGTAAAAGATAAAGCCATTTATAAGTGACGGATACTCCCTCACTTAATTCACCAAGAATGGAGCATGTAGCAACAATCCCATTCTCGTGAATACATGAAATTCCTCCGAGGTTGGAGCATGTAACAACAATCCCTTCCTGTGAATTTCATATCAGCCTTGTATTTCCAGTACTCATTATCAGTGTGGCATGACGACTGAGTGTTACTCTTACAGAGTAACACGAACCTCCAAGCACTATAATGAATCCATGTACGAAATACCCGTACAGCCGATTCTCGGTGTGTTATACTAGCCCGAGCCCTCTCGGTGTGTTATACTAGCCCGATTGAGCCCCTCTCGGTATGTTATACTAGCCCGATTGAGCTTCCATCAGACCGACCGTATCAGTCCGGATATGATCCGATCGCAGTCATCCAACTCCACAAGCATGATTGGACGACCGCAGATCAATTCCATCACCCCCAAGCGGTTTGGAATACACACGGCCGACCCCGCATGGTCGACCATTGGCCTTTTCTTGCCAAGAAACCGTCCATACCAAGCATTATGGGCGGAAAACCTAAATTAGGGTTTGCGGCATATTACATGTGCCGCAAAACGGTCTCAACCATCCATCTTCGCAGGTATAGATGGAGGGTGTAGATGTAGACTCAAAGGGCCCGGAGCATGTCGACACAATCACCATGTGACCGCCTTACACACTTGACCAATCACCAAAACCAACCATGGTTGGTTACAACACATTCGCCCGCCTTGAAAGAGCATGGTCGCACGGCTTTGCAAGCCAAAATTAGGGTTCAAGCCATCACGCGCGTCCATCTTCTCCTACGGCACGAATGGAGGGTCACAGATCAAATCGAGCAGGTCCGGTCATACCAGCATGACCACCGTGGGCCCATCTACCACCTCATGTGATTGGCCAAGGCATATCATGCCTGGCTAATCCAAAACGCCCACTCAAACATGCGTGGTTACACTTCCCAAATTGCAAATCGATCTCGACCACACAACTTCACCGGACGAATGGGTGGCTTAGATCACGTTTTCATGGGACGGTGAGACATGGGCGTGAACATCAGCCTACCATCTTCACGCCAAACCAACCGGCCAAGACCGACCAAGTCAGGTCATCTTGGAAAACACGCCGGAAAAGGGTATGGTGCGCGACTCCTTGCGGCATCAAACTCCTATCGCAAATCGATCTCAACCACTCAACTTTACCGGTCAAATTGAGTGGCTTAGATCGCGCCTTCTTGGGAAAGTGAAGTATGGACGTGCACACCGGCGTGTTGTCTACACACATGCCCGGTCGGTCCTCTTCAAAACCCTTCCCATGCTTGGTTTCGACCAAGCTGAAGAGTGATGCTTGCGCACCTCTTTTAAAACCCTAATATTCATTAACGGTCGCAGATGAGTGTCTCAAACATCATCTCATCCGTCCGACCTCACCAAACTTGGTTATACAACCTCGGTCGGGAGTTATTTGGTTAGTGAGGAGTCATTACCCATCACTTTACCACACCGTAATGCGCACCTGCATAAAATACACACGATACTTCACAAGTATCGACTTTCTTCAATAACGCAGTTTATTCAATTCAAAGATTACATGCTATCTTTCGTGGATCCACGATCCACATTCCGGACATCAATCATGTCACAAATCGGGGGATACATACCGGGTATTGGTCTGGCGGTTTACAACGTGCGGCGTGCAACGCGCCATCACAAGAACGTGTTAGGAAGTCATGGACGGTTAGAGATGAACAGAAAAGTGGACAAGACTGGTCGCGTGTTACCAACACACAACTCCACTACTCCATCATTCCACTACCTCCACTTCCCACGAGAAACGTGAATGAGGCTCAATGACTTGTATAAATAGGTTCTCCGCCCTATTTCCAACAACAAGGGAATAACGGAGGGCAACACAAGTTCAGACGAGACAGAAAAAACCAAGTGTTAATACAAATCATATTCAAACACCCAGAGCCTGCTTGCATCAACCGCAAGCCTGCTCATCTTTCTGTTACAAGTCATAAGCAAGCCAACATCTTCACAATCTCAACACCTTCTTCGCTTCCCTCCCTAAGATCAACCCCATCTCCTTCACTTTGTGACCGAAACAAGTCCGGAACGGCCATTTCTTGGTTTAGGACGGACTTGCACGATTGATCTCTCGAATCTACAAGCACTCACCGCGCAAATGCATTTGTTGAAGGTTTAGATTCATTCCTCATCCACACCCCAAATTACCAAATTCTGCAGGAGTAGTTTTCACCCATCAACAGGGACTTAAGCTCATAGAATAAATCACCATGAAGGATACTCAACCTTGTGAATGGAGCTCCAAGATCAAGGTTCAATGAGACAACTAATTTATGGTGATATCGAGACAACACTATGTTTGTCCCTCCCTATGGTGTAATTGTGTGATAGTGCTACCTGCATGAGATAGGATGATCTGTTGAGATCTTAATGGGTTCCATGGCTTTGTTTAAAGCGGGGTGTGGCAGGACACTCTTGATGGACTCACCTATGTGGATGTTGGAAGTGGGGCCGCTTCCTATGAGAATTTGAGCTGATTCTCTAGATACATTCATTAAAACCGGGATTTAGCCCACGGCCAAAACGGGCACAACCGCAAGAGCTTGGCAGCTTTCGGTGGAGATATCAAGTGTGGTTGTTATTTCTGAATTGCATTCACTGTTGGCGGTTCAAGACATTGTGTTCACCGTTACAACAAGCATTTATGGTAACCTCTCACTAAGTTAAGGTTCAATCTTTGGGACACCTTAGCCTAATTTTGATGCCTTCTGTTTTCTCGCATTTTATCGATATGTTTTATCATTCATGTGGGGGATTATTAGAAAAAAACGGGTTTGTTTTTTCTTTTGAATTGATAAAAGCAAAAGTTGTTTTTGGATAAAAGCAAAAGCTGCCTGGTTAAAAACAAAAAATGATTTCTCTCCTTGTTTTGTGTATTTGCTTGTCTTGCCTTTGCAAAAGAAATTGAAAAGCACATTTTTCAATTTGAGAAGAAAAAACTATAACTCCTTCTCTTCACGTATGTTTTTTTTTTTGTTAAAACAAAGACTTTGTATACCATTCTACTCATTGTTTCTCTTTTCAGTGCACATAGAACAAAATCTCGTGTTTGGGAAGAATATTTTCTTATTAATATGCATGAGGAGGAATCTTGCTTTAATCTTTATATACATGCAGACTTGTTTATTCCTGTTATGGCACTTCTCTTGAAAATTGTTTTGAGAATCTTTCTTTGCTTCAAAATTTGGTTATCATACGCATGGGAATCTTGTATAAAAAAATGAGAATTTTTGTCTCTTGTTTTTAACGTTCAAGACACTAGATAAAGAAGAGTTCTTCTTTACATTTTGGGAAGAAGTGGGAGAACGGAAAAAACTAGAACTGTTTTTAGCAGAAAAAAGAGAGAAAAACAAGAGGAACTACTTCTCTTTATTTGTTTTGTTTTTCTTGTTTTGAGAGACAAGCTCAACTTCTTTTTCTATGGTTTCTGAAAAACAAGAGTTTTCTCTGTTTGAGTTTGTTTTCTCGCTGCCAAGTTCTTAGGGTGTTCTCTTGTATGCTACAAGAAGGAACACTAACGATAGTTGTATCCTGGAGGCAACTCGCCAATAAAGCTATATCATCTCTCTGTTCAGAGGAGTAGCAGGCGATATTGTCTTTAGGACAGCGTATCTAATACGTGCCTCTATCAGTTTTATTCCACATGCTACTCGACGTGATTTATCTACCAAGATGCAGCAAATCAAGCTAAGTATTTCTTGTGCTTATTCAATTTATTTTAATTATTATTGTTACTAACCCAACAATATGCACTGTTTCAGGGCACTTTTAGGTTTAATCTATTAAATACATGAGATGGACATATATATTCATAATGGCGAGATAATCTTGCATGCTAAGAGGAAATATAAATGTGAGATGACAATTATGCTTTTCCTGCCACATGCTCTTGACTATTATTTAATTAAAATAAGATAATACTAAAAGGCAGCACGCGAAAACATTTGATATTAAAATTTTCAAACCAAATGGCGTAACCATGTATATCCTGGTGATAGGGTGCCAATATGCACGTATGAGATATAGGTCATGCAATTGGATGATGGGTGCGACTAGTGGTAATAAAGTGGAAAATGCTTATCATGCTTGCACTAGAAAAGTAAAACATGAAAATTGTATGGAGTAGTAGAAGAAGTCTTTAGGTGTAAAAGATGTCATAAACATAAAGAGGCAAGAGACGCTTGGCATAAGCGCTACTGTTAAACATATAATCATAGTAAGAATCAGGAACAGTTCAATACTAATCATGTATTGACGCCGTTGCACAGAAATCTTTGGTTCAAATGAAGCACTCAGCTTGTGTGAGTACTCTTGCTGCAATAAAATTTTTCTCTGCGTTAACATTTGCAGTTTGGAATCAGTGAGTGAGTGGTTTATTGTAGTAAGTATATGAACATTTAGCGTCTGCTAGGACATGATGAATCATATGCACAGGGATGCAAGTAGTTATAACAGTTAAAGTTAGACATACGAGAATCTTGAGTCTGTTTTTTGATTTGCCTAAGTAGGGATATAGATGAAAGTCATGATACTTAGCTTTATTTGAAGCTAGGATTAGCTCTTCTGCAACTTGAGTTCTCCGTGGCTCTCTCTTTTAGGGGTCACTTTGTTTAACTGAAGATATCTCTCTGTATGCTAAGCTTGTTCTGCTGTAATGCTCTTTGTCTGCCTTGCGGATGACATTTTGTGAAATACGTGTGTTACTGTTGTAGCATTATTGACTTTGCAGGTGAATCAGATTTTGAAACTGAAGGTATCCATCCTGAATCAATACTAACAAGTGAGTGTGACATATTAATCACATTTATAGCAACGTAAATCTTTCAGTTGCAATTAGGGCTCAAAGGCCTGGTCATCAAATATAAGTCAAAAATTCGAAATTGAAGATGCATAATTCAGGTTAAAAGTAAGCTATGCATCTGGAAATATCTATTCCTAGCAGCAATGGTATGCTATGAGCATTCAAGTACACTATCAATTGTGGTATGCGAAATATTATGCCATTTGTGACTCTAGAGTTTGTGTTCAGTTTGAATACGCATGGTCAGTATGACCCCTTATAAGATAGTTGCAACATGCTTTTGCATTTGAATCTCACCAATTTTTATTCATGAGCAAGCATTAAAAGATAACATAAGGGTGAGGTAGAATTGCACTTAGCTTTATGTGCAGATTGTAGACTTGATCAAATTCGTAAGTCATAAATGACTTTGTAGTAAATGTTTACGGATGGATGTTTCCTCAACAGCTGCATATTCACAGTCAGATCCCTTCTTCATAACTTGTACTAGGTTTATATATTAGCACATATCTGATAGAGGATAATCATTTTATACTCCTTTAGAGTTGTTTCTATATGCATTATTCAAACTCAGGAATGTTCAAAATCATTTATGTCAACAAGCAATTCATGTTTTTTCTTGTGTACGAACAAGGTCATTAAAACTATCATGCTTATGAGGAGCTCTATATGATGCTCAACAGATTTATTGTAAGCTATACCGATGCATCAGATCAGTCTAGACGAATTGAAACTCACAAGCTCTAAAAGATCCTAGTTAGAGATTGACACTATGAGTTAGCTACAACTTTCAAGCAAGAATTTCAGTTTAAACATATTAAGTCATGCTCATCATGCTTTGACATTTGAATCTCACAGATTTGCATTATAAGCAAGCATTAAAAGATAATTCAAATTTGAGATAGATGTGCACTTAGCTTTATTCGCAGTCTTTGGAATTGATGTAGTTCGCAGCATTTGGTGTCAACATCAGAGCAGCAGCAGCCCTCAAAGCTATGACAGCTAAAGCTGAAGCAGCAAAGGAAGCCGCGGCCTCCCGAGCTCACCAACAACGAGAAGGATTTGCAGAATCAACGATGCAACAGCCAGCCCTTGGAATGCCGACAACGAACGATCAGAACCAGACTCTGCCAGTTATACAACCGACGCCCCCTCATGTGGAATTGAAGTTGTTAAGTTCCGAACCGCCCCACCCCTTGATCCAAACAGTTGATGAAGATCACACTATGGCCATTGGGGGGGCAGGGACGGATCGGAACTCCAAACCAAGGACCGAATCATTCCTCCCAATTGATAGCAGAGCTTGAGGAATTGAAGAAGAACTAGAAGACATATGCAGAAGCTGTGGCATTATTAGCTCGAGAAAATCAGGAACTCAGAGACAAAATTGCCCAAAATATAGGGGCAGCGCAGCAGCATGACGAAGCAAATTCCAAAGCACCAGAACCGAACCACGATCGAAGGATCGTTGTGACAAATCCCAAACCATTGAACCAAGGAGTAACCAGATGAATTAGATCATCTGATCCAGATTACGTGCCAGAGGATTCAGACTAGTTTGATAGTGAGAGCCGAAGATTAGAGCGAACCGCAATCCGAGATGATCATCAGTGAGTAATGGAGGACCTTCGTGCTGAAATAATGGCTGGGATCAAGCAACTGAAATCTAGAAAAGGGGGAGGAAGGCTAGAAGAGGGGATGAAAGAAGCCAACACCACCCTGATATGATTTTTATATAGTGGTAAGTAAAGTTCGTTCAACTCGGGCTTGTAAAGGTTTGATTTAAGAAAATATATTCACAAGGTTGTCACAAATATCGAGAGATTACTGAGACTCAGGATTCCACCATATAACTCATTCATGCGATTCATATATTTATTCCAAACAATTATAGCTCAAATAATAATAAATATGGACTCTGATTCTTTGCCAAAAGTAGATTTTTAAAAGATTGAATGTAAATCAGAAGCATGATGCATCAAAAGTACATAGACTAAGCATACATCATCAAACGAAATCACAATCAATTAAGAAAAATCATAACACGATTAATGATTAATGCAAGAAGTCATAAAATAATTAAATATAATTACCACATGCATGAAATATGGCTTCCTCCGTCGTCCCAATGTTAGGGTTTAGCTCCTCATATCGAAAACACGCTCAAAATAATAACTCATGGTTGAATAGGTGTTTTATTGGAGAAAAATAGTATTACAGCCGAATCTATAACATCTATAGTTGTTACAGAATCAACTGTTACAGAAATTGTTGCAAACTGATGATAATAGTTACTAATGGACTGTTACAAGATTTTGAAACTTAAGACGCTACAAACGATAGTCCTGTACAGTCCTATGTTCTTCAGCTTCGTCTTTTGCTGCTGCTGCTGCAACTTCTACTGCAGCTTGATTCTTAGCTCTGCAACGTACCCCCAACTCCCCAAAGTCTCGACTCTCTGTTTAGGTCTTCTCCTCACCTATATATACACCACAGGTGAATTAATCCTGAGAAATCTTCTCAATATTCTTCTTTTTCTTTTCCAGAAAGTCACGGATTTTCCCCTCTTTTTTTATATTTTCTCTGCGGCTATTCTGTGTAATCCCAACTTGCAAACCTTGTCAAATCTTACCGAATATCTTGTCTTGACTAAAACTGCATGCACTTTCCAAAAACACAACCAAACAATCCCGAGAATAAATAAAAAGAATCCCCGAGAAACTTTCTTTTTCTGTTTTATCGTGAAGCAACCTAAACCTTTCCTTTATTCGAATAAAAATCTCTTACGATCCCCGGTTTGCCGAAACTCCGAGTAAATCTCCACTAAACTGAACCAAAGGCTCGAAATATTCTCACGGCCCTGTTTTCCGAGAACCAATGATTATCATCATCTTCTTTCGCATCCGCGTCCATTAAATAGTCTGTCTAACTATAACAGGATGAATTCAGTCCATTCCAACACGCCCATCCAATTAAACCTTCCACAAATCCAATCCCAGAAATTCTTCAGACGAAAGAAAATTTCCCTCCAAAACCGGGTTTTGAAAATGAAGAAGACGCCCCCCTTATCCTCTGTTGGGGTGTGTTTAGTAGTTAGGTGCCCCTTATCCAACTGAGTGCCCTTATCCAACGGAGTGCCAATAGTAGGTCTCGAACCAATTTCTCCGCAAGATCTTATTTCTCCAAAAAAGACATAAAACACCAAAATAAGTACAAAAATGGGTACTAACAATATAGAAAATCGAGATGAAAATAGACACATAAATGCGTCTATCAAATACCCCCAAACTTATTATTTGCTAGTCCCGAGCAAATAAAATCTAGAAAATAAAGTCCTAACTCACTGTCGCAGGCATCGTCGATTGCATTTAGCGTATGCAACAAGCCTTTAAACCCCTAGGTGGCCCTAGTGGCCGAGTTATAGTCTCGGGAGGGCTTACAAGAGATATACCCACAAAAACTTTACTCCAGACCCTAGTTATCTAGGCAGAACCTTGGAAGGCACTAAAGAATCTCCTTGGTTGGCATACTTATTGACTACAGGAGGAAGTACCCTGATGCGAAATTCCAATTGTTTTACACGAGTTTGCACTCAAGCATACTAAAATTGATATATAAGTGACAGAGCTCTACTCAGATAGTTTCTGGACATCATAACCGGAGTCAACCAATCAAATGGATAGATTAAGAAGATGAATGTAGAGAAAAAACGTAGATGGCTTTGATGTTGACTAAGGTGAACGGTGTTTCCCATATCTGTCTGAAGGCCACTGCCAAAACGAACCTATCCTAATGGACTGAGATACTGGTCTGGACTAATATCAACACACTGGCATATACAAGGGAATCAGTGGTCGATAATCCTAACTCTAGGTCAACTCAGCTGGCATATACAAGGGAACCAGTGGTTGATTTTATTGAACAATTTATTCCGTTTGGTATGATGGTCTGGTCTCAATTTCTCTTTTCTCTTTTTTTTTTCTTTCACTTTTTTTTTTATTTCACTTTTTTTTTTTGTATCTCAATCACTCTATTTCACCCTAGCAGTGGTAACAACTTGAATCGTGAGCCCCACCTAATCACTTAGAGAAACATATTTTTAAAAAGAAACCAAAATAAAAACAGAAGTGAAAAGGATTCAACGAGAAATGGCGAAACTACCATGTTTTTTTTTCTAACACCTGAGCTCTGTGCTTTTATGAATAGACTTTTTAGATGTTTCCATCTAATCAGATTGGTTCCTCAACTCCTACAACCAAGATGCTTCCATCCACTTAGATTGGTTAGTGTCATCCTTAATAAGCATAAACTTCTAGGATTTGGAGTGTAATTAATGCAACTAAAATGTTTCTCCCATACCCCCAAACTTAAATCTAAAATTGTCCTCAATGTTCTAAAGATAAAATTAAAAGCATGAACAAGGAGAAATTGTTACCATTTGAAGCAAAAAGAGTTTAAGGAAAGATATTACTGTGTTGCATAAGCATGGGTTACCTCCCAAGAAGTGCTAAGTTTAACGTCTTCAGCCAGACTAAGAAAGAATTAGTCACCTTATAAAATCATAAAGTAATAGCCGGAATATCTGTGGATCATCCAAACCAAATAAAGTTACCACAAATAAAAGGAATCTGCAACATGCCAAGAAAATAAACAAATAAAGCATACCCTTATCTAGTTTCCTGTTTAAGACAACTATATGTAGCTGTGGTCCATGTTCAGGCTCTATTAAAGGGTCTAAATAAATTTCTTTGGGCTGCAATTTCTCATAAGTAAGATCCGAAAGATCAGGTTCTAAGGTCTGGAAAAATTTAGAAGCACATAATAATAACCTGAATAATTGAAGATCCTCTAAGTCAATCAGATTTGACTCACATAGTTGACCACAATGAAAGTGGTGGCCATTCTTAAGAAAATGTGTCAATTCTAATCTCCTAAAGTACTTAGGCTTAGTCTCAAAACTTAATAATTGACACATTTGAAACTCATACATTCCCACAATTGGTTGAAAATATTTGGTGGGAAAACAAAGTCAATCTGGGTATCATAGCCTGGGTAAACCACATCAACCAGAGGATGGGTTTCTAACAACTGAACTTCTTTATGGACATCACTAGGTTCAGGAAAACGTGTATGAAGATAATCTTGTAAAATGGTTGAGGCACATATGTCAAGTCCCAAGTGAGGGAACTTTCTAAGAGTTAAAGCACATGGAGAATGATAATCACCCCCAAACTTAGAGTATTCAGTGTCTCTAGAAAGACTAGTCACAACTTCCCTAATTTCTAGGTCATCAGATTCCTGAAAATGGTCAATTGATTCTTCTAAGTCAAGTTCATCCTCACTCATCTCTACGAGTTCATTTTCTTTGTGTAAGACTAATGTTTCTAAATCGCTAGACTCTAAAATAATATTCTCAGAAGAAACTCGCTCCTCTAAACCATTATTAGTTTCGTAATCAAAAGGAAATACTACATCGTCTAAAACAGGGGTATCTCTAGTCAAATCCTCGTCCTTTTGAATAGGTGAATAATTATTAAAATTATTTGGATTTAAACTAGAAATAATATTATCATTATAAAGCTCAATAGGAGTAACAAATTCCTGGTAACTATGCCTACATATTTCAGATTCTTCATCAACACTATCCTCATCATAATCATCATAATAACATGAAAATGGTCGAACCTCATCTAAACAAGTAGTGTTACCAATTCTAACCTCGTCATCTTGATTATGTGAATAACTATCTTCATTTTCAAGGGTACTATTGGAAATACTATATTGGAAATTAAGATTATTTTGAGCAGTTCTGTTCTGGGCCTCTAACAAAAGATTCTGAGTCGACTCACATGACTTCCTGATTGAATCTAGGAAATAAATTTCACTCGTTGCATTGCTTTCGTCCATAACAAAGTTATTCATTTCTGCTAACTTACGTGTCGACTCAGCCAACTTACGTGTTGACTCTAGTATAGAGGAATTTTGCTCGTACGACCAGTTGGCGTGTGGATAGTAATTGGGCTCACCATGGTATGGACCATAACCTTCAAAAGTTTGATGTTCCCAACCACTATTCACACTATGGTCAAAGTAATGTCCATTTTGAAAATCAGTCGGATATTCGTTGTATTTGCTATTGTAATACCAGTTCGACATTCTATTGCAGGGGTGTGAGTTGTCACACAAAATAAAACCCATTGACAGGGAATTCGTGGGTGGATAAAGTCATACCTCCCGTACCAGACAGGCGATGAACCGTTGAAGTCGACTCAGGCCACCGACTCCTATGTCAGTGTACGAACTCGAGGGGCCGAGACAGTATCGTAACTGTCGTCCTTCCCTGCAAACAGTTTATATTTAATCCCAACCCTTCCTTAGGGTTTTAAAAAATAATGTCCAGTCCAATAAAAATAAAGTCCAAAAAGTGTTCAAAAATAAAAAGAATAATTACAACAATGCAACCATATTTACAGTTTCTAAAAATAAAAAGAAATAAAGTCTAAATAAAATAAATATATACAAAATCTTCTTCACGCCTTGGACTCCTCTTTTCTTTCCTTCTTTGGCGATGCTTTCCTTTTATATCACTTTTTCTTTCCTTGTAGCTTCGCTCCAAATCTGAAAAGAATCAAAAAAAAATACCAAAGGCGTAAAAGAGAACAAAAAATATTAAAAATAAACCTAAAACAAATCTAAATACAAGTCTGCATCGGCGGCGCCAAAAATTGATGTGATTTTTATATAGTGGTAAGTAAAGTTCGTTCAACTCGGGCTTGTAAAGGTTTGATTTAATAAAATACTAAAAACAAAGAAAATATATTCACAAGGTTGTCACAAATATCGAGAGATTACTGAGACTCAGGATTCCACCATATAACTCATTCATGCGATTCATATATTTATTCCAAACAATTATAGCTCAAATAATAATAAATATGGACTCTGATTCTTTGTCAAAAGTAGATTTTTAAAAGTTTGAATGTAAATCAGAAGCATGATGCATCAAAAGTACATAGACTAAGCATACATCATCTAACGAAATCACAATAAATTAAGAAAAATCATAAAACGATTAATGATTAATACATGAAGTCATAAAAGAATTAAATATAATTACCACATGCATGAAATATGGCTTCCTCCGTCGTCCCAATGTTGGGGTTTAGCTCCTCATGTCGAAAACACGCTCAAAATAATAACTCATGGTTGAATAGGTGTTTTATTGGAGAAAAATAGTATTACAGCCGAATCTGTAATAGCTATAGTTGTTACAGAATCAACTGTTACAGAAATTGTTGCAAACTGAAGATAATAGTTACTAATGGACTGTTACAAGATTTTGAAACTTAAGACGCTACAAACGACAGTCCCGTACAGTCTTATGTTCTTCAGCTTCGTCTTCTTGCTGCTGCTGCTGCAACTTCTCCTGCAGCTTGATTCTTAGCTCTGCAGCGTACCCCCAACTCCCCAAAGTCTAGACTCTCTGTTTAGGTCTTCTCCTCACCTATATATACACCACAAGTGAATTAATCCCAAGAAATCTTCTCAATATTCTTCTTTTTCTTTTCCAGAAAGTCACGGATTTCCCCCTCTTTTTTATATTTTCTCTGCGGCTATTCTGTGTAATCCCAACTTGCAAACCTTGTCAAATCCTACCGAATATATTGTCTTGACTAAAACTGCACGCACTTTCCAAAAACACAGCCAAACAATCCCGAGAATAAATAAAAAGAATCCCCGAGAAACTTTCTTTTTCTGTTTTATCGTGAAGCAACCTAAACCTTTCCTTTTTTCAAATAAAAATCTCTTACAATCCCCAGTTTGCCGAAACTCCGAGTAAATCTTCACTAAACTGAACCAAAGGCTCGAAATATTCTCACGACCCTGTTTTCCGAGAACCAATGATTATCATCATCTTCTTTCGCATCCGCGTCCATTAACTAGCCTGTCTAACTATAACAGGCTGAATTCATTCCATTCCAACACGCCCATCCAATTAAACCTTCCACAAATCCAGTCCCAGAAATTCTTCAGACGAAAGAAAATTTCCCTCCAAAACCGGGTTTTGAAAATTAAGAAGACGCCCCCCTTATCCTCTGCTGGGGTGTGTTTAGTAGTGAGGTACCCCTTATCTAACGGAGTGCCCCTTATCCAACAGAGTGCCAATAGTAGGTCTCGAACGAATTTCTCCGAAAGATCTTATTTCTCCAAAAAAGACATAAAACACCAAAATAAGTACAAAAATGGGTACTAACAATATAGAAAATCGAGATGAAAATAGACACATAAATGCGTCTATCACACCCCACTGGTTCCGCATTTGGCCAGAGCTCTCATTCCTCAGAAGTGCCCTATCCCAGCGTTTGAATGTTACGATGGATCCAGCGACCCGACGGCCCACCTTCGGTATTACAATCGTATGCTGGCTCGATGGGATCAAGATGACGCAATCCTCTGCAGATATTTCCCTTCAAGTTTGAAAGGATCGGCCCTATCCTGGTTCAATAACCTTCCACCCAACTCCATTGACTCATACGACCAGCTTACTGAAAATTTCTTGGGGACATACATGTACAACAAGGCTGTTAACGCAGGGATGGACAAGTTATTCTCATTAGCAATCGCTTACAAAGAAACAACTCGGGAATATACCGACAGATGGCACAAGATTTGCCAGGCAATAGGGAATAGATCCAGTGGTCAGCATTAACTGCTACAAGTGGGGGTTGGATAGGATGAGCCCGCTATTTGTCGAGATTCATGGAAGCTTTCCGACGACCGAAGGAGACCTTCGAGTAATCATCGAAAAGCACGCCAAGCTAGAAGAAATCCAGCGGGAAAATCCCAGAGCCCAGACTCAAAGATCTCATCGGACTCATTCAGTAGAATAGGCCAGCAGATCAAAGAGGGGCGGTTCAACCGAGCAGCCTAACGAAGATAGGAGAGGACGAAGGGACGATCGTCGACGTGATGACCGGAAATTCGAAGACCAGGTCTACACGAAGTTGAACACCAACTACACCCGCATCCTGAGGGAGATCAAGGATCGGGAGAACCTGGAGTGGCCATGGTCCAAAGGAAAGAAGCCCCCAAGATCCGAGAAGTCAAAAGATTATTGTGAGTATCACTGCTTCAACGGGCACCAGACCGAGAAATGCAAGAATCTCAAAATAATGATCCAAAAGTTGATTGACGCTAGAGATCTCAAGCAATACATTCAGAAGGTAGAAACCGATGACAGGGCAAAACGAAGCAAGCAAGTCCAACTCCCCGAGGGTAACCGAACACTCAACACCATCTCATGCTAAGAAACTACTGGACCCTCACTGACGGCTCAGATAGGGAAAAGGCTAATAAAGCAATTCGAGGACTACTGCGAGTTGTTCAAGATCGACGGAGTAGAAGTAGACGAACATGAGCAGTGGATGAATGCACCGATGACTTTCGACGCTGAGGATGTCGAAGAAGACATGGAAGAACATAACAACCCTTTGGTCCTTACATTACTAGTGGCAGGATGCAATATTAAGAAGATCATCATCGATGGGGGAGTTCGGTTAATGTTCTGTTCTATGACACGTTCAAACGAATGGAGCTAAATGACAAACAACTAATGTCATCGTACTATACCATCTATGGGTTCAATGGGGCACCAATGAAGCCCTTGGGAGACATTATTTTGCAAATAAACGCAGGACCAATGAAGGTTGACACTCGATTCATTGTAGTAGACGCTCCTTCCCCCTACAACACCATCATTAGTCGAAGATGGGTACACAAACTCAAATGAGTGGTATCGACCTATCATCAGTATCTTAGATTTCCAACGCCCGAAGGGGTAATGGAAATAAAAGGAGATCAGGTCACCGCTCGAGAATGCCAGGCTCTACAAAATCAGCTTAATAACGAACAAGATGAGCAGCGAAAATCCCGAAGAAGCCGAAATAAAGAGGCTACTAAGGAAAAAGCCATTGATCTTTATCTCGAAGAAATTTCTGGAAAAAGTCTGACGAAGGAAAGCATCGTTCTAAATACTGAGGCGAGTACCTAGGCCTGTCAATGGATATCCGTTATCCGTTAGCCGAATCCGATTATCCGGTTTCCGTTAGGTTTAGTTCCGTTATATCGGTAATCGGTTATCCGTAACGGATAATGTAGCGGTTATTTTTATCCTAACGTAACGGTACCGGCTTGGATATTTCCATTAGCCTTATTTCTGTTATCCGCTAACATGTGACTAGCACGTGTAAATTCTTATACCTAGGTTAATATCCTTCGAGAGAATCACTTCTTCAGCTTCAGTCAACACAAACGAGAGAAAAAAAGAGAAGAAAACTCAACCCTCGTCTTCCAATCATGTTGGTTCATCAAGCATAAGCAATCCCTCACTTTCAGTTGCATCTCAATTACCTTCTGCATCAAACCAAGTTCAAGGTTCAGGAATTCATTCAACACCTGCTGCTGTTGCACCTCCAACAGAAGAAGCAGTAGCAGAAATAGAAGTAGATGAAGATCCAATTATAGTTGAAGAAAAGAAAAAACTACGTTGCTGCAACAAATGGAGATGGAGTTCCTTTAATCCTTTGTCTTTTCTTTTGCAAAAACATGGTTTTTTCTTTTGCTAGAACATCTGAAGATTCCGAACATGTAATTTGGTTTAGAACATGAACATCTGTATGTTTGTTTTGTGTGGCATGGATTTAGAACTTGTTTTCTTGGATTTAGAAGTTGTTCTGTGTTTTAAACTTGTTTTGTGTTTGTCCTGTGACATACCGGATGGTACCGGAAAATTATCCGTTATCCGGTAAGTCCAACGTAACGGTAATGGTTATGAATTTCATATTTCCGTCGGCACTTAACGGATATCAGTTACCGCTAATTTTAATGGCAACGGTGGCGTCAGAGCCAATATCCGTTACGTTAAGTGGCATCGACAGCCCTACGAGTACCTCAACAGATAAGGGGGCTGAAGAGCCTACTAAATAGTAATTAAAGAATGTCCCTCTCCTAGGGGAACCGAATCCTACTTTCACATCCATTGAACCCGCGAAGGAGATCAATATAGGGACCGAAGAAAACCCGAAGATGATCAAGATAGGGACCTTAATGGATGAAGAAAGAGAGATAGCTCTAATCAAGCTACTCAAGGAATACGCAGACATTTTCGCGTGGAAGTTAGGTGACATGCCAGGGATCGATCCGAAGATAATCCAACACGAACTTCGTATAAAGCCAGGCACCACACCCTTCAGGAAGAAAGTACGAAAGGTAGCACCAGAGTATCACCAAGCAATCGAAAAAGAGCTCCGCAAGTTATTAGAAGCAGGATTCATCAAGGAAGTCAAATATCCAACATGGATCTCGAACATGGTCATTGTTCCGAAGAAGGCGTGCCCGAAGGATAGTTACCCACTCCCAAGCATCGATCAGCTGGTAGAAGTTGTTGAAGGATACGAAGAAATGTCATTCATGGACGGATATTCTGGTTACAACCAAGTAGCCCTGGCAGAAGAAGATCAACAACATACATCATTCTACACCCCGCACAGCCTCTATTATTACACAAGGATGCCCTTCGGACTTACAAATGCAGGGGCAACATACCATAGGATGGTTGATGCTATCTTCAAACCATGGATTGGGAACACCCTAGAAATCTATGTTGATGATATGCTCGTCAAAAGTAAGTTGCGCAAGGATCACCATCAAGACCTGAGGGATATCTTTGAATCAATGAGGAAGCACAACATGAAAGTAAACCCGGAAAAATGAACATTCAGCGTCACTTCAGGGAAGTTCCTTGGGTATCTAGTAACGAATAGGGGCATCAAAGTAGATCCCGCCAAGATCCAGGCCATCGTAGAAATTCCATCCCCGAAGAACCTAAAAAAAGTCCAAAAGCTCAACGGATCCTTAACAGCTCTGGGTAGATTCATCGCCAGGTCATCGGACAAATGCAAACATTTCTTCAACATCCTCAAAAAAGGGATCAAGTTTGAATGGACCACAAAATGTGAGGAAGCTTTCCAAAAGATCAAAGAATATCTAGCCATAATCACGATCCTACAGAAGCCCGATCTCGATGAGGTTTTGGCTCTTTACATAGCAGCAACGGAGTATGCGGTCAGTGCAGTATTGGTCAAGACGAACACAAAGATAGAACAACCAATCTATTACGTCAGCAAAACTCTCAACCAGGCAGAAAGAAATTATACAAAGATCGAGCAGCTCATCTTGGCACTAGTATGGGCAACCCAAAAGCTAAGAACCTATTTCTTGACTCACTACATTCGTGTTCCATGCAAAGCACCATTGGAGGTCGTTCTCAAAAGTGCTGGGAAAGTAGGAAGGATAGCGAAATGGAATACTCATCTTGATCAGTTCAACATCATCCATGAGATCCAACATTCCCAAAAATCGCAAGTCCTGGCGGATTTTCTAGCAGATTTACCCCTGGACAACGACGAGGAAATAAGGGGCATACCATAAGCAGAGGACGGGAAAGATCCAGTAGATGTTCTCGAACCTTCAAACCAAAGACGATGGGAGGTCTTCGTCGACGGATCAAGGAATAGGGAAGGTGCGGGCATATGTATCGTAATCTTCAACCCCACTGGAAAAAGGTTCGTGCATACGCTAAGGTTGGAATTCAAGGGGCATACCAACAACATCGTTGAATACGAAGCCGTGGTACATGCTCTTCGTTTGATAAGAAAAATGGGTATAACCGATGTACGTATGACAAGTGATTCACAACTGGTCATACGACAAATATGAATGGAATACAATGTCTACGACGAGACCCTTTCAGCGTATATGGCCTTGGTCCAAACTCTAGCATCCCAAATACCATTAAGTTCCGGCATTTATGCAGAAGAGACCTCAGGCATGCTGATACGTTAGCATACATATCATCCATGTTGAAAGATGAAAGCGTCAAGGAAATCAAGATAACAAGAGTATATGAGCCCTCGATTACTCCTCGGGAATACTTCACCACAAATCGTGAAGACGATGTAGGGGAGGATATCGCTGACGATGATGTAGGGGAAGACATCGCCGATGACTTTCACGAAGATGATATTATGACGAGAGCTAATGAAGACGAAGACTTCAAGAACGAAGAAGATTGGAGAACCGAAGTTCATCTTTTCCTTAAAGAAGGAACGCTGCCTGCGGACTTGAAGCAAGCTAGAAAGGTGTAGATGGGGAAAAATGATTCGATGGTTTTTATGGAATTAAGGAGATGATCGCGCGAATGAGACTCCTTGAACCGAGCGAAATGCTTGACCTCACACAGATGCACTGCAAGAAGGGAGTGTTTTGAATTCGAGAGATCAATCTGTATTACTCCGGCCTAAACCAAGACAATGGCCGTTCCAGAGTAAATTCAGTCACAAGAGAGGATGGAATTCGTCGGTGAGGAAGTTGAGAAATGTGTGAGATCATTGTAGATTGTGTTGTGCATTCGAAAATAAGATAAGTTAGATGATTTGAATTTGCTTTCTGTTGAGAGTTGGATTGTTAATCTCGTGTTTAGTTTTGGCGTGAGATTATCCTTGTTTCAATCATGATTGATTTATTTATATTGATTGAAAACACCATGATCTCATGAAGTGTGACGTTGATGGAATCAAAGAATGGGGAAGTGGAAATCGTGTTAAGCTTAGGTTTGCTCAACGTGTGGAGACTTGGTTGATTTTCCATCCACTAATTGTTAACTCCGACGACTTGCTCACATTCTCATCGTGTGTATGAACACACGTGCCGTAGACCGCCAGACCAAAACCCTAGTTAATTTCCCCCATGTAACACTGACGAGGTGTCAATCTCGCAAAAATAAATTTCTCTACTTCTCTTTAACTAGCAAGTAGTATAATGTAAGTAGGATCGTCCCAAGGGAGGTATGAAGTTCAAGTTGTTATGCAATTACTCTTGGCAAAGATGTTTTTTTGTAGAAATTAGAAAATTGTAAAATGTATTCAAATATGAGATGTAATTGATTAAAAGGTTCATTCTAGACCACGGATACAAACAAATTGATAGATTATGTTCTTCACATCATCATGTTACTAACAACCTAGAATAATTAGTACGCTCATGTTATATCTCCTAGCTCACCGGGATACGGATCGACTTATTCCTGCTTGCCAAGAGTTTCCTAGAGGTAAACTTACTAGGTTTGACTTAAACAAGTGCTCTAGGATCTCAAAAGCATGAATCACCTATTAGTGTTGATTTCTACATATGGTACTTAACAAAGTCCCATCATTAATACCCCCATATTACTACTTTGTGTTTATCTTCTCTAGACAATGAAGAAAATCTAAACTAGTTAATGATTCAATTTCGAACTTAAACCCTTAACAAATAATCCATATAGACAATATTAGCATGGTAGAAATCAATCAATAACATTAATAGATGCCAAGAGAACAAGTTATTTCATATCAAATATAGATTCATATTTCGGGCTTCGAAATCCCTTAATCAAAGAGAGTTTTAGTTACTCATAATATTGGAGTTATCATCAAATAATAATGGAAATAAAGTAAAGAAGATGAAAATATTAAATGAAACAAACCCTAGCTCAGAATACGTGATATTAAAGTTGTAGAAGTTTCCCTTTTTGTAGCCCTTTTCTCCTTCCAAAACTAGGTCAAATCCATTGTAGTCCAAGCCCATATGCAATGTGTCCACCATAAACCCAAGTGTGAGAAAACCCGTGTAAAAATATTGTTAAAAACTAGTCGCCGGAAGGCTGGGGTTATCGCTGGAATGTGGCCGGAATCCGGCGCCGGAAAGTCAAGTCAACTGAGTCAAAACCGAGTCAACTCAGTTACCACCTAGTCAGATGGAGTCAGGTTCATAATCAACTATATGACTTCAGCGGCTCTAAGCCATAATGTTTGCTGCCTAGCTGGCTGTGTTTTGTTCTTCAGCTACTCCCGGCCCAAGATGGTGCATCATAACGTCCACTGCTGTAGCTTAGCTTCCCTTTTCCCCAGGCCGAGCAAACCATCTGCATCTCCTCAATACCACCAACGCCACCAGATCCCTTGCGCCATACATCCCTGCTGTAATTTAGTTTACAAGCGGTGGCGAACATCTACCACCAACACAAGCACTTCAACCCACACCTGCACATGCCCCTGCCAAAACGGCTCCCTCGAGCTCTGAACACGAAAATGACGGGAGGTACCTTGCACAAATTCAGTCTATATATAAGTAAATAAAGCTCTAATTAGATAGTCGAACAAACCACAATACTCGGAAACTAACAAACCACAATCACAATGAAAAAAGATTAAGAAGATGGATATAGATGTAGATGTTGGCGAATGTTCACAAGTGATCGATGTTTCCCATATCACCGCCAAGATGAACCTATCCATCCCTGTTGGATTGAACTAGTGTTAACCTTACAAGGGAACCCAGTGGGTGACAAACTTATTTCTACATCAACTGTTTGGCATATAAGGGACCAGGGAGTGACTTTTATTCACCAAATATAATACTTTCTTTTCTTTTTCTTTTTCTTTTTTTCACTTTTTTTTTTTTTTTTTTTTTTGGCGGCATGATTCGATCTTTTGGATCCAAGCGCATGCTTCTTGTCGGCAAGTACATGATAGTTGCCTTGGATCCACGCATTCCCACGCTTGTTTAGGCGACGGAGACGGGGACTTTTCACACATCTACTATTCCCAAGTGTCATTCTTACAATTGGTCGGTCTCTTTTTTTCTTTTTCTCTTTTTTTTTTTTTCTAACCTTTCAATCCTCTCTTTCATCTATGAGAACAATAGATAAATATGGAAAAATAAAAATAGAATACGATATGGTGATATTCCGAGATTGGGTCGAGTCTTGTAGGAGGAAGTTGAGAAATGTGTGAGATCAATGGTGATCGAAGATTGTAGGTGTGTTGTGCATTCAGAAAATAAGATAAGTTCTCGAATGATTGAATTTGCTCTCTGTTGAGAGTTGGATTGTTAATCTCGTGTTGTCAGACCATGTTTGACGTGAGATTATCCTTGTTTCAATCATGATTCGAGATTTATTTATATTGCTGGAATTGAAAACACCATGATCTCATGAAGTGTGACAGTTGATGGAATCAAAGAATGGGGAAATGGAAATCGTGTTAAACCTTGGTTGCTCAACGTGTGGAGACTTGGTTGATTTTCCATCCACTACTTTGTTAACTCCTTCAACTGATTGCACGACTTGCTCACATTCTCATCGTGTGTATGAACACACACGTGCCGTAGACCGCTTTTGTTCCAGACCAAAACCCTAGTTAATTGTCTCGTGTGATTGTAACACTAGTCGATTGCTGACTTCATGACTTCATGGGACGATGAGTCCTTGTATTGTTGAGTCGAATGTGGTTTGGAAATGTTCTGAGACTCATGAATTGAACATGTCTGTTGAGACAGAGATATGATGTGTGAATAAGTTAACGTGAGCAAATATTGCTCATTTGATGAATTGTTGAATATTGATAGTTGAACCAATATTCTTTGATTTGAGCAAGTATTGCTCATCTGAGCAAATATTGCTCGTTTGATGAATTATGGTAACATGACCAAATAAATTATTAAATCAGAATATTGGCAATTGAACCGAGTATGATAAATAAAATATTGATCACGGGATCAACGTAAAATTATTAGCGTTTGAATCTGGAATCATTAACCTTGGACTCAAAACCCTAATTTGATCAATTGATGATTTATTGATGGTTTATTGAGAATTAACCACAGAAAAGGAGGGACCGGCTACATGGGATTATGGGTCGACCATGTAGTGCCCAGATGCTCACGTGAGCAAATATCAAGATCCCCTAAAGACCATTTAATTTGTTGATGAAAGCATGATTAAATGCTGGTTTAATCATTTATTAAAATAATGCTGAACCTTAGGTGATAAAACCCAATTAATTATGAAGAGATAAGGGACCGACCAAGGGGTAATGAAACCGGCCCTGGGTGTTCACGGGATCAAATGATGATCGTCCCATGAAGTTCCAAGTTCTTTGGAAGAGTTTTGGACCTAATACGTGCAATTGTGCAAATTAGGTCAAATCATGAGAATACGTGGGACCGGCTTCTTGCAAGCCAAAGAGCCAACCTTGGTCGGTCAAGGTAACATGCTCACGTCACCAAAGTGTCCGTATCTCAATTCTGAGAATTTTGATATTTTCTGGTGTGCGTTTGAGCCACATTTTGAGAAAATATGAAGAAATCAGGGTTTTTTGCTGAAACCATCAAAACCTTCATGAGATGAAGGAAAATAATAAAAAATAAGGGAATCATGAAGTGTGGGACCGGCTATGGCCAAGGCATGACCGGCCGGCCAAGGAGCCCGGTCCCACGGTGTTTTCCCTAATTTTTATAATATATTCATGATTTTAGGGAAATATGATAAAACCAAAGAGTTTGTTGAAACCAAGGAGTTTTGTTGAAATCAAAGATTTTCCATGAGATGAAGGAAACAAAAATATTAATAATAATAAAATAAGAGCGTGTGGGACCGGCTTGAGCATGGTTGGCCGGCTAGGGCCCGGTCCCGTGAGTTTTCCCTTATTTTATGTATTATTTCATGATTTGAAGGGATTTTCATAATTTTTGAAAGAATTTTCATAATCTGAAGGAAATATCATGAAATCAAGGAAATATAAAAATAATAATAATAAAATAAGGGGTTTGTGGGACCGACTAGGACATGACCGGCCGGCTTGGGCCCGGTCCCGCAAGTTTCCTTAATTTTATGTATTTTTTGTGTATTTTCCCATAATTTGAAGGAATTTCATAATTTGAAGGAAACATCATGAAATCAAGGAATTTCATGGGATTAAGGAAGCATGAAAAATATAATAATAATAAAATAGGGCGTGTGGGGCCAGCTAAGGCATGACCGGCTGGCTATGGCCCGGTCCCACGGGTTTCCCTAATTTTATATTATTTTTCATGGGATCACGGAAATATCATGAGATTAAGGAGTTTTCATGAGATTAGGGAAATAATAATAAAATAATGAGGAACCATGAGGTGTGGGGCCGGCCGGGATCAAGGCATGGCCGGTTGGCCAATAATCACGGCCCCACAATATTTTCCCTAATTTTATATTATTTCCTCAGTGTGAAGGAAACACCATGAAACGAGGAGTTTCCTCAAAACGAAGGATATTTGTTCAAATGAAAGGATTTTCATGAGATCAAGAAAAATAATAAAATATAGAATTTGGGCGTGGGACTGGTCACGGCATGGTAGGCGGGCCGTAAGCCAGTCCCTAGCGCCTTGACTATTATTTTATTATTTTCTTTCCTATTTGCATAGGTTCATCGTCTCGTCGTATTTTGAAATACTTGTTTGTTCATTCAGGTGTTTGTTAATACATTATTTGTCGAATACATTTACACCATTTTGGTCGGGGCTTACTCGAAGGTAACTCAGATGCCCGTGTGTTGAATATTTATTACTAACCCATGGAATTCTGCTAGGAAGAACCATAAATTGAAGTAACGAAATATTATGAAAATATTGAATATTTTCCAGGGATTTGAATCTATTGATTTTGAGAATAATTAATTAATGGCTCTATACTAGTACGATCGTCTAGGAGCGTTAATTATTCAGGAATTGAGTGATATGAGCTTGTTGAAGCGTCATACTTCTTTCATATAGTCAGAGAAAACATTGTTACATCTTGAAGACGTTATTTCTCTATACTAGCAGGCAAGCTGTCTAGGAGCCGTCTAATCTTTCGATTCTATATAGAAGTAATTACTGAAATTGCTCAGTATTCGTGAGATATGTCGTTGCCTCAGCTGAGAGACTACATATCTATATATACTACGAGAGACAGTATTCTCGATCGAGAGATTCTCATAGCATGATCTTTCATGCTTTTGATAAGAGACATGAGCCTCAATATTCATCTGATTGCTGGATCAGGAATACATATAATTATGGGTTTACGATTTTAGCCTTTGTCGAAAATCCACCATCTACAAAAGGTGCAATCAAAGGCGGGGAGATACGACCTTGGGGACGAAATTTTATATAAGAAGTCTTTTCTCGGACCGCTGCTACGCTGCCTATCAAGAGAAGAAGGACACCGGGTTTTGAAAGACATACACTATGGAGACGCGGGCAACTATAGTGGGATGAGATCACTAGCAGACAACGCAAAAAATGCAGGGATATTATTGTCCACAAATGATACGAGACGCTGCGAGAATGTCTAGGAGATGTGAGGAATATCATCGGTTTGCTAAAAGAATCCATGCACCTGCAACGAAGCTGAATTCGGTGGATAGTCCTTGGCCCTTCTCAAAATGGGGGCATAAACATCGTTGGACCCCTCATCGAAGGATCGGGGAAAAGACGGTTCTTGATTGTACCCACATATTACTTCAGCAAACGATTATTCACACGCATATCATCTCTGGAAGCATCATTGGCTTGGGAATCAGACATCCTTGCAAAGTAGCTATAACATGCACACAATGCTCCGCTTCAGCATATCATTCATATAAGATGCAAACATCAATGGAATGAAGTAATTGGAAAAATGCTCACGCAAGCATATACAAAATGGTAATTCTCAACTCTTACCTTTTTTACGATTCCACTAACATAGTGATTGCAACGTAAGAGTTAACACTTCAAAACTTGCTCGTTTCTTCGAACCTACAAAAGATGAGAAAAAACTCAGATTTTCATAAAATCATGAATATTTCTACTGTGTGAACATTCACCATGAAATTATAAAAATTAAAACATTATTTCATCATAAATAATTGTTTACTTCTAATGATTACACACAATTCAAGTCTTGATTTTTTATATATATTCATATATATAAATAATAAAAACGTGAATTATTCACGTAAATAAAAAAAATCATTTTGATGTGAGCAAAGCTCACGTAAATAAAATTTTGTGGATATTTCACGGTTTCATAAAAAAAAAAAAATCCATGAACAGGCCATGGTTTCATAAAAAAAAAAAATCTTTTTCCTTCGCATCATCATCTTTCTTTAAAACGAGGGTTTATTTCGGTTTTGTGAAAAGTTCACATCTTTTAAGGTAAAGTTTTGGTTTTCATGAAAACCAAAAACAAAATTTTATCACTGGACACAAGTCTATATGTATAAATAAAAAAAAATCCCTCCTAAGTCAAGGATTATTGCTAGTTTCTTAAACTAACGATCAAACGAGCATACGTTTTCAAAAAAAAAAAACAACAACAAGGGTTTTCTACAAAACTCACTCATATATGCATGATAGGTGTCTAAAACACCTTGATATTTATCTATTGTTTATGCTTTCTTTGCTTAGTTTTCTTGTAGATTATGTATCTTATGTTCGCTTTTGAGTGTTTAGGTACTTTGGAGTCATTTGGAACAAAAGGAGAAGAAACAGCACAAAAGTCTCATCTCATGTGCAACTTCTCTTGGAGGCAGATTATTTCTCACTATTTGCTTTTATTTCTTCATCTCTGTCTGAAAAGTATGTCGGCTTTAGTGATGCAAATTTCTGTCTGAAAAGCACGACAACTTTAGTGATGAGGAGACATTGAAGAGAAGAAGTGAATCTGAGAAGTAAGAGACGGATGTTGTTGGCGGAAGAATTCGAGGAAGGAAAAGCGTCAGAATGAAGCATAGAAGTTAAAGCTCGTGTCAACAAATGCTTGCCATCATGGGCTGGCAAGTCTCCAAGCTGCAGACAAAGGGAATCAACAAGGCACTATGTTTACATGAGTTGCATGGATAGTTCATAATGGGCTTAATAACTGATGTGTAGTCCGTTCAATGCAGAGAGGCCATACTACTAAGACTACACATGTGCAGGTGAAGAGGAGAAATATTAGGTCTCAACAGAGACCCAAATTGAGCAGAGAGTATTCTTTTCTTTTGTCACCAGTTAACAAACAAAGAAGGGGATCTGGTTGTTGTTGCCGCACCGTCGACCTAGTCAAGCAGCGGTGTTATAGCTGTTCACCATGGGTCGAGACCTCTACCTGAAGTCGAGAAGAAGAATGAAGAATGGCGTGTATTTGCTGGCGTTCTGGACCAGAAAAAGGGAGGAGATTGAGCTGATTCTGTGGGGTATTTGGGTTTATCAGTTGCTCGAATTAGTGTGGTGGTTGTAGCTCAAGATTGCAGGATGAATTAGGTTCGAACGAGCAGCCGATGGAGTTTGAAGAACCAGAAGAGAATGGTGATGGTGGTTGATAATTGGGTCTGTTTTGTGCCTGAAATGCAGCCGGAAAGAAGTTGTTGCTGACTGACTTCATATGGGTGTTCAACAAATTCTTGGAGTCGAAAAAGAGTGGAGAAATGGGTTGTTGTTGGAATGTGGGATTGGTTGCAGGGAAGGTGCCATAGAGAGGCTTGGAAATCACTGGTAAAGCTCTTTCTCCATTAACTGAATCAGTGCACATTAAATGTTCGATAACGGTTCTGAATGAACTTCTCTTCACCACTGCAAGCTCGTCTAGTTGTTGCTGCTGAATTTTGTGGGTGTTTACACAAGGGTTTACAATGATTGGTGGTGGTTCTCGACAGACTATGTACTGTTTTAGGAGTTGAACATGAAGATGGTGTTTCGGGTTAACATTGGCTCGAGTAAAGAATGGAAGAGAGATGTGTTGCTGCTACTGCCATTAGGTTCTTATGTATCGATGGGGATTTGGTGCAGTTCTGGCAGTGAGGAAGTGGTGAAGACACCAACAGTTCTGCCTTGGTCCTGTGCTGCAGTAGCCATGGCTCTGTGGGCTATGTACGAGATTGTTTGTGCCTGAAATTTAGACGAGAAGGGATAGTGATGGACTGCTGTTGTGAGTCTGTACAAGGAGGTGAGCTTGGGTCGAGTATTGGGCTTTATTTCAGCCGGCAAAACCACAAGAAACTGGACTGATGGTTGCTGCCGTTAATGTAGAGAGTATTCTGGCAAGGTCAGGCAAAGGTGCTGGTCTATTGCCATGGTTCACTGGCAGGGATATGAAGTAGAAGCTGACCAGGATTGTATGGGAGAATGGGTGACAACTGAATCTGTGTTGCCATGAGCTTATGGGTTATGAATGAAAGGTACTGGTGGTGCTAAGTGTCTGTTATGAATATGCAGATGGACTTAAAGCTGGAATGATTGATGCTGGCAGAGCAGGCAGTGTTTAATGAACACATTACAGGTGCATGAATGAAGGTTCTGAGATGGTACCTGAAGTTGTTGGAGTTGAGTTAGCAGTGCAGGGAAGACTTGAGTTTGTTTAGATGAATGTCTAGGTTCAGGTGGTGGTTGAGGCGCAGTGATGATTAAATGATGCAGCTAACCAGGGATGCGAGAGGAAGTAGTATTGCAGCTGTACTGTTACTGCCGTGATGAAGGCAATGTTGTTATCGTGAATGAATGATTAAGCTGTTGCAGGATCAGCTGGGATTCGTACAGATTTGAGATCGAATGAGTCTACTGGAGATGTAGTTACAATGGCTTGTGATGAGTTGTTGCAGCTGAACTACAGGTGGATGTCTAATCTGTTGGTGTTGTATGGATGTATGGGTTTAATCTGTATATTACAGAGAAGAACAAGGTCAAGAGGATCTGAAATTGGTGGTGCTAAGAAGAACTGATGCGGCTTTGTTGATGTTTATGTGGAACGGTTGGCTGTGACTCAAGAGTTTACAGTGATGGTTATAGAATGTTAAAGCTACAGAGAATGGATGAGATGTGAAGTTACAGAAGACATGAGTAAGGCTGAAGCCAGATGGAGTTGTAATTGAAGCTGCAATGGAAATGGATTAGATTATGCAAGTGGAGCAGCAGCATTGGTTTGGCCTTTGCAAGATGGCATAGGCTGGCCTGGCAACTCAGCCCACTTAGACAAGTTAACATCTAACTCGTTTCTGACTCACATCTGACTCGGTTATGACTCAGTTGACCTGACTGAGTTGACTATTTTGACCGGTGAATTTCCAGTCACCTGAGATGTTTCTGGTGGACTTTCCCGACCAACTTCCGACACCTCAACCAGTTTTCCGGCAAACACTTTTGGGGCGGATTTTCACATGGGTTTTTCTCACACATGGGCTTGGTGGATTTTTATATATTGGACCTTTAATTTTGGAACAACAGGAGCTATAAAAGAGAAGTTTTTCTACAACTTTATGACGTATTCTATTTTGGAGTTTTTGGGAGAGAGCCGCAGCTAGGATTTGCTTTCGTTTTTATATTTTCATCTTCTTTATTTTATTTCAATTATTATTATGATGATGAACTCCATACTTATGAGTAACTAAACTATTTTTTATTAAGGGTGATTTCAAAACCCGAAATATGAACCTATAATTGATATGCAATAGCTTGTTTTCTCACAAGTTTCGTTATTGTTTGATTTCTACCATGCTAATAATGTTTATGATTATTTGTTGATTGTTTAAGTTCGAAATTAAATAGTTGATTCATAATCCTATTGCTAGTTTAGATTTTCTTCGACCCGTAATTGTCTAGAGAATTAAACACAAGTAGCAATATGTGGGTATTGATGATGGGATTTTGTTAGATGCCCATATGTAGAAATTGACACTAGTAGGTGATTCATGCTTTTGAATTCATCACTAGGAGCAACCTTATCTCACAAAACTTAGAGCACTTGTTTAGGTCACACCTAGAAAGCGTACCTCTAGGAAACTAAGCAAGTAGAGAAACCGGCAACATCACCGGTGTCCCATGAACCTGATTTGGAGAAAGAAGAGGGTGAAACAGCCCCTAAAAAGGCTGACCCGGTAACAAATTCTAACCCTAAAACTCGTGTTTCTACTTATGCTACTCCTCCGCCTTTTCCTAGCAGGTTTGCAAAGTCGAACAAGGAGACATTATACCAAGAGATTTGGGAGATCTTTAAGAAGATTGAAGTGAACATTCCACTCATTGAGGCGATAAGGCAGGTTCCTCGCTATGCAAAGTTCTTGAAATAATTGTGCACTAACAAGCACAAATTGACCGGTAATGAGGTAATGAGTGTGGGGGAAAATGCTTCGGCATATCTTCAAAAGAAACTTCCACCTAAGTTGAAAGATCCCGATAGTTTCACCATACCATGTACTATTGGTAAAATCAGGTTTGAACGTGCTTTGCTAGATTTAGGAGCATCCATAAATGTTATGCCTGCTTCCATTTATAAATCCTTGAAACTTGGTCATCTTAAGAATACCGGTATTGTTATACAACTTGCTGATAGATCTAATACTTACCCGAAAGGGGTTATTGAAGATGTTTTGGTGCAGGTTAATCAACTCATATTTCCGGCGGATTTCTATGTTCTTGACATGATGGATGAAGATTCACCATCGTCTACTCCCTTGCTGTTGGGTAGACCATTCATGAGAACCGCTAGAACAAAGATAGATGTTTTTAAAGGTGCCTTAACTATGGAATTTGATGACGAAGTCATAAGTTTCAATATCTTTGAGGCTATGAGATATCCTAGTGATGTGCATTCCTGTTTTTCAATTGATATTATTGATTCTCTAGCTCAACAGATTTTTGAATTGAATGGTGAAGATGCTTTAGAAAAACCATAGTGGAAGGTTTAGGTTATGGAAAATACAAAGACCTTGAAAGTGAATTGTCTATTTGTGATGAGCTTAAAGAGGTTGTTTTAGCTCTTAACTCATAAAAAGAAGTTCCGCAAAAGTATAATGCGTCTTATGTTTCTTTGCCGCTTACTAATGAGAAACTTTTACCATCGATTATGCAGGCACCTATTCTTGAGTTGAAACCTCTTCCGGATCACCTCAAATACGTATATTTGGGTGATAAGGAAGAGTTGCCGGTGATCATTGCCAAAGGACTTACCAAGGTGCAAGAGGAGAAACTTGTTCGAGTGCTAAGAGAGTACAAGTCTGCCATTGGGTGGACCATTGCCGATATCAAAGGAATCAGTCCTTCCATATGTATGCACCAAATACTTCTTGAGGAGGGGGCAAAACCAACAAGAGAAGCTCAACATCGCTTGAACCTCCGATGATGGAAGTAGTCAAGAAAGAAATCCTGAAGTTGTTGGATGTCGGGGTTATCTATCCCATATCCAATAGCAAATGGGTCAGCCCGGTTCAAGTCGTTCCAAAGAAGTCCGGAATCACGGTTGTGAAAAACGATGATAATGACTTGGTTCCAACAAGAATTCAGACCGGTTGGAGAGTTTGCATTGACTACCGAAAGCTCAACTCTACCACCCGAAAGGATCATTTTCCCTTACCATTCATTGATCAAATACTTGAAAGATTGGATGGACACTCTCACTATTGCTTTCTTAACGGTTTTTTAGGTTATAACCAGATTGTAATAGCTCCGGAAGATCAAGAAAAGATGACGTTTACTTGTCCTTTTGGCACTTTTGCGTATAGATGTATGCCATTTGGCTTGTGCAATGCTCCAGCCACTTTTCAACGTTATATGGTAAGTATATTTTCAGATTATGTGGAAAGCATCATAGAAGTGTTTATGGATGATTTTAGCGTGTATGGTGATTCTTTTGACAAGTGCTTAGATAACCTTGCACTTATTCTTAAACGATGCGTAAAAACTAATCTTGTGCTTAATTGTGAAAAGTGTCAACTTATGGTGAATCATGGGATTGTACTAGGCCATGTTATATCCTCTAAGGGGTTAGAATTGGACAAGGCTAAGATAGATTTGATTCGGAACTTACAATACCCCACAACTGTGAGGGAGGTTCACTCTTTTCTTGGTCATGCAGGTTTTTATAGGAGATTCATCAAGGATTTCTCCAAGATTGCAATGCCCCTGTGTAGACTTTTGCCAAAAGATGTGGCCTTTGATTGTGATAAGGAATGCAAGGAAGCTTTTGACACCTTGAAAGAGTTGTTGACTACCGCACCAATCATCAAACCACCGGACTAGAGCAAGCCATTTGAGTTGATGTGCGATGCAAGTGATTATGCCGTTGGAGCCGTGTTGGGACAGCGAGATGGTAAAGTTCCATATGCCATTTATTATGCTTCTAGAACTCTCAACGGTGCACAAATCAACTACTCCACTACTGAAAAGGAGCTCTTGGCCATAGTATTTGCACTAGAGAAGTTTCGATCTTATTTGGTGGGTACAAAGGTGGTGGTTTTCTCCGACCATGCTGCACTACGATACTTTCTCACAAAGAAGGATGCTAAGCCAAGGCTCATAAGGTGGATTCTTCTTCTTCAACAGTTCAACTTGCAAATCAAGGACAAGAAGGGCAGTGAGAATACTGTGGCGGATGATTTAAGCAGATTGGTTGTATCCGAAGAAGAAATTCCTTTGCATGATAGCTTCCCGGATGAACAACTCTTTGCGGTTGTTAGCACAACTCCATGGTACGCTGATATTGTTAACTTCTTGGTGACGGGACAAGTACCTAGTTCCATGTCTACGTTTCAGAAACACAAGCTCAAGAATATTGCTAAGCAATATATATGGGATGAACCTTATTTGTGGAAGCATTGCTCCGATCAAATGATCCGAAGGTGCGTACTCGAATCCGAGTTCCAATCAATTTTGAATTTTTGTCAATCATATGCTTGTGGTGGACATTTAGGAGCCAAGAGGACAGCCCTCAAGGTTCTCGAAAGTGGTTTTTATTGGCCTATATTGTTTAAGGATGCATATTTATTTTGCAAGGCTTGTGATAGGTGTCAAAGGACAAGCAATCTAGGTGCTAGAAACCAAATACCTCAAACACCAATTCTCGTTGTTGAGATAATTGATGTTTGGGGTATCGATTTTATGGGGCTTTTTGTGAATTCAAATGGGAAATTTTATATACTTCTTGCTGTAGATTATGTTTCTAAGTGGGTGGAAGCTAAAGACACTCCTACTAATGATTCTCAAGTTGTTTGTGAGTTTGTGTAGGAACATATCTTTTCTAGATTTGGTACACCTCGAGTGGTGATTAGTGATGGAGGGTCGCACTTCAAGAGATCCTTTCATGCTCTTCTAAAGAAGTATAATATTTCTCATAAAGTTGGCACACCGTATCATCCACAAACAAGTGGTCAAGATGAAATTTCCAATCGGGAGATTAAGTCCATCTTAGAGAAGACGGTGAACGTCACAAGGAAGGATTGGAGTTATAGACTCAATGACGCTTTGTGGGCGTATAGGACAGCTTACAAGACACCCATCGGTATGTCTCCTTTTAGGATTGTCTATGGAAAACCTTGCCATCTTCCCGTCGAACTTGAACACAAAGCTTATTGGGCTATCAAGGTATGTAATATGGAATTGGATGCAGCTGGTGAACATAGGAAACTTCAACTCAATGAGTTAGAAGAGATACGTAATGATGCATATGAAAGTTCACGCATTTACAAAGAAAAGACCAAGGCTTTCCATGATAAAATGATTTCCCGAAAGATTTTTGAAGTAGGGCAGAAAGTTCTTTTATTCCATTCTTGTCTTAAATTGTTTCCGGGTAAACTTAGGTCCAGATGGATTGGACCATTTGTTGTTACTAATGTGTTTGCACATGGTGCAGTTGAAATCATTAGTCCCAAAACAGGGCTGGTTTCCAAGGTCAACGGCCATCGTTTGAAACCATACTATGAGCAATTTGTGATGGAGAATCAGGATATGGTCACATTGAGTGATCCACTCCCTTTGGAGGAGTAATTGAAGCCGAAAGTCGGGCTGACGACTTTAAACCAAGCGCTAAGTGGGAGGCAACCCACCGGTTTTGTATCTTTATCTTTATCTTTTTATTTTTAAGCATTTTATCTTTATTTTCTTGTTTTGCATATCATTTGCGGAATTTCCCACCTTGAACTTTACTTTGAATGACTAAATTTTACATTGAGGACAATGTAAAGTTTAAGTGTGGGGGAGCATTTATATGTTTTTAGAGTTTGTTGCCTTTAGTTAAAAAAAAAAATAAAAAAAAATTGCTTTATGAACTCTGAAATCTAGAAACTGGACTGAGCTTGGGTCGAGTATTGGGCTTTATTTCAGCCGGCAAAACCACAAGAAACTGGACTGATGGTTGCTGCCATTAATGTTGAGAGTATTCTGGAAAGGTCAGGCAAAGGTGCTGGTCTATTTCCATGGTTCACTGGCAGGGATATGAAGTAGAAGCTGACCAGGATTGTATGGGAGAATGGGTGACAACTAAATCTGTGTTGTCGTGAGTTTATGGGTTATGAATGAAGGGTACTGGTGGTGCTAAGGGTCTGTTGTGAATATGCAGATGGACTTAAAGCTGGAATGATTGATGCTGGCAGAGCAGACAGTGTTGAATGAACACATTACAGGTGCATGAATGAAGGTTCTGAGATGGTACCTGAAGTTGTTGGAGTTGAGTTAGAAGTGCAAGGAAGACTTGAGTTTGTTTAGATAAATGCCTAGGTTCAGGTGGTGGTTAAGGCGCAGTGATGATTGAATGATGTAGCTAACCTGGGATGCATAGGAAGCAGTATTGCAGCTGTATTGTTGCTGCCGTGATGAAGGCAATGTTGATATCGTGGATGAATGATTAAGATGTTGCATTATCATCTGGGAATCGTACAGATTTGAGATCGAATGATTCTACTGGAGATGTATTACAATGGCTTGTGATGAGTTGTTGCAGCTGAACTACAGGTGGATGTCTAATCTGTTGGTGTTGTATGGATGTATGGGTTTAATCTGTATATTACAGAGAAGAACAAGGTCAAGAGGATCTGAAATTGGTGGTGTTAAGAAGAACTGATACAGCTTTGTTGATGTTTATGTGGAACGGTTAGCTGTGACTCAAGAGTTTGCAGTGATGGTTATGGAATGTTAAAGCTACAGAGAATGGATGAGATGTGAAGTTACAGAAGACATGAGTAAGGCAGAAGCCAAATGGAGTTGTAATTGAAGCTGCAATGGAAATGGGTTAGATTATGCAAGTGGAGCAGCAGCATTGGTTTGGCCTTTGCAAGATAGCATAGGCTGGCCTGGCAACTCAGCCCACTTAGACAAGTTAACATCTAACTCGTTTCTGACTCACATCTGACTCGGTTATGACTCAGTTGACCTGACTGAGTTGACTATTTTGACCGGTGAATTTCCAGTCACCTGAGATGTTTCTGGTGGACTTTCCCGACCAACTTCCGGCACCTCAACCAGTTTTCCGGCAAACACTTTTGGGGCGTATTTTCACATGGGTTTTTCTCACACATGGGCTTGGTGGATTTTTATATATTGGACCTTTGAAGACTAGACCTAATTTTGGAACAAGAGGAGCTATAAAAGAGAAGCTTTTCTACAACTTTATGACGTATTCTATTTTGGAGTTTTGGGGAGAGAGCCGCAGCTAGGGTTTGCTTTCGTTTTTATATTTTCATCTTCTTTATTTTATTTCAATTATTATTATGATGATGAACTCCATACTTATGAGTAACTAAACTATTTTTGATTAAGGGTGATTTCAAAACCCGAAATATGAACCTATAATTGATATGCAATAGCTCGTTTTCTCACAAGTTTCGTTATTGTTTGATTTCTACCATGCTAATAATGTTTATGATTATTTGTTGATTGTTTAAGTTCGAAATTAAATAGTTGATTCATAATCCTATTGCTAGTTTAGATTTTCTTCGACCCGTAATTGTCTAGAGAATTAAACACAAGTAGGAATATGTGGGTATTGATGATGGTATTTTGTTAGATGCCCATATGTAGAAATTGACACTAGTAGGTGATTCATGCTTTTGAATTCATCACTAGGAGCAACCTTATCTCACAAAACTTAGAGCACTTGTTTAGGTCACACCTAGAAAGCGTACCTCTAGGAAACTTGGCAAGTAGAAACCGATAGTCGAGCGCTTCCGTATCCGGTGAGCTTAGGAGATAATAACGGGATAGTTGAGCGTACTAATTATCCTAGGGTTGTTAGTAACAAGATAATGCGAAGAACGTGCTATATATCGATTTGGTTTATGTTTCATGGTCGAGAATGATTCCTTAATCAATTCCATCTCATATTTGAATACAACTTTACAATTTTCAGAATTTCCATAACAAAACAATCTTTCTAAGAGTATTCGCATAACAATTTTTGCTTAACACACCTCCCTTGGGACGAATCTGCTTTCATATATTACTTGCTAGTGTAAAGAGAAGTAGAAAATATTATTTGCGAGTTTGACACCTCGTCAATGCACATGTATATAACTTCAACATGATAAAAGCATGAAAAACTCATGAAATCAGCAAACAAAACAAAAACAAAAACAAAATTGTACCTGGTCAGCGCCGGTCGGAAGTTGGCCGGACGGTGAATGCTCCGGTCGGACGGCGGTGGCGCTCCGGTGAGTTTTTTTTTCCTTCTTCTCCTGTTAACATGAAGGAGATTGTGAGTTGATGAAGGTGGTAGTCGTGTAGGTGAAATAAAAAAAATGGGGGGATTCATTCCTTTTATATCAAATTTTATTTCCAAAACCTAAGTTCACAAGGGTTTCCTTTTCGGGCCCGACCCATGAATCCTAAACTGACCAAGGTTCCATCACCAAATCAGCGGTTCAACACCAATTTATGCTCATAAGATGATGCTCTATCGTGCCACTGGGATCTGGGATCTTCGTTCAAGCCATGGATCACTCGCGCAATCGAAAATCCGGTAACATCTTATCTTATGACTAAGTTCAATTACTTGTTTCGTTCGTATGTTGGAAAATCACCATTTAGTGCTGAACGAGGAACATGACTATCCCTCACTAAGCAGGGGACTTAATGTAGATGGTGGATTTTCGACAAAGGCTAAAATCGTAAACCCATAACTATATATTTTCTTGATCCAGCAATCCGACGAGTAATGAGACTCATATCTCTCGACGAAAGCATGAAAGCTCGTGCCGCAAGCATTTCTGACTGAGACTACTATCTCTCAGAGAATATGTGGATGTGCAGTCTCTCAGCTGAGGCAACGGCATATCTTGTAAATACTGAGCAAGTTTAGTAACTATTTTTATATAGAATCGAAAGATTGGACGACTCCTAGATAGCTTGCCTGCTAGTATAGAGCAATAACGTCTTCAGGATGTAACAATATTTTCCCTGACTATATAAAAGAAATATGACGCTTCAACAAGCTCATATCATTCGACTCCTGAACAATTAATGCTCCTAGACGATCGTATTTGTATAGAGCCATCAATTAATTATTCCTAAATCACTAGATTCATTCACTGAATCCCTGAAAGATATTCTACATTTTTCATAATATTTCGTTACTTCAATTCATGGTCCTTCCCAGCAGAATTCCATGGGTTAGTAATAAATATCTAACACACGGGCATCTAAGCATTATCGAGTAAGCCCCGACTAAAATGGTGCAAGTGTATTCAATGCACTAACGAGCACCTGGATGCACGAATGAACATTTCAAAATACGACGAGACGATGAACCTATGCAAAATAGGAAAGAAAATAATAAAATATTAGCCAAGGCGCTGGGGACTGGACCCACTGGCCGGCCGGTCGTGCCGTGACCAGTCCCACGCCTAGTTTTATATTTTATCATATTTTTGTTATTTTCCTTAATCTTATGAAGATCCTTTCATTTGAACAAATATCCTTTGTTTTAAAGGAACTCCTCAGTTTCATGGTGTTTCCTTCGCATCAAGGAAATAATATAAAATTGGGAAAAATGTCATGGGACCGTGTTTATTAGCCAACCGGCTATGCCTTGATCCTGGCCAGTCCCACACCTCATGATTCCTCATTATTTTATTATTATTTCCCTAATCTCATGAAAACTCCTTAATCTCATGGTATTTCCATAAAACCATGAAAAAATAATAAAAAAAATAGGGAAATTCGTGGGACCGGGCCCAGCCGGCCGGTCATGCCATAACCGGTCCCACACGCCCCATATTTTATTATTATTATTTTTTATGTTTCCTTGATCCCATGGAATTCCTTGATTTCATGGTATTTCTTTCATATTATGAAAATTCCTTCAAATCATGGAAATAATACATAAAATTATATAAAATTAAGGAAAACTCACGGGATCGGGCCCTAGCCGGCCGACCATGCTCAAGCCGGTCCCACACCCTTATTTTATTATTATTATCTCATGGAAACTCTTTCACTTCAAGGAAACTCCTTGATTTCAACAAAATTCCTTAGTTTCAACAAACTCCTTGATTTCATGATATTTCCATAACATCATGAAAAATAATGTAAAAATAAGAAAAGAACCATGGGACCGTGGTCATTGGCCGGCCGGCCATGCCTTGACCTCAGCCGGTCCCCCACTTCATGATTCCTTCATTTTTATAATTATTTTCCTTCATCTCATGAAGTTTCCTCAGTTTCAGCAAAAATCCCTGATTTCTTCATATTTTCCCAAATGATTGCTCAAACGCACATCAGAAAATATCAAAATTCTCAGGACTGAGACACGAACACTTTGGTGACATGAGCATATTACCTTGACCGACCAGGGGTGGCTCTTTGGCTTGCTAGAGGCCGGTCCCTCATATTTTCATCATTTGACCTAATTTGTTCATATTAGGTTCAAACTCTTCCGAACAATTTTGGAATTTCATGAAACGATCGTCATTCGATCCCGTGATCACCCAGGGCCGATTTCATGACCCCTTGGTCAGTCCCTAATCTCTTCAAAATTAATTAGGTTTTATCACCTAAGGCTCAGAAGAGCATTATCTTAATAAATGATTAAACCAACATTTAATCATTCTTTCATCAACAAATCAACAAGTCTTCAAGAGACCTTGGTATTTGCTCACTTGAGCATCTGGGCGCTACATGGTCGACCCATGATCCCATGTAGCCGGTCCCTCCTTCACTCCGTGGTTAATTTTCAATAAACCATCAATTGATCGAATTAGGGTTTTGAGCCCAAGGTTCATGATTCCAGATTCAGACGCTAATAATTTTACGATGATCTCATGGTCAACATTTTATTAATTATACTTGGTTTAGTTGCCACTATTTAAATTAATATTTTATTTGGTCATGCTACTGTTTATGGGTAAAAATTGTTTCCGCCGATTTCGGTAAATTCGGTAGGTGAGTGAGAAACTGGTTTAAACCCTAAACAAATGTGCTGCACGTGAGCACTTTCTAGATTCGAGAGATCAATCTGTACAACTTCGGCCTAAACCAAGAAATGGCCGTTCCAGACTTGCTTCGGTCACAAAGTGGAGGAGAATGGTTGATTTGGGGAGGGAAGCAAAGAAAGGTGTTGAGACCAGAATAATTCTGGGAGAGTAGTGTCTCGACTTGTATCAGAAAGTGAAAGCTTCGGAAGCTTGCAAGAGATGAAAGCTTTTTGGAGAGCTTGCAAAGTTGCCTTTTCTGAGAGTGTTGTATTTTTCTCTTGACCGAGACTTGTCGTATGGTGAAAATAGGTAAGACCTATTTATACAAGTCGAGGCTGAAACGTACCCTGGCCTCATGAAGGAAGAGAGTAAAGGGTGAAATAATGGGAGGAGGTGGTAACCGCAAGGTGTTTATGGGTGAAAACGTTTTCACCATTATTTCCTCATTTATTTGACCGCTTTATTCCTATTCACGCTTTCTTAATGTGAGCGTAGTGTACGCTGCATGTTGTGACCGCCAAACCAAAACCCTAGAAAGCATCCCCCAGTTTGTGTTGATGTCTCGAGTGTTGGTTGCACCTTGAGTGCAAGTGGCGCTACTAGAGGCGTGTGTGGCATGTGCCACTGGCATGTGCGGAATGCCTTTGTTGCGGGTTGCACCTTGAGTGCAAGTGGCGTGTGTGGCATGTGCCAATGGCATGTGCGGAATGCCTTGATGGTAGGTTGCACGGTTTGCAAGTTAGGTTACCAGCGTGCGTGTTTGGCATGTGTCAATGGCACGCATGGCCATTAGGGCTATGTCCTGGTAAGAAAAGCTACCAGCGATGCATGTTGGCATGTGCCAATAGCATGCGTGGCCAACTTGGGTCACGACCTGGTAGGAAAAGCTACCAGCGAGCGTGTTGGCATGTTCCAATGGCATGCATGGCCAATTTGGGTCGCGTCCTGGTAGGAAAAGCTACCAGCGAGCGTGTTGGCATGTGCCAATGGCATGCGTGGCCAATTTGGGTTGCGTCCTGGTAGGAAAAGCTACCAGCGAGCGTGTTGGCATGTGCCAATGGCATGCGTGGCCAATTTAGGTCGCGCCCTGGTAGGAAAAGCTACCGAGCGTGTTGGCGTGTTGGCATGTGCCAATGGCATGCGTGGCCAATTTTGGCATCGCGCCAATTTTGGTCGCGCCGGAAAAGCTACCAGCGCGTGTTGGCATGTGCCAATGGCATGCTCGGCCATTAGGGCCACGCCCTAGTGAGAAAAGCTACCAATGAGCGTGTTGGCATGTGCCAATGGCATGCTCGGCCATTAGGCATGCCGGCCATTAGGGTCGCCCAGTGAGAAAAGCTACCAAATGAGCGTGTTGGCATGTGCCAATGGCATGCTCGGCCATTAGGGCCACGCCCGGTGAGAAAAGCTACCCGGCGAGCGTGTTGGCATGTGCCAATGGCATGCTCGGCCATTAGGGCCACGCCCAGTGAGAAAAGCTACCAAATGAGCGTGTTGGCATGTGCCAATGGTATGCTCGGCCATTAGGGCCACGCCCGGTGAGAAAAGCTACCATCGAGCGTGTTGGCATGTGCCAATGGCATGCTCGGCCATTAGGGCCGCGCCCTGGTGAGAAAAGCTACCAGCGAGCGTGTTGGCATGTGCCAATGGAATGCTCGGCCATTAGGGCCACGCCTGATAGGTGTAGAATACACCGTATTTACTATCTAGTAGTTTATGCTTTCTTTGCTATTTTTCTTGTAAATTATGTATTTTACGCTTGTTTTGAGTTTTGTAGCTACTTTGGAGTCGCACAGGAGAAAAGAAGAAGAAATCACCCAATTTGAGCCAAAAGGGCAAAAAGGTCATTTCACCAAGGAATGAATACTATATGCAGCCCAGCCGAGGTTAAGGGGCTGCCATCAGGTTAGCCCTTATCAAAGGGACCAGACACTAAATAACCCCCCAACCCTAAATCGAGAAGAGTTATCTTCTCCCAATCGTTCTCATTCAGCCCATTTGAGAATGAGTTGCCGCTGTTGTAAGATTGAGAGTGAGATCGAGATTGAGAGAGGAGAAATTCATAGAAATGGAGAAACGATTTGAAGGCACTGAACTGAGAGAAGGAAGCTGGTGTTTAATTTGAAAGATGGGTGAGGGTTTGCTGAAATCAAGAGAAGAAGAAATTCACGAATCGTTGCCATTAATGGTGTTCTTGAGGTTCGAAGTAGAAATTAGGGTTTGATGTCACGGAGAAGAAGTATAGAGAAAATGGAGACGATGATGTTCAAAACCCGGTGAAATAGGGATGGACACGTTGCTTTCTCTCGAGTTGATGAGAAGGAACCGATGGAGCTTCCATTGGATTCAATTTCTGGGTGTTGTGTGGAGAAGAACTCGAGACGAGAAGAAGGAGAAGTCTGTGGTTTTGGTTTGAGACAAAGATTACAGGGTCATGGTGGGTTTGATGTGAAGATGGTATTTGAAGATTTGAGATGGAAAAATAGGTCTCGATAATATGGGGGTTACCAGGTCTGATGGTGGTGATGAAATTGCTGGTGATTGCCATGGCTTCTGGTGGTGTCAAGCACAGGGAATACTTGGAATGAAGCTATTGAGCTGAGAATCTGGGAGGTGGCGAGCGGTGTGGTGTGATGGTTTGAATGAAGGGCTATATGAACTGAAGTTGAAATGGCTCACATTTGCGGGTGGTTTGATGATACTCGGGTTGCACCGGAATGCGTTCTAGATGCTTCATTGCAGGTGGAGATGGATGCCAAGGATATTGCAGGTGGCTCAAGTTGTGCGAGTCGGAATTGAATGTGGTGGTGTCTTTGCTGCGAGGATGGAGATACTATTGAGTGGAAGCAATGGATTGAAGCTGCGGGTGAAGCCGTAGTTCAGGTTGTGTTGCGGCTGATTTGTGACAATGGGTCTTGAGCAGCGGAAGGCAATGAGAGCTATGCTGCTGTGATGGCTAGTTTGGGTTGTTGTTTGATTGAGCTGCAGCTGGGAATGATTTACAGGGCCACAGATGGGGAATTGCAGGTGGTTGAAATGACTGAGCTTTAGGCACAGGGGGTTTATGAACTGAAGTCACAAGAAGTGGTTGCATCAACATGTGTTGTTGACTGAGTGCAAGCTGATGGCTGCAATACCTGAGAATTAAGAAAGACAGAAGAAGGTGATTGAGCCAATGGTGGAGGTTATGTGTGTGTTGCAGGAATGGTGAAGTGTGGGTGCAATGCCTTGGTTTGAATGGCAATTGAATGAGGAGCAGGATCTAAAACTCAAGGTGCTTTAAGCATGGATTTAAATGGTTCTGCAGTTGATTTGTTGGCAGTGTGCAGGAGACTCAGCCATCATGGTTGGAAATGAGAAGAAGACAGGGCCATCTTGGCCGTGATTACTTTGGCCTGTGCAAAGTGGCACAGCTAGGACCCGGTCGGCCCGAGTTAGCTAGCTGACTCGGTTCTGACTCAGTGACTCACCCCTTGACCCGCTGACTAACAGTTGACTGACGGTTAACCACTTTGACCGTTAGTCCTAACGGAGGACTGACGAAATATTCCATCGAATATTCTCCCGACGGACAGAAATTTTCAGGCGGCCGACGGCGACTATTCCGGTCGGATTCCGGCCACAATCCCAGTTTTCCGGCGAGCAAAAATTCCAGAATTTTCTATGGACTTCTCTCATGGGTATGAAGACTTGGGCTTGGAATTGGATGGAGAATTGGACTCAAATTTGGAAAGAGAAGATGGAAGAGTTGAGAAAGGCTTGGTTTTGGAAATTGAATTGCTAAAGGAAAAGGATTCCATTCCTTGGAAGATTTGGAAAATATTGAAGCCTATAAATAGAGAAGTTTTCTACACATCTACACCTCTCTACACACACATCACTTGTGTTTTTGCTTGCTTTTCTAAGATTTTTCTTTTTAACTATTTGTGTGAACTCTTGAAAATTCTTCTTTTAATTATTATTATTATTTGTGAATTTCAAAAACATGAGTAGCTAAATTTCTTATTGATTGAGGATGAATTCCTAGTTCTTAACATATGATTTAAGTTTTTGTTTTCAATTCTATCTTGAAGTTTTTCACATGATTATCGTTTGTTTTTACTAATAGGAATGATCTTAAAGACATTCATGATTGATTGATAGATTGTTTGGGTGGCCAACTAAATTGATTTGTTAATTTGATCTAAAGCTAGTGAAAGTTAGGAGATAAGTAATCGTTTCTTGACTCTTTACATAAGTAGCAAACACGAGACCTTGCGGAGGGATTCCGTGGAGCAATTGTGTGTAGAAACAACGTTAGCAAGTAGACCTTGATCTAAGAGTCTAACTACTAATATTAACCTAATAAGTTCATAAATCTTAATGCGTTTATTTAAATTACATCTAGAGTGAGCTACTACTAGGTGGTTTGGTAAATAGAATCCGGTAGTCGAGAACTTCCGTGTCCGGTGATACAAGGGATTTAGGGGTTTAGCACTGAGCTAGCTGCTTTACCTACGGTTGGTGATAATCTGTGACTAATAATGATAGGTGTAGAATACACCTAATTTACTATCTAGTAGTTTATGCTTTCTTTGCTATTTTTCTTGTAAATTATGTATTTTACGCTTGTTTTGAGTTTTATAGCTACTTTGGAGTCGCACGGAGGAAAAGAAGAAGAAATCACCCAATTTGAGCAAAAAGGGCAAAAAGGTCATTTTATAGGCGATTGATATATGGAGCCCAGCTGAGGTTAAGGGGCAACCCAATTTGAGGAGTGTTAAACACAGACCAGCCAAAGTTAAGGGCTACTCTCTATTGGAGGATTACTAAAGAAAGGGCAGTTCAAGTTAAGGGGTCGCAAACCGGTAGCCCTTATCCGTAAAACATAGTGCTGATTATCAGTAGATAAAAGGGTTGGGTTATGTTCATGGATGTTGAAACCCAAACCCATTGACCCACGCCCGAATCCGGATCCAAACCCGAGACCAGATCCAAACCCACTTCACCCAAATTATTACAACCCTATATTCATCTCAATCATTCGATTCAAAATTGAGAAATGGTCACTGCAATATCACCTGAAGTTTCACCGCGAGAGAGAGCAAATCGTGAGCCGAGAGATCGAGAAAATTGAGAGATTGAATCATTACAAGAACAAGAAGGTAGGAATTATGGTGATGAAAGCAAAAGGCTGGATTAAAGATGGATTAATGGGATTGTGAGAGACAATGGAGATACTCGAGTTATCCTGAAGTTGACAGAAATTGAGCTTGGGGTCGAGATCAAGTAGCAAATCAAGAAATGGGATTTGTGTTTTTTGAAGATGGTTACGGTGAGCGATTTGATAATTAGGGTTATCACATATGAGATGTAAGATGATGAAGGATTGAGGTTGAGTTGTAATGTAGACATTGAAGAGAAGAAGACAATGGAGGAATAAATGGGTTTCTCTGTGGTGATTTAATGGGTTGTATCTTGACTCGGGAATTCGAGAGGAGTTAATCGAGATGGATGAGAGAACTAGGGATTCGACTAACCCTTTCTGTTCTTCCCCAAAATATGATTAAGGTTGCCTGAAGCTTCAGATCGAGAGAATGAGAAGATGGGTTACAGGCCTTGATGTTGTAACTGGTGGTGCCGTTGATATACAATGTTCAAAGTTGAGAAGGGTGATGTCACTGTGACTGATTGGAATGGATTTAAACTGGCATAGCTGAGAAGATACTAAAAGAAGCTGAAGCTGCAATGAGCTGTTGTTGATAGTTGGAGAAGCAGATTGAAGGGGTCTGTGAATTAAGAAGCAGAAGCTGAAATTGTTGTGATGCTGTGCAAGATATATGAGTATATGGCAGAGTAGGCTGTGGCAGAGAGGTGGAGGTGCAGGCATGAATGAAGACCTGTTGTTATAGGGGATGGAGTGTTGCAGCTGTGGGCTAATTGGGAGCTGTTTCAGGTAGAAGCTGTTGAGTTGCAGGCTGAGCTATCAAGTGGTCTGGCAATTGCAGGCAGTCTTGATGAGGTTGCAATAGGTAAGAGTGAGGTTGCAGCTTAGGATGGAGATGGAAGAATTAATGAATGTGTAGGAGCTGTAATGTGCAGTCCTACAGAGTAATGGAGTTGCAGTCCAAAATGGCTGTGCTGGTGGTTGGCTTGATATGCTGTTGTGCTGTGGCAGTGAGGTGATTATGAGCTGAAACAGATGGTAGTAATTGTGTTGATTGAATGCAGGTGGAAAAGGAGTTGGTCTGGCATTGGTAATTATCATGGTTATTAAGCGAATGTGAGTTGATGGCCAGAGTTGTGAAACTCAGGTTGCAATGGTTTGAGCCAAGGAAGGCAGTGCAATAAGAGCTTGAGAAGAGAATGTTGCTGTCTTATCTGGAGTTTGAAGGGTTTACTGGCTAGAATTGAAGTGGCAGAGGCTCAGGCAAGAATTGCAGTTGCAGTGTTCAATATGATGCAGATGGGAGCTGTGTTGGCTTGATAATGTAGTCATGGCTACAGTTTTGTGTGGTTTGGACAGGGAATGATATTGCAGGATGGGTAGTGAAGAAATGCAAGTGCAGGGGTGTTTAGTGCAAGTGGTGGTTATGGACTGTTGGAGCAGGATCTGCAGGGAATGATGCACAATGATAGCAAGATGCACAGCCAAGATGGCTGGCTAAGAAGATGGTGATGCACAAGGATTGTGCAGCACAGATTAGACCTGCAATGGCTCATGTCAAGCCTAGTCAGACCAGTCAGACCTGACTCTCTGCAACTGACTCGGTTCTGACTCAATCCTATCCCTTGACCCGCTGACTAACAGTTGACTAACGGGTTGACTTTTGACCGTTAGTCCTAAATCGGAGGACCTGGGATTTAATATTCCGTCGAATATTCTCTCGACGGAGAAATTTTCAGGTGGCCGGCGGTGACGTTTTCCGGCCAAATTCGCCACAATCCCGCTTTCCTAGCCAGCCAAAAATTCTGGAATTTTCTATGGACTTCTCTCATGGGTGTGAAGACTTGGGCTAGGAATTGGATGGAGAATTGGACTCAAATTTGGAAAGAGAAGATGGAAGAAGGGAAAGACTTGAATTTGGAAATTGAATTGCTAAAGGAAAAGGATTCTATTCCTTGGAAGAGTTGGAGAATATTGAAGCCTATAAATAGAGAAGTTTTCTACTTCTCTCACACACATCTCTACACACAACACTTTTCTTTTCTTATTCTTTGTGTGGACTCTTTAACATGAGTAGCTAATTTAATTATTGATTGAGGATGAATTCCTAGTTCTTAATTTATGTTTTGAGTTTTTTGTTTTCAATTCTATCTTGAAGTTTTTCACATAATTATCGTTTGTTTTTACTAATAGGAATGATCTTAAAGACATTCATGATTGATTGATAGATTGTTTGGGTGGCCAACTAAATTGATTTGTCGATTTAATCTAAAGCTAGTGAAAGTTAGGGGATAAGTAATCGTTTCTTGACTCTTTACATAAGTAGCAAACACGAGACCTTGCGGAGGGATTCCGTGGAGCAATTGTGTGTAGAAACAACGCTAGAAAGTGAACCAAGCGAACCGAGTTTAACTACTAGTACTAAACCTAAATTCATAAATCTTAATGCATTCTGGGAATTACATCTTGTAAGCGGACCTCAAGGTGGTTCTTTTGAATAGAATCGATAACTAAGCGGACTGTTACTCGGTGAAATTAGGGATTTTGGGGCTAGCTAAGCGTGCACTGCTATCCTACGGTTGGTGATAATCTGTGACTAATAACAAGTAGAAAAGAACATAACTTTAATCATTGTTTCGCAACGAAGAAGGATTCCTTGATCTTGTCTCTCTTATTGCTTTCAACTTTACCTTTTAATTGTTTTGTTTATTTTCTTTTGCTTTTACACCCCCTTTCGTGACAATTTTTACAACTAGAATCTCGTGCTCCTCGTGGGATCGACCTTGACTACCCTATATTACTAGTTAATTAGGTAGTAAAGTATTAATTAATTTGTTGTGGTACGACACGCATCAAATAACAAGTAGAAAAGAACATAACTTGATTCATTGTTTCAGAAACGAAGAAGGATTCCTTGATCTTGTCTCTCTTATTGCTTTCAACTTTATCTTTTAATTGCTTTGTTTATTTTCTTTTTTGCTTTTTACACCCCCTTTTCGTGACAATTTTTACGACTATAATCTCGTGCTCCTCGTGGGATCGACCTTGACTACCCTATATTACTTGTTAATTAGGTAGTAAAGTATTAATTAATTTGATTGCACCTACGACACGCATCAAATTTTGGCGCCGCTGCCGGGGAGCAGCGGATGATTTTAGTTGTTTTTATTTTTCTTTTTGCTTTATTCTTGCTTTGTTAGATTCTATACCGTATCTAACTTAAGTTTTTGAATCTTATTTCAGGTATCGGTTTTCCATGTATGGTGGACAAGAGCAAGCATATTACAACAATCAATACGGTTTTCAACCTCAACATTATGGCAACTTCCAACCATCCTTAGGATACAATCAAAACCAATATTTTGGCTATGATAAATTTTCTACAGAACCTTATGGATATTCTCATACATATCAACAACCTTATGACGGGTATGTAAGTGGACAATCACAGGGATGGAAGGATAGTTATGCATCTAATAATTTGTTTTCTAGTAATGTGCAGACAGAGAATTTGGAATATACTCCTCTTCATCGTGTTTTTCCTTCACTTTTTCCAAAAGAGGAGATACAGTCTAGAAACTCTATCAACGGTGGTAAGCGTGTGAACGTCAGGAAACTTGCACAGAAATTATACAAATTGGAAGATGATGGAGACTCGGAAGAGCTTGTCGCAGAAATTAGTAGGACCATTCATATGGAACTTAAACGACGTCTAGATAAAGGTAATGAAACCGATGACGATTCTTATTATGGTGAGTCCGAAAGTGAAGGTGATTGTGTTGAAAAGGACCAACCTTTGGAGACTTTTGATGACGCTAGTGTAGATTACTCAAGCCTTGATCTTAATAATGATCAATCACCTATTCAAGAGGTAGAGCTTGAGGAAGATGCACTTAGTGCTTGGAAAAATTTCTTAGGGAAAGATATGAGTCCGCGGAAGTGTATGAACGTTGCAACAATGAGGAAGTTATTCCAACTCCGGATCATAATAACGATCCTTCGCCTATTCAAAAGGAGGAGATTGGGTGTGACTTACCTATTGTTGTAAACGGTGTAACACCCGCACATGAAGATCTTATAATCTATACCGATGAAAATCATTTTAGTGAATGGCCCGATTCCGATGATGAGAATGTTGAAGAGATGATACTAGAGGATGAAACCACATTCATTGATTTTGTGGAAGACCCAATTGAACTTGCTAATGATTATGATGATGCCGAGACTATGGTTAAGGTAGAAAACGACGAAGAATGGTTGCAAGGTTTAATAGAGGACCACGATATACAAGAGGTAAGTGATTCACTTGAATTTTTTAAGGATGAAGAGGATTCTATAATACAAGAGATTGTGCAAGGTTTGTCTAACCCTTTGCCTATTGATTCTTCTCCTTCACCTCTTATTGGTTTGAATGTATGTGCTTGAGAAAGTATTTTTGGATGATTTTGTTTCTAAATACCCACCATTGGAAACACTAGATGCTAACACCATGCAGGTTTGCCAAGAGGAATACATGGAAGTTCCAAAATTCTATGTTCTTTATACACTTCCGAGTGTGGACGAGAATAAGTGTGGGGGAAATTTCTATCGAGCGATAACATCACTATTGTTTTCTTGTGCTAATATTTGTATGGAGTTATTGTTTGGAAAACAGGTATTATGGGTGGATCCTCAAATTTTCCGATTGTTAGTATATGGGGAATAAATCTTGCAAGAGCTAAGTCGGGCCGTCGACTTTAAAACAAGCGCTTAATGGGAGGCAACCCATAGGTTTTGTATTTCTTATTCTTTTTGCTTTTTGTTATTTCTATTTCTTGTTTCTTATCATGTTAAAATTTCCCACCTTGACTTTACTAGGAGGATTCAATTACATTGAGGACAATGTAAGGTTTAAGTGTGGGGGAGTGGTTAAGCATGTTTTTAAAACGAAAATTACAAAAAAATTAAAAAATTTTGAAAAAAAAAAAGTTTTACATAAAAATTCCAACTTTTAAAGATTTTAGAGTCACTAGCATATTTCTAGGTATGTTTACATAGAGATTTTGACCGACATAATTGAACTTGGAAATGTTAGAGAACTACATTCGGATCTCTTGTTTGTTTGAGTGTTAAATAATGGATTTAATCATGCCGGTGATGCGAATTTGGTGCAGGGAGAAATGCGTTATTAGAGTTGCTGATCAATCATTAGTGGAGACTACCCGTATTCATATCATGTGAGGCACCGACCAGAATTTTTTTCCATCTACTAAAGAGCTTTCTTTTGAGTGTGTGTCACCGTACGTAAATTCGGGTAGAATGGTGAGCTACCCAACCTCCCACCAATAGAAGCACTACTCTTTGATCTCTTGAGTGCTAATTTTGTCAATCATGAGGGTGACGTCTATAGATGAAAGCTTCCTTCTTGTAGTTCGATTTGCAGTTAGCACCATTTTCTCTCTCGACAACAACGGATCCATAGAAACACCATCATCATCAACAAGGAGCGACATCAAAATCTACAAGGAAAGTTGGAAAAGTTTAAGGTTTACAAGCAACGGGCGAGAAAAAGAGCAAATTTCAAATTCAAGTAAAGCAACATACAAATGAGCGGATTTTACATATATGTTGAGGACTTACAATACAATGAGGTAATTTTATATCCAAGTATGAAGACTTATTCATGAAAGCGAAGAAAAGTAAAAGGTAAAAATTTTTGAAGTTTATGATTTCAAGACGATACAAGTTGTGAAGAATCAAGTGGTAAAATACTTCTCCCACGGCCATGGTTTATTTTTTTTTTTTAATTTCTTTTGTTTTTAAAAAAAAAAAAAAAAAAAAAAAAAATGAAAAGAAAAAAAAAAAAAAAAAAAAAAAAAAATTTGAAAATTTCATAAAAAAAAAAAAAAAAAAAAAAAAGAAAAAAAAAAAGAGAAAAACAAGAGAAATATTTGTTCTTATTTTTATTTAATGAGCCGTGGGGAAGGAAAATATATAAGGAAGTTTCAAGCGACAAGGATTTTAAGGTAAAAAAAGTTACAAATTGTTAAGGATTTTTGAAATTCAAGGGTTTATCATCAATAGTTGAAACCGAAGACGAGGACCATGAAGATCAAGATAAGGAGCGGAAGACGTTTCTCTTGGATGCCGTGAGAGTGGTGTTATCATAATTGGCGATCGGATGTGAAGGTAAGTAAGTAATCTCATCCTCGGTAATATGGTTGATTTCCTTTCGTAGAGATCGTCAGAAAAATGGTTTTTCAAAATATTAAAAGATGTGGGTTTTTAAAAAAATATATTTCTAAGTTATCCTTCCCACCATTCAACGTGTCGCAGAATTCTCTCTTCATTCCTACCTGCACACATGTGAGAACCATAAAAGCCAGTCTTTTTGAGTGCAATTATCATAAAATCCTATTTGGTGAGGCGAGAAGTCGAGGCGAAATGCTTATTGATCGTTTCTCAAACACGCAGGTCTCTCATTATGGTGTGGTTATTTCTCACTCAACATTTAAGAACGAGAATATGTTCTTTAGTATTTCTAACTTCTTATTACTAGCATGCGAAACTCTATGTCCTCATAGCTCTTTGGATGCTTGGGACGCTTGAACGCTTTGAAGTTGTGAGTTTTTAGTTTGATTTGCTCGAGGACTAGCAAAGTCTAAGTGTGGGGAATTTGATAGGTGTAGAATACACCTAATTTACTATCTAGTAGTTTATGCTTTCTTTGCTATTTTTCTTGTAAATTATGTATTTTACGCTTGTTTTGAGTTTTATAGCTACTTTGGAGTCGCACGGAGGAAAAGAAGAAGAAATCACCCAATTTGAGCAAAAAGGGCAAAAAGGTCATTTTACAGGCGATTGATATATGGAGCCCAGCTGAGGTTAAGGGGCAACCCAATTTGAGGAGTGTTAAACACAGACCAGCCAAAGTTAAGGGCTACTCTCTATTGGAGGATTACTAAAGAAAGGACAGTTCAAGTTAAGGGGTCAAAGCAAACCGGGGTAGCCCTTATCCGTGAAACTATAGTGCTGATTATCAGTAGATAAAAGGGTTGGGTTATGTTCATGGATGTTGAAACCCAAACCCATTGACCCACGCCCGAATCCGGATCCAAACCCGAGACCAGATCCAAACCCACTTCACCCAAATTATTACAACCCTATATTCATCTCAATCATTCAGTTCTGAAATTGAGAAATGGCTGCTGCAATATCACCTGAAGTTTCACTGCCGAGAGAGAGCAAATCGTGAGCCGTAGATCGAGAAAATTGAGAGATTGAATCTGTTACAAGAACAAGAAGGTAGGAATTATGGTGATGAAAGCAAAGGCTGGATTAAAGATGGATTAATGGGACTGTGAGAGACAATGGAGATACTCGAGTTATCTGAAGTTGACAGGAAATTGAGCTTGGGGTCAGATCAAGTAGCAGTCAAGAAATGGGATTTGTGTTTTTTTGAAGATGGTTCTGGTGAGCGATTTGATAATTAGGGTTATCACATATGAGATGTAAGATGATGAAGGATTGAGGTTGAGTTGTAACAGAAGACATTGAAGAGAAGAAGACAATGGAGGAATAAATGGGTTTCTCTGTGGTGATTTAATGGGTTGTATCTTGACTCGAATTCGAGAGGAGTTAACTGAGATGGATGAGAGAACTAGGGATTCGACTAACCCTTTCTGTTCTTCCCCAAAATATGATTAAGGTTGCCTGAAGCTTCAGATCGAGAGAATGAGAAGATGGGTTACAGGCCTTGATGTTGTAACTGGTGGTGCCGTTGATATACAATGTTCAAAGTTGAGAAGGGTGATGTCACTGTGACTGATTGGAATGGATTTAAACTGGCATAGCTGAGAAGATACTAAAAGAAGCTGAAGCTGCAATGAGCTGTTGTTGATAGTTGGAGAAGCAGATTGAAGGGGTCTGTGAATTAAGAAGCGAAAAGCTGAAATTGTTGTGATCTTTGTGCAAGATATATGAGTATATGGCGAGTAGAGGTCATGGCGAGAGAGGTGGAGGTGCAGGCATGAATGAAGACCTGTTGTTATAGGGGATGGAGTGTTGCAGCTGTGGGCTAATTGGGAGCTGTTTCAGGTAGAAGCTGTTGAGTTGCAGGCTGAGCTATCAAGTGGTCTGGCAATTGCAGGCAGTCTTGATGAGGTTGCAATAGGTAAGAGTGAGGTTGCAGCTTAGGATGGAGATGGAAGAATTAATGAATGTGTAGGAGCTGTAATGTGCAGTCCTACAGAGCAATGGAGTTGCGGTCAAAATGGTCAGTGTCTTTGGTGGTTGGCTTGATATCTTTGTTGTCTTTGTGCGGTGAGGTGATTATGAGCTGAAACAGATGGTAGTAATTGTGTTGATTGAATGCAGGTGGAAAAGGAGTTGGTCTGGCATTGGTAATTATCATGGTTATTAAGCGAATGTGAGTTGATGGCCAGAGTTGTGAAACTCAGGTTGCAATGGTTTGAGCCAAGGAAGGCAATGCAATAAGAGCTTGAGAAGAGAATGTTCTTTGTCTTATCCGGAGTTTGAAGGGTTTCATCGGCTAGAATTGAAGTGGCGAGAGGCTCGGGCAAGAATTGCAATGCAGTGTTCAATATGATGCAGATGGGAGCTGTGTTGGCTTGATAATGTAGTCATGGCTACAGTTTTGTGTGGTTTGGACAGGGAATGATATTGCAGGATGGGTAGTGAAGAAATGCAAGTGCAGGGGTGTTTAGTGCAAGTGGTGGTTATGGACTGTTGGAGCAGGATCTGCAGGGAATGATGCACAATGATAGCAAGATGCACAGCCAAGATGGCTGGCTAAGAAGATGGTGATGCACAAGGATTGTGCAGCACAGATTAGACCTGCAATGGCTCATGTCAAGCCTAGTCGGACCATCGAACTCGACTCTCACTGCAACCGACTTCGCTTACGACTCAATCCTATCCCTTGACCCGCCGACTAACATTGACTAACGGGTTGACTTTTGACCGTTAGTCCTAACGGAGGACCGGACGGAATATTCCGTCGAATATTCTCTCGGACGGAGAAATTTTCAGTGGCCGGCGGTGGCGTTTTCCGGCCAAATTCCGGCCACAATCCCGAGTTTTCCGGCGACCAAAAATTCCGTAATTTTCTATGGACTTCTCTCATGGGTGTGAAGACTTGGGCTAGGAATTGGATGGAGAATTGGACTCAAATTTGGAAAGAGAAGATGGAAGAAGGGAAAGACTTGAATTTGGAAATTGAATTGCTAAAGGAAAAGGATTCTATTCCTTGGAAGAGTTGGAGAATATTGAAGCCTATAAATAGAGAAGTTTTCTACTTCTCTCACACATCTCTACACACAACACTTTTCTTTTCTTATTCTTTGTGTGGACTCTTTAACATGAGTAGCTAATTTAATTATTGATTGAGGATGAATTCCTAGTTCTTAATTTATGTTTTGAGTTTTTTGTTTTCAATTCTATCTTGAAGTTTTTCACATAATTATCGTTTGTTTTTACTAATAGGAATGATCTTAAAGACATTCATGATTGATTGATAGATTGTTTGGGTGGCCAACTAAATTGATTTGTCGATTTAATCTAAAGCTAGTGAAAGTTAGGGATAAGTAATCGTTTCTTGACTCTTTACATAAGTAGCAAACACGAGACCTTGCGAGGGATTCCGTGGAGCAATTGTGTGTAGAAACAACGCTAGAAAGTGAACCAAGCGAACCGAGTTTAACTACTAGTACTAAACCTAAATTCATAAATCTTAATGCATTCTAGGAATTACATCTTGTAAGCGGACCTCAAGGTGGTTCTTTTGAATAGAATCGATAACTAAGCGGACTGTTACTCAGTGAAATTAGGGATTTTGGGGCTAGCTAAGCGTACCTGCTATCCTACGGTTGGTGATAATCTGTGACTAATAACAAGTAGAAAAGAACATAACTTTAATCATTGTTTCGCAACGAAGAAGGATTCCTTGATCTTGTCTCTCTTATTGCTTTCAACTTTACCTTTTAATTGTTTTGTTTATTTTCTTTTGCTTTTTACACCCCCCTTTCGTGACAATTTTTACAACTAGAATCTCGTGCTCCTCGTGGGATCGACCTTGACTACCCTATATTACTAGTTAATTAGGTAGTAAAGTATTAATTAATTTGTTGTGGTACGACACGCATCAAATAACAAGTAGAAAAGAACATAACTTGATTCATTGTTTCGTAACGAAGAAGGATTCCTTGATCTTGTCTCTCTTATTGCTTTCAACTTTATCTTTTAATTGCTTTGTTTATTTTCTTTTTTGCTTTTTACACCCCCTTTTCGTGACAATTTTTACGACTATAATCTCGTGCTCCTCGTGGGATCGACCTTGACTACCCTATATTACTTGTTAATTAGGTAGTAAAGTATTAATTAATTTGATTGCACCTCGACACGCATCAAATTTTGGCGTCGTTGTTAGGAGCGGCGGATGATTTTAGTTGTTTTTATTTTTCTTTTTGCTTTATTCTTGCTTTGTTAGATTCTATACCGTATCTAACTTAAGTTTTTGAATCTTATTTCAGGTATCGGTTTTCCATGTATGGTGGACAAGAGCAAGCATATTACAACAATCAATACAGTTTTCAACCTCAACATTATGGCAACTTCCAACCATCCTTAGGATACAATCAAAACCAATATTTTGGCTATGATAAATTTTCTACAGAACCTTATGGATATTCTCATACATATCAACAACCTTATGACGGGTATGTAAGTGGACAATCACAGGGATGGAAGGATAGTTATGCATCTAATAATTTGTTTTCTAGTAATGTGCGAGACAGAGAATTTGGAATATACTCCTCTTCATCGTGTTTTTCCTTCACTTTTTCCAAAAGAGGAGATACATCTAGAAACTCTATCAACGGTGGTAAGCGTGTGAACGTCGAAACTTGCACGTAAATTATACAAATTGGAAGATGATGGAGACTCGGAAGAGCTTGTCGCGAGAAATTAGTAGGACCATTCATATGGAACTTAAACGACGTCTAGATAAAGGTAATGAAACCGATGACGATTCTTATTATGGTGAGTCCGAAAGTGAAGGTGATTGTGTTGAAAAGGACCAACCTTTGGAGACTTTTGATGACGCTAGTGTAGATTACTCAAGCCTTGATCTTAATAATGATCAATCACCTATTCAAGAGGTAGAGCTTGAGGAAGATGCACTTAGTGCTTGGAAAAAATTTCTTAGGGAAAGATATGAGTCCGCGGAAGTGTATGAACGTTGCAACAATGAGGAAGTTATTCCAACTCCGGATCATAATAACGATCCTTCGCCTATTCAAAAGGAGGAGATTGGGTGTGACTTACCGATTGTTATAAACGGTGTAACACCCGCACATGAAGATCTTATAATCTATACCGATGAAAATCATTTTAGTGAATGGCCCGATTCCGATGATGAGAATGTTGAAGAGATGATGCTAGAGGATGAAACCACATTCATTGATTTTGTGGAAGACCCAATTGAACTTGCCAATGATTTTAATGATGCTGAGACTATGGTTAAGGTAGAAAGTGACGAAGAATGGTTGCAAGGTTTAATAGAGGACCACGATATACAAGAGGTAAGTAATTCACTTGAATTTTTTAAGGATGAAGAGGATTTTATAATACAAGAAATTATGCAAGGTTTGTCTAACCCTTTGCATATTGATTCTTCTCCTTTACCTCTTATTGGTTTGAATGTATGTGCTTCGAAAGTATTTTTGGATGATTTTGTTTCTAAATACCCACCATTGGAAACACTTGATGCTAACACCATGCAGGTTTGCCAAGAGGAATACATGGAAGTTCCAAAATTCTATGTTCTTTATACACTTCCGAGTGTGGACGAGAATAAGTGTGGGGAAATTTCTATCGGCGATAACATCACTATTGTTTTCTTGTGCTAATATTTGTATGGAGTTATTGTTTGCAAAACAGGTATTATGGGTGGATCCTCAAATTTTCCGATTGTTAGTATATGGGGAATGAATCTTACAAGAGCCAAGTCGGGCCGTCGACTTTAAAACAAGCGCTTAATGGGAGGCAACCCATAGGTTTTGTATTTCTTATCTTTTGCTTTTTATTTGTTATTTCTTTTTCTTGTTTCTTATCATGTTAAAATTTCCCACCTTGACTTTACTAGGAGGATTCAATTACATTGAGGACAATGTAAGGTTTAAGTGTGGGGGAGTGGTTAAGCATGTTTTTAAAACAAAAATTACAAAAAAAATTTAAAAATTTAAAAATTTAAAAAAAAAAAAGTTTTTACTTAAAAACTCCAACTTTTAAAGATTTTAGAGTCACTAGCATACTTCTAGGTATGTTTACATAGAGATTTTGACCGACATAATTGAACTTGGAAATGTTAGAGAACTACATTCGGATTTCTTGTTTGTTAGAGTGTTAAATAATGGATTTAATCATGCCGGTGATGCGAATTTGGTGCAGGGAGAAATGCATTATTAGAGTTGCTGATCAATCATTAGTGGAGACTACCCGTATTCATATCATGTGAGGCACCGACCAGAAATTTCCATCTACTAAAGAGCTTCTTTTGAGTGTGTGTCACCGTACGTAAATTCCGGGTAGAATGGTGAGCTACCCAACCTCCCACCAATAGAAGCACTACTCTTTGATCTCTTGAGTGCTAATTTTGTCAATCATGAGGGTGATGTCCATGGATGAAAGCTTCCTTCTTGTAGTTCGATTTGCAGTTAGCACCATTCTCTCTCTCGACAACAACGGATCCATAGAAACACTCTCATCATCAACAAGGAGCGACATCAAAATCTACAAGGAAAGTTGGAAAAGTTTAAGGTTTACAACAACGGAACGAGAAAAAGAGCAAATTTCAAATTCAAGTAAAGCAACATACAAATGAGCGGATTTTACATATATGTTGAGGACTTACAATACAATGAGGTAATTTTATATTCAAGTATGAAGACTTATTCATGAAAGCGAAGAAAATTAAAAGGTGAGAATTTTTTGATTTCAAGACGATACAAGTTGTGAAGAATCAAGCGGTAAAATACTTCTCCCACGGTCATGGTTGTATTTAATTTCTCTTGTTTGAATTTCGAAAAAAAATAAATAAAAAAATAAAAAAAGAAAAAAAAATTGAAAAAAAAAAAAAAAAAAAAAATAGAAAAACAAGAGAAATATTTGTTCTTTGTTTTGTTTTAATAAGCCGTGGGGAAGGAAAATATATAAGGAAGTTTTCAAGCGACAAGGATTATTAAGGAAAAGGTTACAAATTGTCAAGGATTTATGGAATTCAAGGGTTTATCATCAATAGTTGAAACCGAAGACGAAGACCAAGGAGATCAAGACGAGGAGCGGAAGACGTTTCTATTGGATGCTGTGAGAGTGGTGTTATCATAATTGGCGATCGGATGTGAAGGTGAGTAAGTAATCTCATCCTCGATAATAATGGTTGATTTCCTTTCTTAGAGATCGTCAGAAAAATGGTTTTTCAAAATATTAAAAGATGTGGGTTTTTCAAAATTTCGGAAGTTGTCCTTCACACCATTCAACGTGTTGCAGGAATTCTCTCTTCATTCCTACCTGCACACATGTGAGAACCATAAAAAAGCCGTCTTTTTGAGTGCAATTATCATAAAATCCTTTTTGGTGAGGCAAAAGTCGAGGCGAAATGCTTATTGATCGTTTCTCAAACACGCGTTCTCTCATTATGGTGTGGTTATTTCTCACTCAACATTTAAGAATGAGAATAAGTTCTTTAGTATTTCTAACTTCTTATTACTAGCATGCAGAAACTCTATGTCCTCATAGCTCTTTGGATGCTTGGGACGCTTGAACGCTTTGAAGTTGTGAGTTTTTAGTTTGATTTGCTCGAGGACTAGCAAAGTCTAAGTGTGGGGGAATTTGATAGGTGTAGAATACACCGTATTTACTATCTAGTAGTTTATGCTTTCTTTGCTATTTTTCTTGTAAATTATGTATTTTACGCTTGTTTTGAGTTTTGTAGCTACTTTGGAGTCGCACAGGAGAAAAGAAGAAGAAATCACCCAATTTGAGCCAAAAGGGCAAAAAGGTCATTTCACCAAGGAATGAATACTATATGCAGCCCAGCCGAGGTTAAGGGGCTGCCATCAGGTTAGCCCTTATCAAAGGGACCAGACACTAAATAACCCCCCAACCCTAAATCGAGAAGAGTTATCTTCTCCCAATCGTTCTCATTCGGCCCATTTGAGAATGAGTTGCCATTTGTAAGATTGAAAGTGAGATCGAGATTGAGAGAGGAGAAATTCATAGAAATGGAGAAACGGTTTGAAGGCACTGAACTGAGAGAAGGAAGCTGGTGTTTAATTTGAAAGATGGGTGTGGGTTTGCTTTAAAATCAAGAGAAGAAGAAATTCACGAATCGTTGCCATTAATGGTGTTCTTGAGGTTCGAAGTAGAAATTAGGGTTTGATGTCACGAGAGAAGAAGTATAGAGAAAATGGAGACGATGATGTTCAAACCCGGTGAAATAGGGATGGAGACGTTGCTGCTCTACGAGTTGATGAGAAGGAACCGATGGAGCTTCCATTGGATTCAATTTGGGTGTTGTGTGGAGAAGAACCGAGGCTGAGAAGAAGGAGAAGTCATGGTTTTGGTTTGAGACAAAGATTACAGTGGTCATGGTGGGTTTGATGTGAAGATGGTATTTGAAGATTTGAGATGGACAGATAGGTCCGATAATATGGGGTTACCGTGTCGATGGTGGTGATGAAATTGCTTGGTGATTGCCATGGCTTACGGTGGTGCTGTTACGTGGAATACTTTTGGAATGAAGCTATTGAGGTGCGAGAATGCGGGAGGTGGCGTAGCGATGTGGTGCTGATGGTTTGAATGAAGGGCTATATGAACTGAAGTTGAAATGGCTCACATTTGCGGTGGTTTGATGATACTCGGGTTGCGGTGGAATGCGGTTCTAGATGCTTCATTGCGGTGGAGATGGATGCCAAGGATATTGCGGGTGGCTCAAGTTGTGCGGGTCGAAATTGAATGTGGTGGTGTTTAGCTGCGAGGATGGAGATACTATTGAGTGGAAGCAATGGATTGAAGCTGCGGGTGAAGCCGTAGTTCAGGTTGTGTTGCGGCTGATTTGTGACAATGGGTCTTGAGCAGCGGAAGGCAATGAGAGCTATGCTGCTGTGATGGCTAGTTTGGGTTGTTGTTTGATTGAGCTGCAGCTGGGAATGATTTACAGGGCCACAGATGGGGAATTGCAGGTGGTTGAAATGACTGAGCTTTAGGCACAGGGGGTTTATGAACTGAAGTCACAAGAAGTGGTTGCAGCAACATGTGTTGTTGACTGGAGTGCAAGCTGATGGCTGCAATACATGAGAATTAAGAAAGACAGAAGAAGGTGATTGAGCCAATGGTGGAGGTTATGTGTGTGTTGCAGGAATGGTGAAGTGTGGGTGCAATGCCTTGGTTTGAATGGCAGTTGAATGAGGAGCAGGATCTAAAACTCAAGGTGCTTTAAGCATGGATTTAAATGGTTCTACGGTTGATTTGTTGGCGGTGTGCGGGAGACTCACCCATCATGGTTGGAAATGAGAAGAAGACAGGGCCATCTTGGCCGTGATTACTTTGGCTCTGTGCAAAGTGGCACAGCTAGGACCCGGTCAAAGAGTTAGCTAGCTGACTCGGTTCTGACTCAGTGACTCACCCCTTGACCCGCTGACTAACAGTTGACTGACGGTTGACCACTTTGACCGTTAGTCCTAACGGAGGACTGACGGAATATTCCATCGAATATTCTCCCGACGGACAGAAATTTTCAGGCGGCCGGCGGCGACTATTCCGGCCACAATCCCAGTTTTCCGGCGAGCAAAAATTCCAGAATTTTCTATGGACTTCTCTCATGGGTATGAAGACTTGGGCTTGGAATTGGATGGAGAATTGGACTCAAATTTGGAAAGAGAAGATGGAAGAGTTGAGAAAGGCTTGGTTTTGGAAATTGAATTGCTAAAGGAAAAGGATTCCATTCCTTGGAAGATTTGGAAAATATTGAAGCCTATAAATAGAGAAGTTTTCTACACATCTACACCTCTCTACACACACATCACTTGTGTTTTTGCTTGCTTTTCTAATATTTTTCTTTTTAACTATTTGTGTGAACTCTTGAAAATTCTTCTTTTAATTATTATTATTATTTGTGAATTTCAAAAACACGAGTAGCTAAATTTCTTATTGATTGAGGATGAATTCCTAGTTCTTAACATATGATTTAAGTTTTTGTTTTCAATTCTATCTTGAAGTTTTTCACATGATTATCGTTTGTTTTTACTAATAGGAATGATCTTAAAGACATTCATGATTGATTGATAGATTGTTTGGGTGGCCAACTAAATTGATTTGTTAATTTGATCTAAAGCTAGTGAAAGTTAGGAGATAAGTAATCGTTTCTTGACTCTTTACATAAGTAGCAAACACGAGACCTTGCGGAGGGATTCCGTGGAGCAATTGTGTGTAGAAACAACGTTAGCAAGTAGACCTTGATCTAAGAGTCTAACTACTAATATTAACCTAATAAGTTCATAAATCTTAATGCGTTTATTTAAATTACATCTAGAGTGAGCTACTACTAGGTGGTTTGGTAAATAGAATCCGGTAGTCGAGAACTTCCGTGTCCTGGGTGATACAAGGGATTTAGGGGTTTAGCACTGAGCTAGCTGCTTTACCTACGGTTGGTGATAATCTGTGACTAATAACAAGTAGAAAAGAACATAACTTGATTCATTGTTTCGTAACGAAGAAGGATTCCTTGATCTTGTCTCTCTTATTGCTTTCAACTTTATCTTTTAATTGCTTTGTTTATTTTCTTTTTTGCTTTTTACACCCCCTTTTCGTGACAATTTTTACAACTATAATCTCGTGCTCCTCGTGGGATCGACCTTGACTACCCTATATTACTTGTTAATTAGGTAGTAAAGTATTAATTAATTTGATTGCACCTACGACACGCATCAACGCCCTGGAGAGAAAAGCTACCAGCGAGCGTGTTGGCATGTGCCAATGGCATGCTCGGCCATTAGGGCCACGCCATAGGGGAGAAAAGCTACCAGCGAGCGTGTTGGCATGTGCTAATGGCATGCGCGGCCAATTTGGCCTAGGTTGCATGGTTTGCAAGCCTAGGTGCGGGCGCTACTTTGGCATGGCGCGGCTAGGGCCAAGGTAAGGGTGTTTGGCTTGGCGTGGCGTGACCCGCGTAGCTAGGGCCAAGGCAGAGTGTGTTTGGCATGGCGCGGCTAGCTTGGGCAAGGTGTGGCTGGCATGATTTTCCATTGGCACGGAGGTGCGGCTAGCATGGTTGGCATGCTTTGGCGCGTTTGGTGTGGTCGGCATGATTTGCCATTGGCATAGAGGTGCGGCTAGCATGGTTGGCATGCTTCGGCGCGTTTGGTATGGCTGGCATGATTTGCCATTGGCATAGAGGTGCGGCTAGCTTAGGCTAGGTGTGGCTGGCATGATTTGCCATTGGCACGGAGGTGCGGTTAGCATGGTTGGCATGCTTTGGCGCGTTTGGTGTGACTAGCATAGCTAGGGCCAAGGCAGAGTGCATTTGGCATGGCGCATCTAGCTTGGGCTAGGTGTGGCTGGCATGATTTGCCATTGGCACGGAGGTACGGCTAGCTTAGGCTAGGTGTGGCTGGCATGATTTGCCATTGGCACGGAGGTGCGGCTATCATGGTTGGCATGCTTTGGCGCGTTTGGTGTGACTAGCATAGCTATGGCCAAGGCAGAGTGCATTTGGCATGGCGCAGCTAGCTTGGGCTAGGTGTGGCTGGCATGATTTGCCATTGGCACGTAGGGGAATTAGGGTTTTGTTCGTTGTAACCCTAATTTGAAAAATACCCCCTATTAATTACTGACTACATGCATTAAATGTCCTAATAAATGAGTCACCGGTGACATTAGGTTATTTGGGGTTTTACGATTTTACCCTTTGTTTAAAAACCACCATCAACATTAAGTCCCCCGCTAGCTCGGACAGGAGCTTTGTTGCGAGGTAAGCATAAGATGGTGACAAATTATCAACATCAAATCGTAAAGAGAATTGAGGAGGCTTGTCTGACCTTTTTTATAAATAGGATTTGGAATCCTTGCCTCTGGCAGTTTTGCACAAATTGGGAGGCTGGCACAATTGGGAAATCAGCGTCATTGAGAGACAGGAAGCTGGGCGGCATCGAGAAGTTGACGCGAGTTGGGAAACTGAGCGTGCTAGCTGGCGGGACCGGCGCAAGGTGGGGAAACTGAGCGTGCTAGCTGGCGTGACTTGGGCGGTCGTTGGGAAGTTTGGCGCAATTGGTGGGACCGGTGTGGCTTGGGAGATTGGAGAGACTGGCGCGAGCTTAATGGGACTGGTGTAAACAAGGAGGGAGTAGGTGTTTCTACAGGTAGCAAAGTTTCCTTATTTTGCCTTACTTCACGCGCGGATTCAATCAGGGCATCATCCATGCCAAAATCTGGAAGCGTTATGTCCCTCATTGCTTCCTTTCCTTTTTTAAGGTTCCTTATTGTTTATGGGTGAAAACTACTCCTGCAGAATTTGGTAATTTGGGGTGTGGATGAGGAATGAATTTAAACCTTTAAACAAATGCACTGTGCGGTGAGTGCTTGTAGATTCGAGAGATCAATCTGTGCAAGTCCGGCCTAAACCAAGAAATGGCCGTTCCAGACTTGTTTCGGTCACAAAGTGAAGGAGATGGGGTTGATCTTAGGGAGGGAAGCGAAGAAGGTGTTGAGATTGTGAAGGTGTTGGCTTGCTTATGACTTGTAACAAAAAGGTGAGCAGGCTTGTGATTGATGCAAGCAAGCTCTGGGTGTTTGAATACGTTTTTTGTATTAACACTTGGTTTTTCTGTCTCGTCTGAACTTGTGTTGTTATTTGAAATAGGGCGGAGAACCTATTTATACAAGTCATTGAGCCTTATTCACGTCTCTCGTGGGAAGTGGAGGAAGTGGAGTGATGGAGTAGTGGAGTTGTGCGTCGACCAGTCTTGCCCACTTCTCCTGTTCATCTCTAACCGTCCATGACTTCGACACGTTCTTGTGATGGCGCGTTGCACGCCGCACGCCGTAAACCGCCAGACCAATACCCCAAAGATGTATCCCCAGTTTGTGACATGATTGATATCTGGAATGTGTGGATCGTGGATCCACGAAAGATAGCATGTAATCTTTGAATTGAATAACCGTGTTATTCGGAAGTCGATACTTGTGAAGTATCGTGTGTACTTTATGCAGTCTTTGCATTATGGTGTGGTAAAGTGATGGGTAATGACGCCTCACTTAACCAAATAACTCTGACTAGGGGTTGTATAACCAAGCTGGTGAAGTTGAACGGATGAGATGATCTTTGAGACACTCATCTGCGACCTTTAATGGATATTAGGGTTTTTGAAGAGGTGCGCAAGCATCACTATTTAGCTTGGTCGAAACCAAGCATGGAAAGGATTTGGAGAGGGCCGACCGGGGCATGTGTGTAGACGACATGCCGGTGTACACGCCTACACCTCACCGTCCCATGGAGGCGTGATCTATGCCACTCAATTTAACCGGTAAAGTTGAGTGGTTGAGATCGGTTTGCGGCAGAAATCCGTTGCCGCAAAGGAGTTGGAAACCGGCGTGAGATCCCTAGTTCGGGCACGCGTTTCAAGACGACACATCTTGGTCGGTCTTGGTCGATGGGTTTGACGGGAAGATGGCAGGCTGGTGATCATGCCTATACCGAATATCCCATGAAAACGTGATCTAAGCCATTCAAATCATCCGGTGGAGTTGAGCGGTCGAGATCAGTTCGTGGTTTGGGAGGCGCGGCCATGCTAGTTTGGACGCACGTTTTGGATTGACCAGGCGTGATATGCCTTGGCCGAACACATGAGGGGGTAGATGGGCTCACGGTGGTCATGCTGGTATGACCGGCCCTTGTTTAATCTAATCCGTGACCCTCCATTCGTGCCGGAGAAGATGGACGCGCGTGATGACTTGAAACCCTAATTTTGGCTTTCAAGCCGTGCGCCATCTCTTGTTTGGGTGACGATTTTGTCACGGCCAAACATTGTTGGTCTTGACCGATTGGTCAAGTGTGTAGGCGGTCCCACGGTGATCGTGTTGACATGCTCTGGGCCCTTTAAGTCTACATCTACACCCTCCATCTATACCTGCGAAGATGGATGGTTGAGACTGTTTTGTGACACATGTAATATGCCGCAAACCCTAATTTAGGGTTTTCCGTCCATAATGCTTGGTATGAACAGTTTCTTGGCAGGCTAGGCCAATGACCGACCATGCGGGTCGGCCGTGGGTATTCCATACCTGCTTGGGGGTAATGGAATTGATGCGGGGTCATCCAATCATGCTTATGGAGTTGGATGACTGCAATCGAATCATATCCGGATCGATACTGGTCAGTCGGGATGCTCAATCGGGCTAGTATAACACACCGAGAGGCTCAATCGGGCTAGTATAACACATCGGGGGCTCGGGCTAGTATAACACACCGAGAATCGGCTGTACGGGTATTTCGTACATGGTTTCATTATAGTGCTTGGAGGTTCGTGTTATTCTCAGAAGAGTAACACTCGGTCGTCATGCCACACTAATAATGAGTACTGAAATACAAGGCTGATATGAAATTCACGAGAAGGGATTGTTGCCACATGCTCCAACCTAGAGGAATTTCATGTATTCACGAATGGGATTGTTGCTACATGCTCCATTCTTGGTGAATTAAGTGAGGGAGTATCCAACACTTATAAATGGCTTTATCTTTTACAAGATGTCAGCGCATGATTTTTTATGGTTTTTTACAAATTTAACCTTAAACGAAAATCCACCATCAACATTAAGTCCCCTGCCTAGCACATAATGGTTACACTATTGTGTGGTAGGCATGAGATGGTGACATATACAAACGTAAGAAGACAAGATAAAGAAAGTCTACCTGGAGGGGTTCCGGCCGTGGGTAATCCTCCATACACAGGGTCACAGGTCTCTTGACAGACCGGCTTCCTCCCTTAGGTGCTTGAGCTAGGGTAGGATTCTTCTTCACTGGAACTCCAGTGTGGGTGCTTTACACACTTTGCGGTTGAATCGCTAGAATCCGGATGACCTTCGATTCTCGATTAGGGTTCACAAGAAAACTGACTCGGTCGGTGTTGAATCCTCATTCATCGGGGGCGCAATCATTTTAGGGTTTCCTCAGCATATGTGCGGGTGTAGAGAATTTTGAACCATTTTTACGTTTTTTGCAGTAGAGCTTCCTTGCTAAAACTTTGTTCCCCCATCATGTCTAACAACAGTGGATCGTCTTCTTCATACCATCCAGGATCTTCCGTTAAACGTGCACGACCTGCGTCTGAGCTTCATGATCAATCCCCTGTTCGTGTTCTCCGAGTCAAGAAGATCATACCGGTTTGTCTTTTCTTCTTGAACCATTGTTTGTTCTTCATAACGGTCAGGTAAATAATCCTTTCATTCTTGCAGAGATATCCTACCGGAACATGTGTGACGATCATTGATGACGATGACTTAACCACTCCTCTTCCTTCAAACTCAAATACGCTTACCCCTGTGAACCTTGAAGACGCCGACTTGGGTATCTCATCTTATGAATATCCAAATGCAGGTCTTTCATTCGATGTCCGCATGAAGTGTTTATCCTCCAGCTACCGAGATGTCGGTGGATTCCTGGTGTGGAAGGAGTTTGTGCCTTTGTACACAAAGTTATGGAGGAAGTACGACCATATCGCAACCAAAAACGTGGTCCGACACTGTTCCTCTGCTTTGGTCACCGCGGTAAACTGCCTTCTTCCCATGATTGCTTTGAGATGGAGAGTATTTCTATCCGCAACGTTGCTTTGAATCAAGCCTCGAAAAGTGGGAGAATATGGTATCTACCGTGAATCCATGGAGTTCAACGTGGGCTGGTTGCGGCGAGCGTCTTGATATCATCAAGGTTGATCGAGCTGGTATCCTTGTAAATGTTGTTCTGCTGCGAAGGCTATTCTCGGAAGAGGAGAAGGCTCGGGCTGCGAATCGGAGAAGGTAGAGCAGGTCATGCGGGACTTGAAGAAAAGAACGGAAAGATATCACGCTAGACTGGAGATGATGCTCTCAAGGAACTATAATCTTCTAGACGGCCTCTTCTAAACTTCATTCCTTTATTGTTAATGACGTTTATGTCAAAAGTTTTTAAACGTCTTTGCGGAATAAACTTCATTGGTTTTTGATTGGTGAAACAGGTTTTTTCATTGACACATCTCTGAATATAATTGATGATTCAAACATGTAATGAAAATAAATGCCTGTATTGTTGACACAGTAGACAGTGGTCAGGCATGATATGCCTTGAGCCACTTTCCATTGATAACTGCTTCCAGCTCGCCTCCGTCTACCTTAATGATCTTGTAGTAGCCGGTATTGTAAGCCTTGGTGACTGCGTAGGGACCTTCCCATTTTGGTGAGAATTTTGGTGCAGACATGTCTTGTTGGATGTGTTTGGCCGTTTTCAAAACCAAATCTCCCACTTTGAAAACGCGTGGTTTCACAATTTTGTTGTATGCCCCGAAATCCGATTCATGTACACCCGAGCGTGTTCTTACGCTTTATTCCTTCTAAAATCCAGTGTCTAACTCGCTATTCTAGAGTCGAGACTTCAACCTTGTTCCAATGGATCCCGGTTCTTCTTTGCAATCTCGGGCCGATGGGATTCTGATCTCTGCTGGGAGAATTGCATCCGCTCCGTAGACAAGTGAGTACGGTGAAACCCCAATGGAGCTTCTGGGTGACGTACGGTACGCCCATAGTGCCATTGGCAACTTATCATGCCATTCCCTAGGATTGTCGTGTACCGTTCGGCTGATGATCCGGATCAATGTCTTGTTGGCACTCTCAGCTTGCCCGTTACCTTGAGGATAGTAGACGGTGGAAAAGACTGTTTAATGCCATACTCCTCAAGTAATTCCCGTACCTGCTTGTTGGCGAAGGGAGTGCCATTATCGGTGATGATGTGCTTGGGCACGCCAAAACGACAAATGATGTATTCTTTAATGAAAGCCGCAATTGTTGCTCCTGTGGTTCCTCGTAGGGGAATGGCCTCTACCCATTTGGTGAAGTATTCCGTCGCGGTTATGATGTACTCGTCTTTGCCGATGACGGTGGATTGATTTTCCGATAATGTCCAGTCCCCCAGTGTAAAATGGCCATGGGCTGCTTATAGAGTGCAGAGGGGTAGAAGGCGCATGAACAAGGTTCCCATGGATTTGGCACTTGTGACAGCTTTGAACAAAAACGGCTGCATCGTCCTCCATGGTCGGCCAATAGTATTTCTCATGTATTTGGAGAAACAGTTTCCTCTTCCCTTGATGTTCTCCTTCATGTGTCTGTTTCAGCATGACTGGGATTTCTTCTCCATCCAGGCATCGCAGTAGATAACCCCCGAAGCTCTTGCGATACAGGATCCCTTCATGATATGAACCGCTTGGCTCTTTGCTTCATCTTAATGGCGTCCTTTTGACCGGCAGGAATTATCCCATCACGGAGATAGCTAATGTAGGGTTCTCTCCAGTCCCCAGTGCGGTTCACATTAAAAATCTCCAATTGGTGTGGTGGTGCCTGGCAATTTGAGCAGGACTTCTGAAGTAGTCTGGATTGAGCCTCCATCTCTGGCCAGTAATAACCCAGGCGTTGAAGTCGCCGGTAAGCGTTACCACTAGTGATTGTCCACAAATTTCATTGTGAATACGATCCAAATTTGTAGTTGTGCTTCGTCACCTCCCAGACATCTTGACAGGGAGCCATCTGGATTCCGATAATACAGCATACCATGAAGCATGAAGAAGTTTTGCAGGGTTTTGAGACTGACCTTTCCTTGGGAGAGTGAGCTGTTGAGCTCTCGAATGATCGGAGTTCGCCAATCGTCGGTCTTGATGTCTTTGTGTTGCGGCAGCCAAGTTGATTCTATGGTTCTCCTCTTCACCGTCAGGGTTTCTTCCGCTCCTTCAAACTTCAGTTTGGAAGCCAATGTTGCTAGGCAATCAGCGTGTTTGTTGTTGCTTTGCGACCAACATGGGTTATGGTTGCATCGGCAAAGTAGTTTAGTAACCTCTCGTGCTTCTGATCGGTACGGGGCTAGTGTTACTTCTTTCAGTGCATATACTCCATTCATTTGATTCACCAGTAACTTGGAATCACCTCTTATCTCCAGACGTGTGACTCCTGCTTGTTTAGCTATTGAAAGCCCTATGAGGAAAGCTTCATATTCTGCGGAGTTGTTGGTGCATTCGAAGTCTAACTTGAAGGAATGTGAAAATACTTCTCCGGTTGGAGAGACTAACACCACGCATGCTCCTCCAGTATTACTGCTAGGGGTAGCGGAGCCGTCAAAATACAAGAGCCACTACTTCTTCTTCCAGAATAGAGACGTCCGGAAATTCTCCAGGGAGTTCTTCATGTAGTCCCGTAGTGTCTTCTCCGGGAAATGCTGCCAGTAAGTCTGCAACTGCTTGGCCCTTGATAGCTCTAGGCGATGCACACGTTATGTCTAGTTCTGACATTTGGAGGAGCCATTTGCCTGTCCTCCCAGTCAGAACCGGTTTTGAAAGTAAAAACTTTGCAGGATCGGATTTAGACACGAGTATCACCCTATTAGACAGCAGGTAATGCCTAAACTTCTGAATGGAATGGATTAAGGCTAAACATGCTTTTTCCGCTCTGGGGTATCTGAGTTCGGCGTCTCTCAATATTAGGCGGAAATAGTATATGGGACGTTTGATTCCCTCATCGTCTTCCTGAGCGAGTAAAGCCCCTACGGCGGTGTCACTGAAGGCGGTGTAGAGGACCAGTGGCTTCCCTTGTACCGGAGACTTCATGACGGTTGGAGATGATAGTATTCGTTGAATTTTCCGAAAAGCTTCCTGTTGGGTTGCGGTCCAAACAAAACTGGCTCCTTTCTTCAGCAAGGTGGTGAATGAGGCGGTAAGTTGGGCTAGACCCGGGTATAAAACGTCGAATGTAATTCACCTTGCCCATGAAACTCTGGAGTTATTTCACGGTTCTGGGAGGCGGCATTGTGAGGATAGCCTGAGTTTTGGACGAGTCTACCTTTATTCCTTCTGCGGTCACTTGGAATCCTAGAAATTTACCTGAAGAGACACCGAAAGCACATTTCAAAGGATTCATCTTCAACTTGTATCCTCGACATCTCTCAAACACTTGCCTCAAGACATTTGTGTGGTCTCGCTCGAGCTTTTTACTTGACCACGATATCATCCACATAGTCTTCTACTTGTTTATGCATCATGTCGTGGAAGATTGTCGTCATAGCACGTTGATACGTTGCGCCGGCATTCTTTAAACCGAAAGGCATAACGGTATAATAAAAATTGCCAAGAGGGGTTCGGAAAGTCATGTCTTACTCGCATCGTGCTCATACATCTTTATCCGATTGTATCCGCTATAACCATCCATGAAGAAGAACATGCCGTGTCCATTGGTGGCGTCTACTAACATGTCGATGTTAGGTAGAGGAAAGTCGTCCTTGGGGCAGCACTTGTTCAAGTCTCTGAAATCTACGCAGCACCGGATCTGTCCGTTTTTCTTCTTTACTGGGACCACATTGGCTAACCAGGTTGGATGATGAATAGGCCTGATGAATCCAGCAGCTAGCAGCTTCTGAATTTCGTTCTTGATTTGATCCTCTACTTCATGTCTGAATTGCCTCGGAGATTGCTTGATTGGCTTGGATCCAGGTATGACATGTAAGTGATGGGTGACCAATTTTTCATCCAGACCAGGCATTTCCTCGTATGTCCAGGCAAACACATCTTGGTACTCCTTGAGTAGTTGAACAAGACTCGTACGTTCGTCTGTGGATAGAGTCGAACTGATAGAGACCGGCCTGGGAGATTCTTCATTCCCGATGTTAACAGTCTCGAGCTCGTCAGTTGTGGAATTGGTTCCATCTTGTAGTTGCTGCGGGGCGTCTGGTACCTCATCTTGCGTTTCATCATTCTTGCAGTATTCAATTGGGTGGAAAGGCTGGGTTCCAGTCTCTCCTGCTAATTGCTAACAGCGGCGCCGGTATATTGTTCTCCCCTTCTGATCACGTTTCACCTCGAAAGTGTGTCCCCTTTTGGTGTGAGCATGAGTTGGAGTCTCACCGGATAGAGATGGACGCCTTGTTACAGAATGTGTGCTGTAGTGTTTGGCCTCCAGTGGTGTAAGTCGGTCTCCTTCCTTGATTGACGCCCACGTGGGTAGTGGGGTGCACAGGACTTTGTCTGACCCTCCCTGTGTGGTATCTTTTGGCTCGAACATCTCCACTCCGCATATTGGTGCATACGGAGACAATGATGCAGGAATGCGGATGACTTTCTCGTCTAGCATGGTCTTCAGGCACTGGTGATACGTCGAGGGAATGACCTTGTTGTCATGAAGCCATGGTCTCCCTAATATCATATGGTAGTCCGGATCCCTTTCTATGACTTCAAACCTTGCTTTTGATCGGACAGGTCCTACTCGATAAATTCGATTGACATACCCGTATGTGCTTTGACTGGTTTCCTTCGAAGTCCGTCATCGTGGTAGGCTGCCGTACAATCTTGCATGGGTTAACCTTGGCTGTCCTGAGAGTCTTGAGAGTGATTACGTTCGAAGATGCTCCTGTGTCGACGAGGGCTCTCCCGAACTCTGAACCCTTGATGTGCGCGGTAACATGTAGGGCCCGGTTGTGACCTGCCTCCGCCATCATGTCGTCTTCCGTAAACGTGACATTGTTTACAGATATTTCCGACGCAGCTAGGACTTCTGGACGAGAAGGAGTCAGGTGTGCATCCAGAGCTATTTTATTAATTGCAGCAAACGTCTCTGCCCGTTGATTCCTCGAGAGGTGCAAGAGTTCACACAAGCTTTCTACTAGAGATGCCGCTTCCTGATCCACTGGTCTCTGGTTCGTAGTAAAACTGTTGATCTGAGGGGAATTAGTCCCCGGTGTAGAAATCTCCTGAATGCTCATTTCTGATGTTATCTTGATGAGGAGATCAAGTATGACGTTTATCGCTTCTTTGATCAGCTCCATGTTCTTCGTGTGAATCTCCTGTACCCGTGCTAGTTCGCTTAATGTTGGAAGTCTTCTGAGTATGCCGTCGGATACACCGCTAGGAGGGGGGTATCTCCGTTGGGGGAGCCACCAGGATTTGAGACTGTCGAATCGGTCCTAAGACCAACCATCTCAGAATTGATTGAACGGTATTGAAGAGATTGACTTTACAACCGAGAGATCAACCTCCCACTATGGTCGCCAATTGTTTATGGGTGAAAACTACTCCTGCAGAATTTGGTAATTTGGGGTGTGGATGAGGAATGAATTTAAACCTTTAAACAAATGCACTTTGCGCGGTGAGTGCTTGTAGATTCGAGAGATCAATCTGTGCAAGTCCGGCCTAAACCAAGAAATGGCCGTTCCAGACTTGTTTCGGTCACAAAGTGAAGGAGATGGGGTTGATCTTAGGGAGGGAAGCGAAGAAGGTGTTGAGATTGTGAAGGTGTTAGCTTGCTTATGACTTGTAACAGAAAGGTGAGCAGGTTGTGATTGATGCAAGCAAGATCTGGGTGTTTGAATACGTTTTTTGTATTAACACTTGGTTTTTCTGTCTCGTCTGAACTTGTGTTGTTATTTGAAATAGGGCGGAGAACCTATTTATACAAGTCATTGAGCCTCATTCACGTCTCTCGTGGGAAGTGGAGGAAGTGGAGTGATGGAGTAGTGGAGTTGTGCGTCGACCAGTCTTGCCCACTTCTCCCGTTCATCTCTAACCGTCCATGACTTCCTGACACGTTCTTGTGATGGCGCGTTGCACGTTGCACGCTGTAAACCGCAAGACCAATACCCCGATATGTATCCCCGGTTGTGACATGATTGATGTCTGGAATGTGTGGATCGTGGATCCACGAAAGATAGCATGTAATCTTGAATTGAATAACCGTGTTATTCGGAAGTCGATACTTGTGAAGTATCGTGTGTACTTTATGCAGTGCGCATTATGGTGTGGTAAAGTGATGGGTAATGACGCCTCACTTAACCAAATAACTCCCGACCAGGTTGTATAACCAAGTGGCGAAGTTGAACGGATGAGATGATCTTTGAGACACTCATCTGCGACCGTTAATGGATATTAGGGTTTTTGAAGAGGTGCGCAAGCATCACTCTTTAGCTTGGTCGAAACCAAGCATGGAAAGGGATTTGGAGAGGGCCGACCGGGCATGTGTGTAGACGACATGCCGGTGTACACGCCTACACCTCACCGTCCCATGGAGGCGTGATCTAGGCCACTCAATTTAACCGGTAAAGTTGAGTGGTTGAGATCGGTTTGCGGCAACCGTTGCCGCAAAGGAGTTGGAAACCGGCGTGAGATCCCTAGTTCGGGCACGCATTTCAAGACGACACATCTTGGTCGGTCTTGGTCGATGGGTTTGACGGGAAGATGGCAGGCTGGTGATCATGCCTATACCTGAATATCCCATGAAAACGTGATCTAAGCCATTCAAATCATCCGGTGAAGTTGAGCGGTCGAGATCAGTTCGTGGTTTGGGAGGCGCGGCCATGCTAGTTTGGACGCACGTTTTGGATTGACCAGGCGTGATATGCCTTGGCCGAACACATGAGGGGGTAGATGGGCTCACGGTGGTCATGCTGGTATGACCGGCCCTTGTTTAATCTAATCCGTGACCCTCCATTCGTGCCGGAGAAGATGGACGCGCGTGATGACTTGAAACCCTAATTTTGGCTTTCAAGCCGTGCGCCATCTCTTGTTTGGGTGACGATTTTGTCACGGCCAAACATTGTTGGTCTTGACCGATTGGTCAAGTGTGTAGGCGGTCCCACGGTGATCGTGTTGACATGCTCTGGGCCCTTTAAGTCTACATCTACACCCTCCATCTATACCTGCGAAGATGGATGGTTGAGACTGTTTTGCGACACATGTAATATGCCGCAAACCCTAATTTAGGGTTTTCCGTCCATAATGCTTGGTATGAACAGTTTCTTGGCAGGCTAGGCCAATGACCGACCATGCGGGGTCGGCCGTGGGTATTCCATACCTGCTTGGGGGTGATGGAATTGATCTGGGGTCATCCAATCATGCTTATGGAGTTGGATGACTGCAATCAGATCATATCCGGACTGATACGGTCAGTCCGGATGCTCAATCGGGCTAGTATAACACACCGAGAGGGGCTCAATCGGGCTAGTATAACACACCGAGAGGGGCTCGGGCTAGTATAACACACCGAGAATCGGCTGTACGGGTATTTCGTACATGGTTTCATTATAGTGCTTGGAGGTTCGTGTTATTCTCGTAAGAGTAACACTCGGTCTTCATGCCACACCGATAATGAGTACCTTTGAAATACAAGGCTGATATGAAATTCACGGGAAGGGATTGTTGCCACATGCTCCAACCTCGGAGGAATTTCATGTAATCACGAATGGGATTGTTGCTACATGCTCCATTCTTGGTGAATTAAGTGAGGGAGTATCCAACACTTATAAATGGCTTTATCTTTTACAAGATGTCAGCGCATGATTTTTTATGGTTTTTTACAAATTTAACCTTAAACGAAAATCCACCATCAACACGTATTCATACCCAACGTAATTGTACCACCTACCTTGTTTGAGAAAAGGTTCTTCTTGTTGAGTTTCTTTCTTTGCCTAGAGACGAATCATCCTCTAAACAGCCAGATTCTCCAAGTGAAGGCGCGAGGTCTGACTCTTGCAACACCACCCCGACTAGGGTTATTCGGGCTAAGAAGATCATACCGGTATGTTTTCTTCTTCTTCTCTGTTCGTGTTATCCTCCTTTTTATATGTGTATAGATAGGGTGGAACTTGATCATTTTCCCCATTTTTTGCAGTGTATGATGGGACCCTCCAGGGATGGCCGCGCCTTTAACTCTTCGGAGAAGGACTTCAGAATTATCGGAGATCGATCTTATTATCTTGAGGAGGCATTGGTTGGGATTGAATCTTTGTTCCATGAAGCTAGTGAAATTGTAGTTGCAGGAAATCCTACACTACACACCTCACTAGAATTTGCTTATTCAATCCATTTGAAGATGAATAATAATGTGTTTTATTAATTGTTTTCTTCCAAGATTTACAAAGAAATGAAGAATAGAGCTAAAGAAATTACAATCACTCTTAATTTTCTCTCTCCTAATGACTTGCTTAACAATTCGAAAAGATCTCTCCAACAACAGACTGACTCGACCCTTTATATAGGGTATTACATAGTGGATGACAGCTAAGCTGTCCTTTATTTTCGGAAACAACTTGCGAGTCCTCGCGAATGTGTAACTGCTTGTCCTCGCGACACTCCTAAATCTCGCCAAGTCTTCACACTTTCCTCATGTTTTGATTGTCGTCATCCATTACGTCATTTATTTACCTCCATGCGACTCCTTCGCGACGCAGTTGTTTATTAATCTCGCGAAGTATTGGTGTTGCGATATTCGATCCTACATCTTGCCTTTTTTCCTTGAACATTGCTTGGAGAGCAATTTTTAAGGAAAAATTTGTTACTGTGTTGATCTTTGACATTTGTTGATGAAGGAACGAGTGAAAGAATACTGGACTTGAAAAGTACGTACTTGCCTCTATTCTTTTGCGAAGTTTCGAATCTTTGCGAAGTGAACAAGAAGTAATATATTTTCAATTTCCCACAAAAATCTATTCCTTGACCCCTTTTTACCCCTTTTATATTTAATGTTATCCTAGGTCACTCTTTTTCTTCTATTTAAAGGAAAACCGCTGTAAAAAACATTCTTTCTCTTCTTCTCTATCTTCCTCATCGTCTGCAACTATTTCCTGCTATTCATCTTCATCGTCTTCTTTTTATTATCTTTCTGTTATCGTTTTCATGGCATCCAGGTTCGTTAATTTCATTAATTTTGACTATTCTCTTGATTGATCTTCCTTATTGAAATTACTTCATCTTGATTCTATTCTTATTTTGATGTTTCTTTCACCATTTTTGTTTCAGCAAGAATAAATCCAGTTCTAAGTTTACCGTGGTGAACCCTAACATCCCTACTGGTTCGCAACCAAAATCTTCTTCGCCACTGAAGTCTCTCGCTTCCAAAAAACAGCCTGCGAGTAGTAAGGTATTTTAGAAATATGTACTCCTTTAATTGCAATTTTATTGCCTCTGTTTCTCAATTGATTTATCATTCGCAGGATGATAAGAATGATGATAGATCTCCCAAAAGGCTTCGCCATAGTAAACCTGATGCTTCTGCTGCTGTTCCTACTATTTCCTTTTCGGGATTCAAACATTCTACTTTCCCTACAGTACCTTCACAAGGCAAATCTCCTACTGTAGCGACCTCTTCGCAAGATAATGTACCATTCCCTACGATATCATCGCAGGATAAATCAATCCCTGAATTTCCTGCGAATGAAATTCTTCAGGATACGCCTCTTCCCACTTTTACTTTTACCTCGCCTCCACCTATTGATCAGGTTTCTCCAATTGGCGGTCTTATAACCATGGGTGACTCAACTTTTCCTTCTTCCTCTACTATTTCTTCTTCCTCAAAATCTATCTCTCTTAGCAAAGAAAATTTGGAAGGGATGGATATAGCTTTTAAAATTTTATCAGATACCATGAATGATGTCAAAAAAGCCTCCACTGATCCCACCAAATCTAGTGTTTTCGAATCTTTGGGTAAATTCTTTGGTTCCGATACGTTATCGCGAGCATCGTTGGAACAAGAAATTAAGACCTTGAAAAATAGCCTTCATAATACTTCGCTGGATCGCGATAACCTTCGCAAGAAAAATGAAGAATTAAAAGGTATCTCTCCTCCCCCCCCTTTTTTTTTTTTTTTTTTTTAAAAAAAAAAAAAAAAAAACAGTTCGACTCTCAAGTTTTGCACCGAAACGTAAGATGGAGATATATCAACTGGAATCTATTGTAGAAGAAACTCGAGTGGAAAGAGACGCATGGATGGAGCAATATAATCGTTTAGATAATCTCCATACATTTTCTATGGATCAAATAAATAATCTTTCTCAAGAAAACATCTGCTTAGTTCAAAACCAAGAATTATTAAGTAATGAAGTGTCGCGTCTCTCATATGCTTTGAATAAATCTAATCTGGAGTTGGAAACCTTATCAGATGAAAATGGAACTTTATCTCAAGAGAAGCGAACTTTATTGGATAAAGTGGCGATATCCTCGCAACAACTTGATGCTTGTAAAAAAGCATTGAATGAGCAAGAACAATCTATCTCGCCTCCGAAAACTAAACTTGAAGATACTACCATTGAAAGAGATAAACTTATTCAGAATAGAATAAATCTAAGTGTGAAAACCAACCAACTCAAGGATGATTATACCAAGTTAAAAGAATCCCATTCTTCTATTGCGAATCAAAATAAGTTATTGATTTCTAACGAAAAGAGTTTGCGGTCACGGTTAAAAGGTCTTGTCGGTGATGGTTTTGATAATGCCATGGAAAATTTGGGGAATAATTGCTTGGCCCTTACTCAATATCTTGTCTCGCAGAAGGAAGGTAGTCATAAAATTTGACTGCCTTTTCCATTATTTTTCTTTTCTAATTTTCTATACCACTTTCCATCTTATAATTTTAATGTCTTTCTTTACTCCTGCAGAATCTGAGAAAAATCTTCACTCTTCTCTATCTACTTTGGAAGCAGCGCATGCTAAAATTCGCAAGGAAAATGCAACTCTAGTTGCTTCCCTTGCCCAATCTCGCGACCGAGCCAGAAGGAGGTTTAACTACCTTAATCATCTTAAAGATATCCAAAGTAGAAATCAACAAAAAGCACTTCTTCGTCAATTTCCTCCCAAAGCAGAAGTTCTTGTGAATAATATCTTACTTTCTAAATCCCTTGATCCTGTCTATGTTGAACCATTGGATGTTGAAGATGATGAAGTACCCAACTCTCCTGACAGTGATTATGATTATGAAAGCTGCGAAGACCTCGCTAATAATGAAGTTATCAATAAGGAACCTTGCGAAAGAATTTATGATGAAAACCCTTCAACTGGCGAGGGTGAAGCTGACAAGATTGTTGAAGAATCTTTACCATCTCCTTCAGCTGAGCAAGTTGATATAGAGAATTAAGTTTCTTTGTAACTTTGTTGAATTTTTCTTTTTGATTGTAAAGTACTAAGTCTGGTTTTGGATGAATTAGTTTCTATTTCTTTCTTATTATAAGAACTCTTCTCGCCTCCTTATTATGCAATTCCTTTATTTTCCATTAAGTCTTTTGTTGTAATCTTTCTTGCGATGAAAAGATTTCAATTGCCCATATTCAAGATATTTAAAGATCTTTCTTGAATGTTTCATTATCGCGACAAGATCGCGGGACGTCTTTACATTTGCATGTAATGACCCATTGATCTTGCCTTATCATTATTTGTGTGGTCTTATTTTGCCTTCCTAAGTAAAGGTCTTATTTTGCCACCCCTCATTGCGACAAGATCGCAGGACGTCTTTACATTTTCATGTAATGACCCATTGACCTTGTCTTATCATGTCTTAAGTATTTTTGCCTCTGCAGGACATTATATTTGCGACAAAATCGCAGGACGTTCTTACACTTTCATGTAAAAACCCATTGATCTCGTCTTACCCTTGCGTTAGTATTATTGCCTCTGCAGGATCATTGCACAAATATGACAAGCCTAAATTCTCTTGCGAGAATAAAGCCTCATGACATTTGCGTCTTTTGACACTTATCAGCTCCCTAATGGAGGGTGCCGCCCTTATCTTCTCCCTGGTTGCCCCTTCAAGGAGGCGTACATCGGCCATACAAGACTAGCTCCTCCCATCCGGTCTTAACAACAACCAGTTGTTTTCGCAGCCTCTTCTCCCTTATACCTATATGGTTTATGGTTACGAGACTACACCCTAAGTGGAGTTTTCTTCGGCCGAGTGCGGCATGTGCCAAGACTTGTCAAGAGTGGTAAGGAAGTTCCATGCTCCCCGCACTCTTGACTCAACCGTGTACCTCGGCGCCTTGGTCATACACCGACTCCTTGGAAGAGACCCTCGGGCGTCCAACCGGGTATAACCTTATATATATATTTGGAAATCCAAGGTATCTCCCGGATAGGCTTTTATGGGCCCCAAATCTCCATGACCCGGTGTTTCGGGAGCGGTGTAACCTTCCACCCGAGCCATGTTAAGAGATACCCCCTTATATGACGTACTTTAGGTCTTACATTTGCCTCTTGCGAAATATTATTCGCGAACTAAGGTGTACGCCATAAAGGTTTGTCCCATTCACTCACTCATTCATTTTTGTCAATTCATTCAAGCGTTCATTCTGTTTGCGAGGTCATCGCACAATTTTGCTTTATTTCCTTTGATCTCGCAATCAATTTGTCGCGAAAACATTACATCACAGGCTCGCTCCATTTCTTCCATCTTCTATGGGTAATATTTCTTAAGATATAACCTATTCCACGGCCTATCTAGTTTTTGCCCTACATCTTTTCCTTCAGGATCCATTAATCTATATGCCCCTGTACCAACTATCTCCTTGATGATATAAGGTCCATCCCATTTTCTTGCCAGTTTGCCACCATTTTCTCGCTGATATATAGGTGTTTCTCGCAGCACCAAGTCACCTGGCTGAAATTCACGTATCTTGACACGCTTGTTATATTCTCTTGCCAATCTTCGCTGGTAATTCTCCATATGCTGTAGTGCTCTCTCTCTTTTTTCTTCTAATTCATCTAACTTGATTAAGATGTTACCCGCACTGAGATTTTTCTCCCAAGCTTCTTTCTTTGTAGTTGGAATCTTAACTTCTGTCGGGAGTACAACTTCAACCCCATATGTTAAACAAAAAGGGGACATGCCTGTAGCTTCTCTTCTAGTTGTATTATAAGCCCATACCGCATTGGGTACTTGTTCACACCATCCTTTATTGTATCCTTCCAATTTTTTCTTCAATATATCTGGCTATTGTTTTGTTTGTCGCCTCTCGCTTGACCATTAGCTGCGGGTATAGAGGAGTTGATTTCCCACACCGTATGTGAAATGCATTAAGTAGCAATTCTATATTTTGTCCTTCAAATCGCTTCCCATTGTCGATACCAACCGTGCCGGAACCCCAAATCTGCATATAATGTTCTCAAATATGAAAGTAAAAACATCCTTATCACGAATATGTTGTACCGCTTTCACCTCTGCCCATTTTGTGAAATAATCTGTAGCGACGATTAAATATCTTCTCTGTCCCGTTCCTGGTAAAAATGGTCCTACGATGTCTAATCCCCACTTTCCAAATGGCCAAACACTTGTTGAAGAATTTAACGGAGCTCCTGGTGCATGTATTTTCTTCCCATGCCTTTGACAATCCTCGCAACGCCTTGACACTTGTTTCGCGTCCTCATGCATATATGGCCAATAATAACCCTGCATTTTTGCTTTATATGCTAAAGATCTTCCTCCGCTGTGATTACCAAAGATCCCCACTATGCAACATCTTCAATATGATTTCCCCTTCCTTTCTTGTTAAACATCTAAGTGAAGGCCCATTAAAAGATCGTCGGTATAGTACTCCATCTCTTAATTCATAATTTGTTGCACGGCTTTTCAATTTGTGTGTCTCCAATCTATTTTTTGGTGTTTCTCCTGTCATCAAATATGCATGAAGCTCCGCTCTCCAATCTTCTTCGCAGAGTGTTTGTGTTCCATCTTCTACTACCATTACATCGGTTTCTTGTTCTTCTTCTTTGTCAATTGACGGCATCAAAAGTGTTTGTATTTTAATATTTCTCGCAACCGGATCTGCCATCATACTTGATATAAAGGCAAAAGCGTCTGCGAGCCTATTATTTCTCCTTGATATATGTCTCCACTTTATTCTTGGTATCTGCGTCGACAACTCGTCAACAAGTTTCTTATATTTTTGCAAAGACAATTCGTTTATAGCATATTCTTCTTTTATCTGGCGAATTGCCAATTGTGAATCACTAGTAATCCTTACATTCTCCAGCTTCATTTCTATTGCAAATCGCAAAGCATGTATTATAGCTTCATATTCTGTTTCATTATTTGTTGATGCAAACTCCAATCAAAGAAAGAGCTATTTTATTACCCTCTGGCGATATCACAACAATTCCTATTCCATTTCCTTCTCCATTTGATGACCCATCTACCAATATTTCCCATCTATTCGGCTCCGTTAACAAATCTTTCGGATCTCCATGTTCTTCCTCAACATCCATCATTTCTTCTATTGATTCATCCTCTTCCAAAGGAAATTCTGCTAAAAAGTCTGCGAAAACTTGTGATTTTGGCGAAGATAGTATTTCATACTTGAGTTTGCAATGACTTATTTGAGCATTCCATCTTTCAACTCTTCCCGACCTCTTTGAATTCTTCATCACTGATTCTATTGGTACTTTTGTCACCACTTTGACAACATGTGCTTGAAAATATATACGAAGTTTAAATGTTGCATAAACTAATGCCAAGATTAGTTTTTCAATTTTTGAATAATTCCTTTCTGCAGCGTTGAAAGTTTTGCTGATGTAATAAATTGGTTTTTCTACTCCCGCGTCCACTCGCAATAACACTGCACTTAACGCATGCGAGGTTGTCGCGAGATAGATCAACAATTCTTCTCCTTCTTCTGCTTTTTGCAAAATTGATATATCCATTAAATGTTCCTTTATTCCTTGCAAGGCTTTCTCGCACTCATTCGTCCATTTAAACTTCGACCCCTTTCTAAGGATATTGAAAAAGTGCTTGCATTTGTCAGATGATCGCGAGATGAACCTCCCTAGCGAAGCTAACAACCCATTTAACTTTTGAACATCTTTTATTGTCGCCGGTGTTGGCATATCGCGAACTGCTTGTACTTTTTCTGGGTCGACTTGAATTCCTTCTTTGGATACAATATACCCTAAAAATTTTCCAGAGGCAACTCCAAAAGTGCATTTTTCTGGGTTTACTTTGATATTAAATTGCCTCATTTGTTCAAAAATTTCTTTCAAATCCTGTATGTGGTCTTTTGATTTTCTACTTTTTATTAACATATCATCTACGTATACCTCCAACGTTTTATGTATCCATCTCGCGAATACCTTCTCCACCATCCTTTGGTATGTCGCACCAAAGATTTCGCAGACCAAATGGCATTTTTGTATAACAAGTACAATCCTCTTGGAGCAAAGAAAGCAAGTATGTTCTTGGTCTTCTTCGGCGAGAGGAATTTGATTATAACCCTTGTATCCATCAAGAGAAGATATCCTTTCATTTCTACGCCGCTGCTTCAACCAATTGTGGAATATCCGGTAACGGGAAACTATCTTTAGGACAAGCTTTATTTAGAACAGTAAAGTCTATACAAATTCTTATTCCTTTTTTCTTCTTTGGAACTATAACCATATTTGCTATCCATTCGGGATATTTTGCTTGTCTAATAATTCCTGCGTCCAACATTTTCTCGCAATTCTTCTTCTATTTGAGGATGATATCTTTGTCGCGATCTTTCTAATTCTTTGTTTAAAGGGTTTTACATTCTTGTCAATTTCCAATTTATGGCAAGCCACGGATGGATCTATACCAGCATTTCATCCATATCCCATGCGAAAATGTCTTTGTAATCTCGCAACAACTCAACAGTTCTTTTCTCTTCATCCGCTTCCATTTTAGTCCCAATTTTTAAGATTTTAGGCTCCTCCTCGGTTCCAACATTCACTTCTTTTGTTTGTTCTCGCTGCGACATAGCTAGACTTCGGTTCTCCCATAGGAGTTGGTCCTCTTATTTCCTTCGCGAACTCACTCCCTTCTCCCATGATTTCGCTTGGTATTCCTTTTCCTTCTTTTGCTCTTATCATGTAAATTCTAAATTCTTCTTCTTTCTTAGTCGCTTTTATCATCTTCCTGCGATCTTTTCGCTTCTTCATTTGCCCTTCATAATGCTTTACCTCGATTTGATAATATATTCTTCCTTTATCAATATCTCCTCCATCTCACCAATTCCACTCGGCATAGGAAATTTGATGCACCGATGAAGTGTTGATGCTACTTGCCTTAATCGCATGTACCCAAGGTCTCCCTAACAATATGTGGTATGGCGATTCCATATCCACTACACTTAATGTCACTTGTGTTTCAATTTCTCCAAGTAAAATTCGCAATTTCATCTCCCCTTTAGGTACTGTTATAGATTTTCCAAAACCATGAATATTATATCTTGGAGAACTCATTTCTTCATCTTTATATACTAATTTTTTGTAGGTATGGCAAAACATGATACTCACCAAACTCCCTGTATCCACCAAAGTTCTATTTATTTCCCATTCTTCATTTTTCTTGATTTAAACGATTTTAATTGTACTCTTCGATCTTCAATCTTGTTCAGTCCCTGTTTCTAGCGCATATGTAGTTGCAGGAAATCCTACACTACACACCTCACTCGAATTTGCTTATTCAATCCATTTGAAGATGAATAATAATGTGTTTTATTAATTGTTTTCTTCCAAGATTTACAAAGAAATGAAGAACAGAGCTAAAGAAATTACAATCACTCTTAATTTTCTCTCTCCTAATGACTTGCTTAACAATTCGAAAAGATCTCTCCAACAACAGACTGACTCGACCCTTTATATAGGGTATTACATAGTGGATGACAGCTAAGTTGTCCTTTATTTTCGGAAACAACTTGCGAGTCCTCGCGAATGTGTAACTGCTTGTCCTCGCGACACTCCTAAATCTCGCCAAGTCTTCACACTTTCCTCATGTTTTGATTGTCGTCATCCATTACGTCATTTATTTACCTCCATGCGACTCCTTCGCGACGCAGTTGTTTATTAATCTCGCGAAGTATTGGTGTTGCGATATTCTGATCCTACAGAAATCATTAAGGACCTCCCTTCCATCTATCCCCATGAAGAACATGTGCATGTTCGGACTTCCTTGGGTTCAGTGAGCATGGAGGAGGGGCGAGAGAACGAAGAAGAGTCTTGGCATATTGAGAAGCTTCAGTGCGGAAAAACCTTTCTTCGGTTCGGGTATGGTACGGATCGGACTGTTTCTAGGTCGAAGCGACGGAAGAGCGAACGTGTGAGGCTCTTGGAGGAGAGCGCCATGATTCTTGATTTTGATGCGGATGAATCAAAAAACTTTCTTCGAAGTGTCAATGAGAAAACCTTCGAAGGAGCATATGACGGAAATGAAATAACCTTTGAAGTTGATGCTAAAGGTGTCGTTGGTGATACCGGAGGGGTCATGGTGGCGTATGTTGGACCGGTCGTCGGGGAGGACACTGCTGCTGTTGTGGTTGCTTCGGGATGGGATATTGAGGTTGCTGCTGCTAACACCGTTGAATGGAACCTTTGTTGCCCGAGGGATTGCTGGGGGAAGTGCTTGAAGATAGCCTTTCCCGAGGGGACTTGTGCTCCATCCTTCGAGGGCTAGTTCCTCCCTTTTGTTATTTCTGTTAGCTGCTTAGTTCCCCTGATGTGTTGTTTTTTTTTTTTCGTAAACTCATTTTTACCTTCTTCTTCATCAGTCAACATTTTGCTTCATATATATTTTTTTTGAAAGAGGTAGTGGTATGATGGCTCTTCAATGGTTTTCAGGGTTTATCTGATGTATTTTTCTGATATCTGGAGAATTTGCTTGGAAAGAGATGTATTTATGCTTTTTTTTTTTTTGACGGAAAAGGGAATACCAGGAAAAATGATACAAACGGTGTATTCATCTTGGGGGAGTACAACTACTAAGAGGAATTGTTAAAGGAAATACTAAAGGGGAGTGATCGGGAGGTACATCGTTTTAGGGATTGGAGACCTTGAGCCATCGCGAGTGAATTATCACGCCTTCAGGTGTGTCTGCATTGATGAGCTTGCAATATCCTCCCAAAAGGGTATCCGCAACCAGATACGGCTCGTCTTCTCTTTCATCGGGCGAATCAGTTTGAATAGCCATTTTTACTGTCATCCTCCCAACTTGAAACGAGCTTTCCTTAACAACTACATCTCCGATTGAAAACGGGTTCAGACGTCGTGCAACCGTTTGAGTCAGCTTCGTTGGTTTCAATAGAAGTTTCCAAGCTTCTTGCAAAGTGTTCAAATGGTCCAGCTCCCCATTCACATTTCTTGACAGCGTTCGTGCCGATATCGCGCCGAGTCCCCATGACGGAATGGGGGAAGGAAAGACTGGTTGCAGAAAAGGTTGCTCGGTCAGACTTACTTGCATTTGAAAATCATGAGCTAGCGCCAACGGGTCCTCTCCGGATGTCTGGGTTCCTTCAATATCTTGTTGATGCGATAACCAATGGGATGATTTGTTGGGAATTCCTTTGGGCGTGGACGTCGGCAGAGGGTGTACATCCAATTTCGCTTTGTTGTCGAGCACCCACAATCGTCCCAATATCATGTCGTGATATAGTTCTTTGACAATGTGGAATTTGCTATGTGTTATAGCGTCTCCCATCTTGATCTCTAGGTTGATGTAGCCATGCGCGTTCAAAGTTTCTCCTCTCAAGTTCTTAATCACGGATGGGGAATAGGTGGCGTCTTGTTTTGTAAATCCTGCTACCTTTAGTGTCTTGAAAGTAATGATGTTGTGGTCAGAGGCCGTGTCGATGAGCGTGTCGTCAAATTCGTTACCTCTTAAACGGGACGTGGTCAGCAGTCCCAGTTCTCCTTTTGGTTCCGCTTTGTTTGGAAATCTTGGGCCCCTGGCGTGGTTTCCGAGGAGAGAAAAAGTCGTTTGCCGGATATAACACGATTGAGAGCTGCGAAAATATCTTGGCGCTGTACCTTGGAAAGATAGAGAATTTCGCATACATGTTGCATCATGGATTGTACAGTCTCGTGCACGGAGTCCCCAGAGGACCCGCAGTTTCTTATTGGGAGTGGGTCTCGATGCACTCTTTTGTCTCCTGGTTGGAGTCCTCCCGCTTCTATCCTTTCTTTGAAAATATGCTTTAGTCTGTTGCAATTACTGGTCGGGAGGTGAACGAACCTGTGGTAGTGGCAGTACTTGGGGTTCGCCATCTCAGCCTCAGTTGGTGGACGTCCGGGAGGTGGCGATCGATAATATCATCTTGAACCCGAGGCTTCTAGGAGGTCAATCACCTCCTCGATGGGAAACGGGAAATCAAGGGTATTTTCTTCAGTCTCATGATGCTGCATGGGAGTTTTGTGACGGTCTTTCGTGGCGGGGGTTCCCGTTGCACCGGCGCTTCACATTTTGGCTGGTGGCTCGTAGTTGGGGCTTTCCTTTTTCCCCTTTCGTTTACTATGTTCACGGAGGATGAGCCGACATTAAATTGCTTGCTGATGAGGCGTATACTCCCGCGAGTTTGCGCGTGTCTTCGGTTCGAGTTGGCCTAGCTCTTTCCAGTAATGCTGGTGTTGTTGTTGCAGATCGTCTGGCGGCTTCATGGAGTTCGGAGAATGTTTGGAAGCGCAAGTTTTCTAGCAGGGCGCGGTAAATAGGAACCATACCATTGATGCATGCGTTCACCGGTTGTTGCTCGGTCACGTTTGGGTCGTGACAGATCGAGTGCTTGAACCACGAACCTCTTGACGAAATCATTCGGATGTTCGTTATCCCACCGGTACATTCTTCCGAGGTCCGAGAAAGTAACTTGTTCGGACACGAAGAAGTATTTCTTGTAAAACGCAAAGGTGACCATGCTACTCCAGGTTGGGAATGCTTTGTTCGGTGGGATGTTTGTTGTACCATGTATACGCCCTTCCGGTAAGTGATTTTGAGAATTCCCTTAAACAAAGAACGTGATTATATTCATGTTCACCTAGGGATTCCGGAAACGGGAGACATGCTCATGTGCATTCCGGTACCATCGTACGGGGTAAATTGAGGAGAAGAGTACCCCCTTGGGAGAGGGATTCTCTCGCATTTCGGATAGGTAAGGGGTTGGTGATGATGCACGTCCAATTCATCATTCTTGATTCGGTTGCGGAGAAGTTGTTCCAGATCTTCTCGCGTGACGAAGTTGGGCGGCTGATTTCTTTCCAACGGGATTCTAGCGCGAGTTTCCTCATCCGTGGAGGCGTGCTCCGCCGAGGTGCTGGCGTCGGGGTTGTTGGATACGTTCCTAAGCGGCTCTGGAGGACGTGAATCACGTGGTAGTCGCTCTGTCAGGGTCTTGAGAAAGACGAGTACCTCTTTCTGCGTTGAAACCATGTCCGTCTGGGCTCTGGCGAGCATCTCCTGTCGTTCCATCAAATCAGCGATGGTGACATAAGGACGACTTCCTCTGGTCCCTCCGGTCTCTCGTCCCGTCGGCGGGGTAGTTGGAACCTTAGTTGTGGTCGGAGGCGCCATGCTAGACGAAGCATTAGGGGCCGTAGCGGCGGATCTGGCCCTGGTGACTAGTGGCGTGACACCCGAAGAGATATTTTCGTTGCCGTGATTAGAGGGTTGTGCAGAGACACTAGAGGGGGCAGCGGCTCTTGCCCTGGTGATTGGCGGTGCTACGCTTGAGGGAGTGCATTCGATGTTACTGTAGTCAACAGGTGATGCAACAACGTTATTGGGAGAGACGCTAACATCGGGGGTGTGTTACATGATGGTATTCTCGGCGGCCGCGCTCCGGACTGAGTTCCACCATGTTGGGATTTGACGTTCGGGAAACAAAATCAAGAGTCGGAGTTGGTATTGTAACCGATAGATCAATCCTCCCGCTGTGGTCGCCAATAATTTATGGGTAAAAATTGTTTCCGTCGATTTCGGTAAATTCGGTAGGTGAGTGAGAAACTGGTTTAAACCCTAAAAAAATGTGCTTCACGTGAGCACTTTCTAGATTCGAGAGATCAATCTGTACAAGTCCGGCCTAAACCAAGAAATGGCCGTTCCAGACTTGCTTCGGTCACAAAGTGGAGGAGAAGGGTTGATTTGAGGAGGGAAGCAAAGAAAGGTGTTGAGACCGAGAATAGTGCAGGAGAGTAGTGTCTCGACTTGTATCAGAAAGTGAAAGCTTCGGAAGCTTGCAAGATATGAAAGCTTTTTGGAGAGCTTGCAAAGTTGCCTTTTCTGAGAGTGTTGTATTTTTCTCCTGACCGAGACTTGTCATCTGGTGGAAATAGGTAAGACCTATTTATACAAGTCGAGGCTGAAATGTACCCTGGCCTCATGAAGGAAGAGAGTAAAGGGTGAAATAATGGGAGGAGGTGGTAACCACATTCACCATTATTTCCTCATTTATTTGACCGCTTTATTCCTATTCACGCTTTCTTAATGTGAGCGTAGTGTACGCTGCATGCTGTGACCGCCAAACCAAAACCATAGAAAGCATCCCCCAGTTTGTGTTGATGTCTCGAGTGTTGGTTGCACCTTGAGTGCAAGTGGCGCTGCTAGAGGCGCGTGTGGCATGTGCCAGGCATGTGCGGAATGCCTTTGTTGCGTGTTGCACCTTGGTGCATGGCAATGCCAATGGCATGTGCCAATGGCATGTGCGGAATGCCTTGATGGTAGGTTGCACGGTTTGCAAGTTAGGCTACCAGCGTGCGTGTTTGGCATGTGTTAATGGCACGCATGGCCATTAGGGCTATGTCCTGGTAAGAAAAGCTACCAGCGATGCATGTTGGCATGTGCCAATAGCATGCGTGGCCAACTTAGGTCACGACCTGGTAGGAAAAGCTACCAGCGAGCGTGTTGGCATGTGCCAATGGCATGCATGGCCAATTTGGGTCGCGTCCTGGTAGGAAAAGCTACTAGCAAGCGTGTTGGCATGTGCCAATGGCATGCATGGCTAATTTGGGTCGCGTCCTGGTAGGAAAAGCTACCAGCGAGCGTGTTGGCATGTGCCAATGGCATGCGTGGCCAATTTGGGTCGCGCCCTGGTAGGAAAAGCTACCAGCGAGCGTGTTGGCATGTGCCAATGGCATGCGTGGCCAATTTGGGTCGCGCCCTGGTAGGAAAAGCTACCAGCGAGCGTGTTGACATGTGTCAATGGCATGCTCGGCCATTAGGGCCACGCCCTGGTGTGAAAAGCTACCATCGAGCGTGTTGGCATGTGCCAATGGCATTCTCGGCCATTAGGGCCGCGCCCTGGTGAGAAAAGCTACCAGCGAGCGTGTTGGCATGTGCCAATGGCATGCTCGGCCATTAGGGCCGCGCCCAGGTGAGAAAAGCTACCAGCGAGCGTGTTGGCATGTGCCAATGGCATGCTCGGCCATTAGGGCCACGCCCTGGTGAGAAAAGCTACCAGCGAGCGTGTTGGCATGTGCTAATGGCATGCGTGGCCAATTTGGCCTAGGTTGCATGGTTTGCAAGCCTAGGTGCGGGCGCTACTTTGGCATGGCGCGGCTAGGGCCAAGGTAAGGGTGTTTGGCTTGGCGTGGCGTGACCAGCGTAGCTAGGGCCAAGGAAGAGTGTGTTTGGCATGGCGCGGCTAGCTTGGGCAAGGTGTGGCTGGCATGATTTTCCATTGGCACGGAGGTGCGGCTAGCATGGTTGGCATGCTTTGGCGCGTTTGGTGTGGCTGGCATGATTTGCCATTGGCGTAGAGGTGCGGCTAGCATGGTTGGCATGCTTCGGCGCGTTTGGTATGGTTGGCATGATTTGCCATTGGCATAGAGGTGCGGCTAGCTTAGGCTAGGTGTGGCTGGCATGATTTGCCATTGGCACAGAGGTGCGGTTAGCATGGTTGGAATGCTTTGGCGCATTTGGTGTGACTAGCATAGCTAGGGCCAAGGCAGAGTGGGTTTGGCATGGCGCGGCTGGCATGATATGCCATTGGCACGGAGGTACGGCTAGCTTAGGCTAGGTGTGGCTGGCATGATTTGCCATTGGCATGGAGGTGCGGCTAGCATGGTTGGCATGCTTTGGCGCGTTTGGTATGACTAGCATAGCTAGGGCCAAGGCAGAGTGCGTTTGGCATGGCGCGGCTAGCTTGGGCTGGCATGATTTGCCATTGGCACGGAGGGGAATTAGGGTTTTGTTCGTTGTAACCCTAATTTGAAAAAATACCCCCTATTAATTACTGACTACATGCATTAAATGTCCTAATAAATGTGTCACCGGTGACATTAGGTTATTTGGGGTTTTACAATTTTACCCTTTGTTTAAAAACCACCATCAATATCTACCAATAATTCATCAAATGAGCAACATTTTCTCAGATGGGAAATATTTGCTCAAACCAAGGAACATTGGCCATCAATATTCAACAGTTCATCCAATGAGCAATATTTACTCACGTTAACTATGTTTATTCATACATTATACCTCTGTCTCAACAGATATGTTCAATTCATGAATCTCAGAATATTTTCAAATCATGTTCGACTCAACAACACATGGACTCATCATCCCATGAAGTCATAAAGTCGGTAACTGACTAACTAATCACGAGACATCAATCGTGTCACATGGGGGATATTAACTAGGGTTTTAGTCTGGCAGTCTACGGCACGTGTGTTCATACACACAATGAGAATGTGAGCAAGTCGTGCAATCAGTTGAAGGAGTTAACAAAGTAGTGGGTGGAAAATCGACCAAGTCTCCGCACGTTGAGCAACTGGTTTTAACATGATTTCCACTTCTCTACTCTTTGATTCCATCAACTGTCACACTTCATGGGATCATGGTGTTTACAATTCTAGCAATATAAATAAGTCTCTGAATAATGATTGAAAATAGGATAATCTCACATCAAACAGACAACACGAGATTAACAACTCAACATTTGATCAATTACTCTCAACAGAGCAAATTCAATCATTCAAAATTTATCTTATTTTCAGAATACACAACACACCTACAATCTTCGATCACCATTGATCGCACACATTTCTCAGCTTCCCTTCTACAGATCGACCCATCCTATCTTGTGACCGAATTTACTCTGGAACGGCCATTGTCTTGGTGTAGGCCGGAGTACTACATATTGATCTCTTGAATTCAAAGCACTCCCTACTTGCAGTGCATCTGTGTGAGGTTTGATAGTTCGCTCGGTTCAAGGAGTTTCCTCCGCACGGTCGTCTCCTCAATTCCTTAAAATCAGCAACTCGTTTTGCCCCATCTACACCGGTCTCCCGGAGAAATTAGAGAAAACCCACCTACCATAGGTGATCTCATGAAGGTGCAAGAATCTTTTGCCAAGAATCAGATTGACATGGCTAACACATGGAAAGAGCTGTGCAATTATCTCAAAACTCTCACTGATAAGATGTCAGAGAAAGCTCGGAAGAAAGGAAAAGCCAAAGAAACATCTCTGGTTGCTGATCCTAAAGTCACTCCAATCCATGTAGTAGATGATGATGAGGTGCACAAAGCTGCAGATAATCCACCAACAAAGGAACCTATAGGCTTCATCACTCGTGAGGACCTGGAACGCTTCATGGAGGATCGAGGAAAAGACAAAGCATCATCTGTTCATCGTCATCAACCTTTGTATCCTGCTTCTACACAAAGAATTCCTCTCCCGAAAGGCTGTACCTCCCCAACATTCATACTGTACAATGGAACAGGGAACGCTTGAGAACACATCTCTCGATTCCTAGAGGCACTAGGAGGGCACGAACAATATCATGTCGTCCGACTAAAAGAATTATCGAAATATCTGACAGGCCGAGCATACACCTAGTACAACAACATTGCACCTGGGAGCATCGCTAGTTGGGGAGAAATGGTTAATGCCTTCTACAAGAAATACTTATTCGTCTCAGAGCATATTACTCTCTCTGATTTAAGAAGAATGTCTCAGAAGAGCAATGAACATCCGAACGATTATGTGAAGAGGTTCAGAGTCCAAGCTTTGGATTGTCATGACTCGAATGTCACTGAACAACAACTGGTGGAGTTGTGCATCAACGGAATGATCCCAGTCTACAAAGCCTTGCTGGAAAATCTCGGGTTCCATACTTTCTCAGAGCTTCATGAAGCAGCCAAAAGATCGAGACTACTGCACATGCTTTACTGTAAAGAGCAAAGTCTGCAAGGTGGAGGAACCTCGAAGAAGCCAACGCCTAGTCAACAATCATTATAATCTCCAGCCTTCAACAAATGTTGTTGCCGGAAGGAACGAAAGGAAAGCTGAGACACGACATCAGAGCGCTTCTCCAAACATCCCATGCTCCTCTAAGGCGCGAAGAAAAGATAACCAATCCTGAAATGCACAAACCTCAACCCGGCATCAAGGAACGGGGAAATGGTCAGACAGACTCAAACTTCTCTCTTCTCATGAAGGAGAGATCGAGTTACTGGAAGTCTGGTTCAAGATGGTGCAATCAAATTGTCGTTCATCAGGAGATAGCCAACTGAAGAAGAAATGGAGAATCCCAGGTACTGTCGCTTTCATAGGTTCATCGATCATCCAACAAGTAACTGCAATATTTGAAGAACATCTTCAAAGAGAAGGTTGATCCATAATAGCTTCAACTGGGGACTGAAGGAGTACATAAGAATCCTCTCCTAATCAGAACTTTTGCAATCTCTGAACGAAGGGTTTATGAACCTTTGTCATGTCCTTGAACCTAGATTTAAGGTCCCATCTAGAATGAAGGAAGGTCTGAAGTGGAAATGTACTTAGCTGATGTATGTGAGAATGCTACCCCCCAGTTTGACTTGTTTGGTTGGTGGAAGAACAATGCTTCCAAGTATACGGTTTTGTCATATATCGCAATGGACATTCTTGCTATCCCCATCTCTTCGGTTGCTTCTGAATCAGCTTTCAGTACAGGGAAGCGTGTCCTTGACCCATTTCGGAGCTCTTTATCTCCTAGGACAGTTGAGGCCCTGATTCTAACTCAGAAATGGTTGCGCACACCTATGGATATTGATGTATCAAGCTTTGCAGTTGATAATGCTGAAGAGATTGAGACAGGTATTTCTATCTTTTTTGTGTTTATGTTGATTGTAAGTTATAATTTATAACTTTTTCTTTTGATTTTTAACCTAATTAGAGGTTTAATTTTTCTTGTAGATGTCCTAGGTCCCGTGACTGGAGAAGATTGATTAAGGGAACTAGTGTTTGATGAATGGTATGTTTATGATGTTTATGTATCTTATTTGAGTGATTGAGTTTGACTGACTGTATCCTTAATCATATTCATATTTTAATGGATCTTATGTTATGTTATTGCTTGAAGTATAGACAATCATTCGACTGCATTCTTATGTATGTTTCCTCTTGTTGTTTGTTGCAGGTGCTACTTGGAAAAACCTCTGGAATAATCTATCATATTGGAGTTTTCACTTGCACATTAGTTGAAGAATACTTTTGTTTTGCATATTAGTTGAAGAATAAAACCTTAGGGATATCATTCATTCATTCTTTATTCATTCAAAACAGTTGAATCTAGTTTGCTTTTAGTCTTGCTTTCAATTTGCTTGAGATTATTATCAGTTTGGTTAAGAGATTTTTCAGTAGATTATTGAATTTATTATTATTATTAGCAAATTTCTTTTTAGTTTTTACTGTTGCTTCTTAAACAGGTCAGGGAATAGGTATTTCAGTGTAAATCTGGAACTGGGAATGGTCGGGTCGGGCTGGGTTTTCGGTTTACCCGATCCAACTCTGCCTAATTTACATTAAATCGGTAAAACCGAGACCGAACCGAGTCTGGATCGGGAGGTTCACAACCGAACCGGTCTAGAAATTCACCATTAGTTGGGCAGCTTAAAAAAAACCCGACATGTATGGTTTTATGGTCGGTAGGGATGAAAATCGATCCAAACCGACCGTTGTGCACCCCTAGCGAGTATTGTTTGTGAACATATGGATATCATCGTTATTTCTGTGTTCATATTGTTTCTCTTAGAAACACTAGCTCGTGTTTATTTTGGTAGTGGTAGTCGAGCAAAGATTGGGAGGTGGTGTTGATGTAGCTCGATGTAATCGGAGGTTGATGAAGCGATTGCTAGTGTGATCCGGCGTAAGCAAGCGGACAGAACGAAGCTGCTCGGAAGATAAGACGCGTAGGTAAGCGCTTAATATGTTGAAGTGGCGCTGAAGTTAAGCAACTATGGTTTTGGAGAGAAGTTAAAATAAGTTGTTTTGGCGGATAAAGAGTTGAGAGGCGGACAACAAAGACAGATGCTGTAAGAAATGAGAAATGTTGCAAGAATTTGGGCGGACGGGTCTTGCTAGGCGAGAAACTCAACTTCTCCCACTGTGGTCGCAATGTTGATAGGGTAAAAGTGGGAAGGAGAAGCAAGTCCAAGCCACAACAAGCCCAAGGTGAAGAGAGAATGAAGAGAGAGAATGGATAAGATCAGTTAAGATTGAATTCCTAAAGTATCCTTTCCTTTTAAATCCCAATCTCTCCTCCTCAAGAATATTTATTAATTGGATTCTCTTAGAATTACACTTAAATTAAAAACTCTTAAACTTTCTCTCTCTAATGAAGCACCTCATAAGATCAATATATTATTTTTGATGGTGGTTTTTTTCGCGAGTTCAAGGCTATAATTTTAGCTCCCCTGCGAAACCGTCTGTCCGTTGCGATTTAATGCCTCTTTTTTCCTTGAATATTGCTCGGGCGATCATGCCACTTGGGTAGGAACGAAATAAAAAGAATAAAAAGCCATTTGAAAAGTGACAATCTCCTCTCGTGCAAAATCACCTCCTTTATCGCCGTTGATCAATTCCTTTTCCTCCTTTTTCTTCCTTTAATTTCTCTCTCGCAACTTTTCTTGACTCTCTCCTTCCGCAATGGTGCTCCTAATCTCCAACCTCCCATCCATTCCCATACCGATAATGTAGCAATCCCAAATATTATCAACCATTCCCGATCAAGAATTCTATTTTATACCAAAATTATAGTCTCGCTTATTATTAATTAATGCATGATTTGCCTAGTATTGCATTTAGCCTAATGCCGCTTGTTAAAGGATAAACTTTTTTGAAAATTATTCTCATTGACCCCGATGACATGACTCCAAGGATGAGAAGTGGTGGGTTGTACCCTTGATTTTAAATGGCCCTTACATCGTCTTCCTGCGGGTCCGCAGATATCATCCTTTTGGGAATTCAATGGCCTGATAAGGCAAAAGAGGTAACATGAATCTTTTTTATATTTGTTGAGTTTATGGAATTTTTCCCGAGAAGAAGCTACAAGGATAATCCGTTGGCAAAGTAGATCTTTAACCCTATGAAAAATACCGCACCGGAAGTGAGTTCAAGCTAATCTTTTCCGACGAGGATAACCATGATTCGATGAGATTCCATTGGTTTTAGGATCACATTATCTAGCAGAAGGAATGGGGAAAGATGCTCCCCTTTTCCTCAAAATGTAATGCCGCTGGAGCCTCCAGGTATGGTGTCTCGACTTCTCGAACGCACTTGGGTGATCTTCTTCATAGTTGGAAAAACTTCTTTTTGTAAGAATTGAACAAGAACACTTGCGATAAGATCGTTAGAAGCCGATCCGGACTCCCAAAAGGATCACCCCCTTAGAGGTGAAGAGAGAGAATGGATGAGTTAAGATTGAATTCCTAAGTATCCTTTCTTTCCTTTTATAATAATCTCTCCTCCTCCTCTTATGAAGAAGCACCCATAAGATCAATATATTATTTTTGATGGTGGTTTTTAGTTCAAGGCTATAATTGTAAAACCAGTATTTAATGCGCTGTCACCCTGCAAGGGGTAAAGCCATTTGAAAAGTGACAAGTGCAAAACACCTCCTCGCTCGTTGATCAATTCAATATATATATGAAATTCACTCAGAATGGTGCGCATAGTAGCAATCCCAAATATTCTGTGAATTCTATTTTATACCAGCATTATTAATTAATGCATGATTTGCCTAGTATTTTCCTTGTTATGTTCTCAGTCGAACTCTCATCATTGACATGACATGACGATTAAGTGTTCACTCTCAGCAGAGTAACATGAATCTCCCGAAGTGCCAGTATTGAGATCTGCATGAAAATACCCACACAGGCTGCGTCACTCTCTGACAAAGAGAATCTCGTATCGACGCACTTTTAATTAAAGAAAGCTCGATCGAACATGTTTAAATTCCTTAAGGAAAATCTAGACTGTTAATATCAGTCTCAGAAACGATCACGGCCACATAATTCGGCCGCATGTTTTATCAAACCTAGACCACTCTTGGCAGAACTAGGTAATCACCACATTGACCGCCGGTGGGCCTACTAGTGTCCCAACCAATCGTACTTTGTTTAAACACATTCCAGCGTTGTCAAACGCCAACCCTAAACATGGTGGTCGCGCTGTTAAAAGAAGCCTGAACGAGCTAGACTGTCCAAAACAGTCTCAGAAGTATCACGACCGTCCAACTTCGCCAGCCTGGTTGGACGGCTTGGATCTTCCTACGAGTGATTAAGGAAGCGCCATAATGCACATTGGCGGTCCAACTTTCCCCTACTCGATTGGTCTATCCACGGAAAGTCCATAGGGCAATAAATCGTTTACTCAAACTAGGGCAGACACGATGCTTTCAAAAAAACCTAATTTGGGTCGCGGCAATGTATTAGTGTCTTAAATCGATCACGACCATCCAACTTAGCCAGCCTAGTTGGACGGCTTAGATCGCGTTTTGGACAATCAAGGAGGTGTGCATGAGTTCACCACCGACCCAACATTATTCCTATTTGACCGACTTACTCGTGTAAGTCAATGATGCATCGAATCGCTAGATTGAACTAGAGTAGTCACGGCTATTCTAAAACCCTAATTCACGTTTGCGGCAGCATGTTTCTATCGCAACTCGATCGTGACCACTCATCTTCTCCGGTCGAATCGAGTGGCTTAGATCTGATTTTTGATGGCCCAAGAGATGTTGACATGCACACCAGCGGCTCATCTTCACGCATGTCCAATCGGCCCGTTCGAATCAGCACCCAGTGCTTTGATTCAACTAGCCAAAATAGGAACGTCCGCGTAGCCCCTAAACTCTAAATTATATCAACGACAGCAAACATCTGTCGCAAACCATCTCGTCCGTCCAACTTCGCTAGTATGGTCGGACGGTTTGGATCAGATATTAGGCGATCAACGAGGTACCTCAATGATCACCGGCCACCACTCTTTCACGGGGAGCCGATCGACCTAGTGATGGCTCGCCCATGTGGCCTTCAAACGATCACCCAAAGATGACCGGTCGTGCCACTTTTAAGATGCTCAGTCTGTGACTGATTCGATCGAGCTCAAAAAGAGCGATGCTTCTAACACATCGATTGTTTTCAGTTGCTTATTCGAAAGTGATGCTTTACATACATCGACTATAAGCAATGCTTTATAAATATCGGTTTTACAAATAATTTATTATTTGACCTAAAAGCATTATGTGTCACAAACTGGGGGATGCTCACTGGAGTATTGGTCTGGCGGTTTACAGCGTGCGGCGTGCAACGCGCCCATTACGAGAGAGTGTCAGGAAAGACAGACGGTTAACATTAATGAGAGTAGTGGGTGAACGTGTGATCGCACAAACCCAGTTCTCCACTACTTAAGTTCCTCCACTTCCTAAGAGATCAGGGTGCGCTCAATGACTTGTATAAAAAGGTTTTCAACCTATTCAAACACAGAGGACACAAGTGTTATCAACACAAGTAACCAGAAACCATTTTCTGATACGCAAGTCATAAAACAGCCACACCTTCAACACTCTGATCTCAAACACCTTCTCTGCTTTCCTCCTTAAGATCAACCCTTCTCCTCCACCTTATGACTGAATTGAATCTGGAACGACCATTTCTTGGTTTAGGCCAGAGTCTTACAGATTGATCTCTCGAACCTAAAAGCATTCGCGTGTAGTGCATTTGTTTAGGGTTTGAATTCGTTTCTCATCACCACACCCCAAATTACCAAAAACAGCAGAATCAGTTTTTACCCCCAAAAAAATTACAAAACTACCACTTCCCCTTTTCTCCAAGTTATTATGGGGCTAATAAAAAGGGATTTTGGCTTAGTGAAAATGCGGGGGTCTAACAACCACACCTAAAAATTCGTTTGGCAATCTGAGAGGACTTACTCCAATACACTTTCTAGAGAATCAACTAGATAGTCAGACTCAATCTATAATAAAGTGTATCAAAGAGTTTAATATCTCTAACTCTTGATTCAATCCGCAATCAGCAAATAGAAATCCGCGAGCCCGATTGAATATAAGAGGAGTAACTTGAATGGTACCAAAGACCAATGTTCAAGTGTTAATCAATGTAAATCAACAATCCAAGGTTGGATATTCTAATTGATTGATCTTAACGCACAACCTGTGATATTTCAATCATATAACAAAATATAATGCGGAAAAGAAATAACACAGACACCAGAATTTTGTTAACAAGGAAACCGCAAATACAGAAAAACCCTGGGACCTAGTCCAGTTTGGACACCACATTGTATTAAGCCGCTACAGACACTAGCCTACTACCAATTAACTTCGGACTGGACTATAGTTGAATCCTAATCAATCTCACACTGATTCAAGGTACAGTTGCGCTCCTTACGTCTCTGATCCCAGTAGGATACTACGCACTTGATTCCCTTAGCTGATCTCACCCACAACTAAGAGTTACTACGACCCAAAATCGAAGACTTGATAGACAAATCTGTCTCACACAAAAAAGTCTATAGGATTGAATAAATTTGTCTCCCACAGAAATACCCAAGAGTTTTTGTTCCGTCTTTTGATAAATCAAGGTGAACAGGAACCAATCGATAACCCGGACTTATATTCCCGAAGAACAGCCTAGAATTATCAATCACCTCACAATAATCTTAATCGACTAGCGAAAGAAGATATTGTGGAATCACAGACGATGAGACGAAGTTATTTGTGATTACTTTTCTATCTTGCCTATTGGAGATATAAAATCTCGAGTCAATTATTCCAATTGTACTCAACACGATAGAAACAGCAAGATCAGATCATGCAACTACAAGATAATAGTTGGCTCTGGCTTCATAATCCCAATGAATTCTTCAAGTCGTTAACCTACATGGTCTCGAGAAGAAACCTAAGGTTAAAGGAGAATCGACTCTAGTTATGCAACTGGTAACACACGGGAGGTGTGGGGATTAGGTTTCCCAGTTGCTAAAGTTCTATTTTATATAGTTTTCAAATCAGGGTTTGCAATCTAAGTTACCTTGGTAACAAAGCATTCAATATTCACCGTTAGATGAAAAACCTGATTCAACCAAGCTAATATCTTTCAACCGTTAGATCGAACTTAGCTTGTTACACACAAATGAAATGTACCCTCATTTAGGTTTATGTAACCGTACCTAAACGTGTACACCATGTTGGTTCACAAATAGTTAACAGAGGTTAGCCATATGATTACTCTCATATCAACCTTATTCATCTTAACCATAACTAGTTCAAATGACTCAAATGAAACTAGTTAAAGAGTTGTTCAATTGCTATATTCTCATGGATTATACAAGAACACAATTAAAGCAAAATCGGTTTGATTCACTCGAATCAATACATGAACATTATAGCCACAGTTTGAAAAGATTGCATTCCTTATTGTTTAATGTTTAGGTTCATGTATAACCGATTTTAGAAAAGTAACACACTTAAGTATGCGTACTTAAGCAACCGGATTTGAGTTTGTTTTAGTTTTCAAACTCAACAGAAATTCACGGACGTGAACTTTCCGCCAGTATGCGTACTGGTACGCGCACTTTAGGTAACCAGATGAGTTTGGTTTTGGTTTTCAAACTCAGCAGAAATTCACGGACGTGAACTTTCGCCAGTATGCGTACATGTACGCATATTTACCCAGTCTCCTACAACCTTTTTGTATACGCACAAGTATGCATACTTTAGGTTCCCGATTTTTGGACTTATACACTAATGTGCGAACACACTATGCTTATATCCAAAGATGGTTACAAGATTCTAAACTCTTTATTTCAATCATTGAAACATTCTTCTATAATGATAATAGTCGTTTTCACACACTATTAGCATCAAAGGAATTTTCAAGATATTGAAATAATCATTATCGAAACATTCCAAGCCTACATCAAATGATTGTATCACACAAACCATGTAAGATGTTACTCGGCAATTTTCTCATGATATAAGATGAACTTGGTCGAAGCAAAAACTTACCAACACATATTTTGAGAAATATGTAAGCGAGATATACTCAGTTCGAAATCTCAAATGTGTATAGAGAAAACTATATCTTAACATGACTTATGTCTCAATATAGGAGATAGTAGAAATAGAATTTCCAAGTGATAGATGAGTTCAAGTCTCCACATAACTTTTGTCGAAGAAGTTCCACAAGCTCCCCTTAGTAGTTCTTCGTCTTCAAATGATGAACTCCGTGAAAACTAAGCTCAACTACACAATCTACATCCTAGTCCGAGACATCTATAAATAGGCTAGAAATCAAGACTAATAGTTTTGATCACTAACATTGACAAACATGCTTGAGATAGCAACACATGCGAGTTCGACCGAGCAGTGCTCTAACACTTATAGTGAAGCCCAACTCTTCCAATTTTCCCTTATTGGGCTAGGATCATCCATTACCCTATGGATTGGGCCTAGTCCCCAAGTATTCATCTTTTAAGAGGAACTCCTAAAAGGTTAAGGGGATCTCTCTTTCAAGGATAATTATTTTCATGTATCAACAATTGGACTTCAAAGTACACATACTAGGTATGCATACCATCATTTAAAATTAAAATTCTGGGATTTTAGTTCGCAAACACCGTCTGCAAAAAGCTTTACACCCGTTTGAGAACACCGTTTGCGAACTGGCTTGTAGACGTCAATATTTGACAACATGTTTTGGCCGTAAGTTCTTCGTCAGAACTCGGAATGACCTCATTATTTTTGCATTCTCTTCCTCTTTGAATTATCTTTAAAATGGTGATGAGAAATCGTGAATTTGGATGAGTTAAGATTGGTCTTTGTTCCGTCTCTTGTTTTTGAGTGTTTTGCTTCATTTCGTCGCACTTGTACCACTTCTCTTGGACTTGGGAACTTGGGTTCTTAGAGTACTTCTGCTCTAAGCTCATTTATAGCTTTTTAGGGATGTTATTGGTGAATCACAAAGAAGAAAGTTCAAGAATGGGCAGTAGTACGTATTACTCGGGGATACTTGAATGTTCACAATCCTATTATGTGAACTACGGTGCATGGTCGTTAATGACTATGTATTTTCTTCTTTGTTAAGAAAATAGTTTTATACGCTTTTGGTAGCCATTCTTGGTGTAAATCCGTGCGAAAAATATTGATTCTACCTTCTAAGGGCAAACCATATTGTATGTTCTTTACGAGTTTGTTTCTTACAAGTTTGTCTCTTTGTTTTGTTATCTAGGAAACTTCTTATGAGAATTTATTCTTATATTTTAAGAAGGATAACTAGGGTTTGAAATAGAAAATATTGTGATTACACATAGCTATTTCAACGTTTTTCATCTTGCAATGTTTTTAGATTTATGTAAATTCTAGGTTATTTGGAAGATGATATTGCAATATTAATTTGGTTTTATATATTGAAAAAATATTTTATAGGTGTTGATGGTGGTTTTTAGTTCGGGGTCAAAATCGTAAAACCTTATATTTAGCGTCGTGATCCTGCAAAGGAATAAAAGCCACTTGAAAGTAACGAGTGATCAAACCTCTTTATTTACACATGTATTGAACAACTCAGTATATATATATGAAATTCATTCAGAATGGTGTGCATAGTAACAATCCCAAATATTCTGTGAATCCTGTTAACATTATTAATTAATGTATGATTTGCCTAGTATTTTTCGTGCTATGTTCTCAGCCGAACTCTCATCATTGACATGACATGACGATTAAGTGTTCACTCTCAGCAGAGTAGCATGAATCTCCCGAAGTGCCAATATTGAGATCTGCATGAAATACCCACACAGGCTACATCACTCTCTGACAAAGAGAGTCTCGTATCGACGCACTTCTAATTAAAGGACAGCTCGATCGAACATGTTTAATTTCCTTAAGGGAAATCTAGACTGTCCATATCAGTCTCAGAAACGATCACGACCACACAATTTGGCCGCGCAATTTAACAAGCCTAACCAAACCCTGGCAGGAATAGGCAATCGTCGTGATGACCACCAGCGGGCCCACTAATGCCCTAACCGACCGACCGAACATCACCCATGCATCTCCCAGCGCTGTCTAACGCCAACCTTAGGTAGGGTGGTCGCGCCATTTGGGAGAAGCTCGATCGAGCATAGACTGTCCAAGACAGTCTTAAAATCATCGCAACCGTCCAACTTCGCCAGCTTGGTTGGACGGATTAGATCATCCCATGAGTGATCAGGGAAGTACTAGCACGCACGTCGGCGGCCCCACTATCCCCTCACCCGATCGGTTTGCTCACGGCGGGGCCATAAAGCAATGAAACGCTTGCCCAAACCATGGCAGGCGTGATGCTTCTAAAGCCCCAATTTGGGTCGCGGAAGTACACTATCGTCTTAGATCGATCACGGCCATCCAACTTAGCCATCCTATTTTGATGGCTTAGATTGTATTTTGGACCATTAGGAAGGTGCACATAAGTTCACCGTCATCCCAACATTGTCCCCACATGATCGATTTCCCTAAGGGAAGCCAACGGCATGCCAAAATCGCTTGGTCAAACTCGCGTGGACATGGCTGTCTTCAAACCCTAATTTGTGCTTTGCGGCAATGTATTTCTATCGCAAATTGATCGTGGCCACTCATCTTCGCCGGTCGAATGGAGTGGCCTAGATCCGATTTTTGATGAACCAAGAGGTGTAGACATGCACGCCGGTAGCCTGTCTCCATGCATGCCCGATCGGCCTGTGTGGATTAGCCCTCGGTGCTTGGATTCGGCTGGCCAAATTAGGGATGGCGCATGGTCCCTAAACCCTAAATTTCATCAACGACGATACATAATTGCCATAAATCATCTTGTCCATCCAACTTTACACGCATAGTTGGACGATGTAGATTTATTTCCAGTAAACCTGCAAAGCAGCATGACAACCACCAGCCGCCTCCCTTTTACAGGGAGTGATCGACCAAGTGACGGCTTGTTTACACAACCCTCAAACGATCATCCAAAGATAGTCTGGCATGCTGCCATTTTAAGACGCTCAATCCGCGACTTATTCAATCAAGCTTTAAAATAATGATGCTTCATACACATCGATTAGTTTGAGCTGCTTAAATGCGATGCTTCACATGCATCGAATACATACAATATTTTATATTGGTCTCATAAACAACTTAGTTGTTTCACCTAATAGCGCCATGCTATTCTCCGCGGCGGGTCCCTCGACTTGACCCACTTATTCGATACATCAAACATGTCACAAACTGGGGGATGCTTACTGGGGTATTGGTCTGGCGGTTTACAGCGTGTGGCGTGCAACGCGCCCATTACGAGAACGTGTTAGGAAAAAATGGACGATTAACAATGATGGAGTAGTGGGTGATAGTGTGATCACGCAATGATCACCACCTCTTACACAACTCCATTACTCCACCACTTAACTTCCTCCACTTCCTACGAGATCAGGGTTGCGCTCAAATGATTTGTATAAATAGATTTTCAATCTATTTCGAAAAAAAGAACACAAGTGTTATCAACACAAGTATCCAGAAACCATTTTTCCGATACGCAAGTCATAAACAGCCACACCTTCAACATCCTGATCTCAAACACCTTCTCCGCTTCCCTCCCTAAGATCAACCCTTTTCCTTCACCTTGTGACTGAATTGAATCTGGAACGGCCATTTCTTGGTTTAGGCCAGAGTCTTACAGATTGATTTCTCGAACCTAAAAGCATTCCCGTGCAGTGCATTTGTTTAGGGTTTGAATTCGTTTCTCATCAACACACCCCAAATTACCAAAAACACCAGAATCATGTTTTTACCCCAAAACAATAAGATATGTTGTGTTTACGTCCGTGATTTGTGATTATCTCACATTTGCTCAAAAGTTAAGTCTATTATGTCTTTATGCAAATATTGATAAAAGATAGAATGAACTTTTGTAAATTCCGCAGTATTGATCATTCCCTGATCCACTTTTACGTGAAAGTACTGTATGGCTCCGTAAGTTTTCTTATGTTGAGCGTTTCCGGTTAAATTAATCATAAAGGTTCTCTTGCTATTAGTTTAATCGATGATATTTTGGACATTAACAAATCACGTCCAAAGTTCTTTTCTTGTAAAATTAAGGTCGCTCATGTTGTTCTTTCAGTAATGACATATTATGGGGGAGAGTTCTTAATTGAACTTGTGCTTAATTGCCATATCTTTGTAGGGAGAGCGGCTGTGGAATATTGTAGGAGTTATCTTGTATCTTTATAAACTCCTTGATGAATACACTAAGTTTCGACTATGTGAAATCATCGAAACAAAGTTGATATGTTCTCTTTTAGTCATGAATCATCTCTTTGGGAATTTCATTATGATCCCGTAGTTTTCGTACCTTTGCCAATTTATATTGACAAAAAAGGGGAAGAGTTATTTGGTAGTTCACACTATATATATATATGGTTTATGGATCATTATGTAAGGGGGAGTGGTTTTCATTGTGAGATAGAAGTATTGAATAAGGGGGAGTGATACATATCACCATAGTATTATTGTCAAAGTTGTGATGCAATTAGACTTTGATGTTGTGTAATAATACTATGACATTGTATAATAATGATTGAGAACAACTGTTTTCTTATTGTTATGGCTACGTATCTTCAACAAAAATGATGCTGAGTTGAACACGTTCAGAATAGCTGGAGTACTTGGAGTAGCAAAGAATTCAAGGAATGTTGAAGAGACAAGGAAATCAAGCGTGATGGATGAGAAGCTACAAAGGGGGAGATTGTTAGAGCACTGCTCGGTCGAACTCGCAAGCGTTGCTATCTCAAACTTGTTTGTCAAGTTTAGTTGATCTAAACTATATACTTGATTTCCAGTCTACTTATAGCTATGTCTCGGATTAGGATAGAATGTGTAGTTGATCTTTAGACTTCACGGAGTTGATCAATTGAAGACGAAGATCTATTGAGGAGAGCTTGGAGGTACTTCATCAACAAAAGGTATGTGGAGACTACAACTTATCTATCACTCAGAAGTCTATTCTATTATATCTTCTAATGAGACTAAGTCGTATAACTATATAGAATTTTACATTATACACATTTGATATATCGAGCCGAGTTTATCTCGCTTATCTATTTCTCGAAATATGTGTTGGAAGCTTTTTTCTTTAGCTATATTCATCATATTCTTGATGAGTTTAGTTGGAGACAATTTATTTGTTGGAAACTAAATATTAGGTCAAAAGATGACCATGTGAAAATTGCCTTGAAACATCTTACATGATTTGTGTGAGACAATCATTTGATGTCGACTTGGAAAGTTTCGTATTGATCATTCGATCACTTGAAAATTACTTGAAGCTAATGGTTTGTGTGAGATAAACATTGTCTTCTTCTAAGGATGTTTCAATAAAATGGAAGTTTAGAACAATTAACCATGTCTGGATACAACATGGTATGCATACCTAGTATGTGAACTGTTTTGTGATGATTCAGGTCCCGGAACCTTGTTTGCGTACCTAGTTATTTATGGGTGAAAAATAATCCTGCCGGATTTGGTAATTTGGGGTGTGTGGATGAGGAATGAATCTAAACCCTAAACAAATGCACTGCGCGGTGAGTGCTTGTAGATTCAGAAATCAATCTGTGCAAGTCCGGCCTAAACCAAGAAATGGCCGTTCCAGACTTGTTTCGGTCACAAAGTGAAGGAGATGGGGTTGATCTTAGGGAGGGAAGCGAAGAAGGTATTGAGATTGTGAAGGTGTTGGCTTGCTTATGACTTGTAATAGAAAGGTGAGCATGCTTACGATTGATGCAAGCAGGCTCTGGGTGTTTGAATACGTTTTGTATTAACACTTGGTTTCTGTCTCGTTTGGACTTGTGTTGTTTTTTCTCCTGTGTGGAAAATAGGGAGGAGAACCTATTTATACAAGTCATTTGAGCTTTATTCACGTCTCTCGTGGGAAGTGGAGGAAGTGGAGTGATGGAGTAGTGGAGGTGTGTGCTGGTGTTACACGACCAGTCTTGCCCACTTCTCCTGTCATCTCTAACCGTCCATGACTTCATGACACGTTCTTGTGATGGCGCGTTGCACGCTGCACGCTGTAAATCGCCAGACCAATACCCCAGTATGTATCCCCCAGTTTGCGACATGATTGATGTCTCGAGTGTGTGGATCGTGGGATCCACAAAAGGTAGCATGTAATGCTAAATTGAATAACCGCGTTATTCAGGAAGTTGATACTTGTGAAGTATCATGTGTATTTTATGCGCAGTGCGCATCCTGGTATGGTAGAGCGACGGGTGGTGATCACCATGACGCCTCATTGACCAATTAACTCCTGACCAGGGTTATATAACCAAGCCGGTGAAGCTGGACAGACGAGATGATCTTTGAGACACTCATCTGCGACCGTTGATGAAATCAGGGTTTTGAAGAGGTGCGCAGGCATCACTCTTCAGCTTGGTCGAAACCAAGCATGGGAAGGGTTTTGGAAAGGACCGACCGGGAATGCGTGTAAACAGCATGCCGGTGTACACGTCTGTACCTCTCTGTCCCATAAAGGCGCGATCTAGGCCACTCGATTTGACCGGCAAAGAGGGGTGGTTGAGATCGGTTTGCGGCAGAAATCCATTGCCGCAAAGGAATTGGAAACCGCGTGACATGCCTAGTTTGGACGCGCGTTCCAAGACGACCAATCTTGGTCGGTCTTGGTCGATCAGTCTGGCGTGTAGGTGGTAAGCTGGTGTTCACGCCTATACCTGACTGTCCCATGAAAACGTGATCTAAGCCACTCAAATCGTCCGGTGAAGTTGAGTGGTCGAGATCAGTTTGCAATTTGGGAAGTGTAACCACGCAAGTTTGGACGCGCGTTTTGGGATAGCCAGGCATGATATGCCTTGGCCGATCAGTGAGGGGATAGACGGGCCCACGGTTGTCATGCTGGTATGACCGGACCTGCTTAATCTAATCTGGGACCCTCCATTCGTGCCGGAGAAGATGGACGCTCGTGATGCTCGAAACCCTAATTTTGTCTTTCACGGCCGTGTAACCATGCTCCGTTTGGGCGCACGAATTGGGACGACTGACCGATTGGTCAAGTATGTAGGCGGGCCTACGGTGATTGTGTTGACATGCTCTGGGCCCTTTGAATCTACATCTACACCCTCCATCTATACCTGCGAAGATGGATGGTTGAGACTGTTTTGCGACACATGTAATGTGCCGCAAACCCTAATTTAAGGTTTTCCGCCCATACCACTCTGGTTTGGACGTTTTGTCAAGCTAGGCCAATTCTGGAGGCCGACCATGCGGGGTCCGCGTTGGTTCGGCAGTGAATATTCCATACCTGCTTGGGGGTTATGGAATTGATCCGGGGCCATCCAATCATGTTGGTGAAGTTGGATGAACGAGATCATATCCAGACTGATACGGTCAGTCTGGATGCTCAATCGGGCTAGTATAACACACCGAGAGTTCTCAATCGGGCTAGTATAATACACCGAGAGTTGCAACCTGTACGGGTATTTCGTACATGCTTTCATTATAATGCTTGGAGGTTCGTGTTGCTCTGCTGAGAGCAACACTCAGTCGTCATGCCGCACTGATAATGAGTACAGGAAATACAAGGCTGCTTAAGCATTAATTAATAATGCTATAAATTCACAGGGTATATGGGATTGTTGCTACATGCTCCAACCTGGATGAATTTCATGTATTCACAGAATGGGATTGTTACCACATGCTCCATTCTAGGTGAATTAGTAAAGTGAAGGAGTATCCAACACTTATTAATGGCTTTATCTTTTACAAGATGTCAGCGCATGATTTTCTGGTTTTTTTACAATTTTAACCTTAAATGAAAATCCACCATCAACATTAAGTCCCCTGCCTAGTACGTAATGGTTACACCATTGTGGGGTAGGCATGAGATGGTGACAGTTAAAGACAAAGCTTATGAGACAAAGTTAGATGTTACCAGGAGAAACGGGTCATCCCGTCCTTGGAGCATGTCACGTTCAAGAGGCGTCCAGGCGAGTGTTCCCCTAGCATGATGTCGGTCTTGCACGCTTCGATGGATCACGTTACGCCTGTTTCGTTCATGGGGCTACTGCACCTGCTTGATCGAACGTGGGCTTGATGTGCCTGTTTTGGTTAATCGTGGCTCCGCTGCGTCTGCTTGATCGAACGTGGGACCCGATGTAATCATGCTTGATTCGAACATGGGCAGATGTGTATGCTTCGATCAAACGTGGGACCACCGTGTACATGTTTCAAACGTCGGCCATGTCCTGCGCCTACTTTGACCGTACGGTTGATGTAATTGCTCGAGTGTCATCTTGCTACTTTGACCAAACACTGACCCAGCTAGCTTGAATAAACACCGGACTTGATGCTTTGACCAAACACCGGCCTTGCTGTTTGCTTTGCTCGAACGTGGGACCCGATGTGAGCAAGCTTGCTTTTTAAAAAATGAACCTTGTGTGCTCAAATGTAAATGTGGGTCCTGTAGAAAGCATTGAAGCAGCTTCTGGAGCAGGCCCGGGAGAGCGTTGAAGTGTTGGAGCTGAAACGCCTTCTTCTGGAGAGAGAGCTTTGATTGGGGACGGCTGTGTCTGCTTCGACCAATCTTGGGATGGGATCAAGTGAGACCCGCCGCAGCGTGCCTGACTGAACGTCGACCCTGTGTTTCGACTGAAAACCGGCCCTGCTGCGTGCTCCTGTTTTATTCGAATACCAGCCTTGTGACTTTGATCAATACCAGACTTGAAACTTGATGAATACCGGACTTGTGACTTGATCAACACCGGACTTGTAACTTGATCAACACCGGACTTGAGACTTGAGCAATACCGGTGTTTGGACCCAATACCAGCCTCGTGTACTCCAACGTTAATGTGTGTTTTGTCGTGTGTGACTACACATCTCACGCATTTTTATACAAGTACTGACTCATGTCTTTTATTGTAGAATGAAGAAAAGAACTCCTGTTGAGATGTCTTAGGGATAATCTTTGGTGCCAAGTCAGGAGGTGTTGACAGCTTCAAAGATATGCCGAACATTGATGATGAGTTGTTCACCGCGCCCTTTCAACTATATGAAAATATCTGTTCCACAAGATAACCCTTCTCCTATCGACTTCAAGGTTTTTCAAGCTCCGCTGGGTCCTCATGAAGGATGGATGAGACGTATGTTGAGCAATGAGTACATCAAAGATATCTTGACCAGAGCGCAGATTATTGATGTAGCTTGAGTGTTGAAACGACCCGAGAGGATATTAAAGTGGCTTCTGGTGCGAACGTTGAGGTGGATCCTGGAGAGAGTGTTGAAGAAGGATTCTGAAGCGAACGTGGGTCCCGTAGAGAGCATTGAGGCGGCTCTTGAATAGACCATTGAAGCAGCTTCTGCTAGAGGGAGCGTTGAAGTGTTTCCCTCTTCAGTTCGATTTACCCTTGCGAATTCAATGCTTCTTGACTGACCATCCCTCTCATGTTGATGAATTCCTTGACTGACGGTGAAGGAACTTCATGCTGAGCCTCAGTCCCAAGCGTGTTTTACATGGTTTGTTCGTAGTGGTTGTTGTCGAGCTAGATATGGAATATCTTGGACATTGTTTCATCATTGTGGGAGTCGTGCATGTGGTACTGGAGTTGGAGTTGACGGACGCGCAGGATGTTGTATCTCGGTGGTTTTCCTCTTGCTGCTTCAGGGAACTACTTACAGAAGGATGAAGGTTGTATCGCCTGTTGGTGAGATATATGCCCCTACAAACATTATGAGGCTCTTCATTACCGGCGGGCCTGGTTCTTTCTATAAGGGCATATGTTGTTGTAGATGAGCGTTCAACAGCTCCATAGGATGACCAAAAGCGCGGATTCTCCAACATAGCATGATAGACATGTACCACTAACTGATAAAGTGACTCGCCCGGATCTTGTTCGACCACTGTCTGATAGAGTGACTCGCCCGGATCTTGCTCGATATGACGCGTGGACATCGTTATCTTCTTGAGGATGCTCCCTTGGGGTATCGTCTCCAATGGAAGATTGCCGTCATAGAGCGTTGATACGTTACACCGGCATTCTTTAAACCAAATGACAGTATGGTATAATAAAAATTTCCGAGAGGAGTTCGAAAACCTATCTTACTTGCATCATGCTTGTACATCCTTATCTGGTTGTAGCCGATACATCCATCCATGGAGGAGAACATGCCATGTCCGCTGGTTGCATCTACTAACATGTCGATGTTAGGTAGAGGAGGATCGTTTTTTTGGAGCAGCACCTGTTCAAGTCTCTAAAGTCTATGCAGCACCTGATCTATCCATTTTCCTCGTGTCTGAACTATAACTGTTTAACCGACTTGGATCCAGGTATGACATGTAGATGATGGGTGACCAATTTTCATCTAAATCCGGCATTTCTTCATATCTCCAAGTGAATATGTCTTGGTACTCTTTGAGAAGTTCCACGAGCTTCGTGCTTTTATCCGTACTCAAGGTTGAGCTGATGAAGATAGGCCTAGGAGATTCCCCAACGATTTCAATCTCATCAGTTGTGGAGTTGGTGCCCTCTTGCAGCTGTTGTGGAGCATCTAGCACTTGCTCTTGTAGTTCGTTGTTGTTGTAGCATTCAATTAGGTGGAGAGACTGGGTAACAGTCTCCCCTGATAATTGATAATGGCAGTGTCGGTATACCGTTTTCCCTTTCTGGTCACGACTCGCCATAAAAGTTCGTTCCCTCTTCGTGTGAACGTGGGTCGTGGCCTCACAGGATGGAGAAGAATGCTTCCTCAGCAAAGATGCATCGTGGGTACTAGCCCCCAATGATGCAAGCCGGTATTCTTCCTGAATTGACGCCCACGTGGGGAGTGGGATGCAACGAACTTGTCTGAGTCTTTCGGCGGAGCTTCTCCCGTATGTGCTGGTTTGGTTTCCCTCGAAGTCCGTCATTGTGGTAGGCTTCCGTACGACCTTGCCTGGGAGAAACTTGGATGTCCTGAGAGTCTTGAGAGTAATCACATTCGAAGACGCTCCTGTGTAGATAAGGGCCGTCTTGAACTCTGAATCCTTGATGCGTGCGGTGACGTGTAGGGCACGGTCGTGACCTTCCTCTGGTTGATTGCAGCAAAACGTCTATGCGCGTTGATTCTTCGAGAGGTGTGAAAGTTCGCATAAACTTTCCACTAGAGAAACCGCTTCCCGATCCACCGGCCTCTGGTTCATAGTGAAACTATTGACTTGAGGAGGATCGTTGTTAGGATCAGTCCCCAGTGTAGGAGTCTCCATGACAGGACCGCTCATATCTGATGTCGCTTCTTTGATCAGGTCCATGGAGGTCCGCGCCGCTGAAGTACCTTCTCCGGTGCGTTGAATGCGTTCCTTTTTCTTTCTTTTTTTGCTTCAGGGGCCGTCGCGGCTCTTGTGGCAATCGATCAGTTAATGTCTTAAGAAAAGTGAGTACCTCTTTCTGAGTTGCGGCCATATCCGTTTGAGTCTTAGCAAGAACTTCCTGCTTCTCCATCAAGTCTGCAATGGTAATGGGGGATGGTCCTCCTCTCGTTCCTCCGGCTCCTCCTGCTCTGGCTCTGGTGATGGGAGGTGTTACACTTACTGGAACATCTACTGCTACGCTGGCACTGGTGGTAGAAGTGACGGCTCCATAAGATATAATGACCACGGTAGTTCCACTGACAGGTACATCGACACCGGGAGTGTTATCCACACTAGCTCCATCAGAATGGATTGCTGATCTAGACCTGAGTTCTACCATCTTGAAATGAATTGTTGATTGAATTGATTCTAAGATCTACCCATTTTGAAATTGATAAAATTGAATCGAATTTCGAAGAAATTGACTTTACAACCGAAAGATTAACCTCCCGCTGTGGTCGCCAATTGTTTATGGGTGAAAACTATTCCTGACGGATTTGGTAATTTGGGGTGTGTGGATGAGGAATGAATCTAAACCCTAAACAAATGCACTGCGCGGTGAGTGCTTGTAGATTCGGAAATCAATCTGTGCAAGTCCGGCCTAAACCGGAAATGGCCGTTCCGGACTTGTTTCGGTCACAAAGTGAAGGAGATGGGGTTGATCTTAGGGAGGGAAGCGAAGAAGGTGTTGAGATTGTGAAGGTGTTGGCTTGCTTATGACTTGTAACAGAAAGGTGAGCAGGCTTACGATTGATGCAAGTAGGCTCTGGGTGTTTGAATACGTTTTGTATTAACACTTGGTTTCTGTCTCGTCTGGACTTGTGTTGTTTTTTCTCCTGTGTGGAAAATAGGGAGGAGAACCTATTTATACAAGTCATTTGAGCCTTATTCACGTCTCTCGTGGGAAGTGGAGGAAGTGGAGTGATGGAGTAGTGGAAGTGTGTGCTGGTGTTACACGACCAGTCTTGCCCACTTCTCTTGTCATCTCTAACCGTCCATGACTTCCTGACACGTTCTTGTGATGGCGCGTTGCACGCTGCACGCTGTAAACCGCCAGACCAATACCCCGTATGTATCCCCCGCCATGCGACATGATTGATGTCTCGAGTGTGTGGATCTTGGGATCCACAAAAGGTAGCATGTAATGCTAAATTGAATAACTGCGTTATTCAGGAATTTGATACTTGTGAAGTATCATGTGTATTTTATGCAGGTACTGCATCCTGGTATGGTAGAGCGACGGGTGGTAATCACCATGACGCCTCATTGACCAATTAACTCCTGACCAAGGTTATATAACCAAGCCGGTGAAGCTGGACGGACGAGATGATCTTTGAGACACTCATCTGCGACCGTTGATGGAATCAGGGTTTTGAAGAGGTGCGCAGGCATCACTCTTCAGCTTGGTCGAAACCAAGCATGGGAAGGGTTTTGGAAAGGACCGACCGGGCATACGTGTAAACAACATGCCGGTGTACACGTTCGTACCTCTCTGTCCCATAAAGGCGTGATCTAGGCCACTCGATTTGACCGGCAAAGAGGGGTGGTTGAGATCGGTTTGCGGCAGAAATTCATTGCCGCAAAGGAATTGGAAACCGCGTGACATGCCTAGTTTGGACGCGCGTTCCAAGATGACCAATCTTGGTCGGTCTTGGTCTTGGTCGATCAGTCTGGCGTGTAGGTGGTAAGTCGGTGTTCACGCCTATACTGATCGTCCCATGAAAACGTGATCTAAGCCACTCAAATCGTCCGGTGAAGTTGAGTGGTCGAGATCACTTTGCAATTTGGGAAGTGTAACCACGCAAGTTTGGACGCGCGTTTTGGGACAGCCAGGCATGATATGCCTTGGCCGATCAGGTGAGGGGATAGACGGGCCCACGGTGGTCATGCTGGTATGACCGGACCTGCTTAATCTAATCTGGGACCTTCCATTCGTGTCGGAGAAGATGGACGCTCGTGATGCTCGAAACCCTAATTTTGGCTTTCACGGCCGTGTAACCATGCTCCGTTTGGGCGCACGAATTGGGACGACCAACCATGGTTGGTCCTGACCGATTGGTCAAGTATGTTTGCGGGCCCACGGTGATTGTGTTGACATGCTCTGGGCCCTTTGAATCTACATCTACACCCTCCATATATACCTGCGAAGATGGATGGTTGAGACTGTTTTGCGACACATGTATTGTGCCGCAAACCCTAATTTAGGGTTTTCCGCCCATACCGCTCTGGTTTGGACGTTTTGGCAAGCTAGGCCAATTCTGGAGGCCGACCATGCGGGGTCCGCGTTGGTTCGGCAGTGAATATTCCATACCTGCTTGGGGGTTATGGAATCGATCTGGGCCATCTAATCATGTTGGTGAAGTTGGATGAACGAGATCATATCCAGACTGATACGGTCAGTCCGGATGCTCAATCGGGCTAGTATAACACACCGAGAGTTCTCAATCGGGCTAGTATAACACACCGAGAGTTGCAACCTGTACGGGTATTTCGTACATGCTTTCATTATAATGCTTGGAGGTTCGTGTTGACACTCAGTCGTCATGCCGCACTGATAATGAGTACAGGAAATACAAGGCTGCTTAAGCATTAATTAATAATGCTATAAATTCACAGGGTATATGGGATTGTTGCTACATGCTCCAACCTGGATGAATTTCATGTATTCACAGAATGGGATTGTTGCCACATGCTCCATTCTAGGTGAATTAGTAAAGTGAAGGAGTATCCAACACTTATTAATGGCTTTATCTTTTACAAGATGTCAGCGCATGATTTTCTGGTTTTTTTACAATTTTAACCTTAAATGAAAATCCACCATCAACACTAGTATGCGAACGGTTTTACCCGTGAAGGTCCGGGAAGCTTGTTTGCGTACCTAGTATGCAAACAGTTTCACCTGAGTTGGGTCCGGGACGGCTGTTCGTGTACCTGGTTTGCGAACAGCTGGACAGGCCAAGGTCAGAAGTTGTTGTTCGCGTACTTAGTTTGCGAACACATTGGTTAAGTTCTAAAATCGGTTAAGTATGATTTCCACACTCATGAACTAAAAAATTTATGAATTTAGGAATACAATCTTTGCAAACCGTGGCTTAATGTTCATGAATTGATTCTTATATAAGTACTTTGTACGATTACGAATCAGGCTTATTTTGTTTCAATTTGTTCATACATATTTATATGGGATAGTGAACAATTGAACAACTCTATGTGAAACACATTTAGATTCATTTGATTATCTTTCATGATTGATTGATCATCATATTTGATCCAGAAGCTGTTGGTGTTCAATATGGTTAAGACAAAAGTGTTCTTATCGCTAACTTTGGTTAGCTGTTAATGAGCCAACTCAATGTACACATTTAGGTTCGGTTACCCATATCTAAATCGAGGTATATTTCATTTGTGTGTAACAAGCTAAGACCATCTAACGGTGTATATTAATTGCTTTATTTCTAAGCAGACTTAGCTTGAATCTTAAATCAAGATTTCACCTAACGGTAAATATTGAATGCTTTGTTACTAAGCTATCTTAGCTTTGATTGTAAGCAACCCTGATTTGAAAGACTATATAAGGGAGAACTTTAGCAACTGGAAAACCAAGATCCTGGCACTTTACAGTGTCCTAGTTGCAAACTAGAGTCGATTCTCCTTTAACCTAGGTTTTTCCAAAACCATATTAGGTTAACGACTTGAAGACTTCATTTGGGATTCGTGAAGCCAGATCAAACTATTTCTCTGTAGTTGAGTATTCTGATCTTACTTGTTCTATCGTATTGAGTACTATCTCATCTAAGATTTGCTCGAGATTTATCTCCGATAGGTAAGTGTTGATGGTGGATTTTCGTTTAAGGTTAAATTTGTAAATAACCGGAAAACTCATGCGCTGACATCTTGTAAAAGATAAAGCCATTTATAAAGTGTTGGATACTCCCTCACTTAATTCACCAAGAATGGAGCATGTAGCAACAATCCCATTACGTGAATACATGAAATTCCTCCGAGGTTGGAGCATGTGGCAACAATCCCTTCCTGTGAATTTCATATCAGCCTTGTATTTCCGGTACTCATTATCGGTGTGGCATGACGACCGAGTGTTACTCTTACTGAGTAACACGAACCTCCAAGCACTATAATGAAACCATGTACTGAAATACCCGTCTGTGCCGATTCTCGGTGTGTTATACTAGCCCGAGCCCTCTCGGTGTGTTATACTAGCCCGATTGAGCCCCTCTCGGTGTGTTATACTAGCCCGATTGAGCATTCGGCACCGACCATATCGGTCCGGATATGATCACGATCGCAGTCATCCAACTCCACAAGCATGATTGGATGACCCCGGATCAATTCCATCACCCCCAAGCGGTATGGAATACACACAACCGACCCCGCGTGGTCGACCATTGGCCTTCGCTTGCCAAGAAATCGTCCATACCAAGCATTATGGACGGAAAAATCCTAAATTAGGGTTTGCGGCATATTACATGTGCCGCAAAACGGTCTCAACCATCCATCTTCGCAGGTATAGATGGAGGGTGTAGATGTAGACTCAAAGGGCCGGAGCATGTCGACACAATCACCATGTGACCGCCTACACACTTGACCAATCGGTCAAAACCAACCATGATTGGTCACAACAAATTCGTCCGCCTAAAAGAGCATGGTCGCACGGCTTTGAAAGCCAAAATTAGGGTTCAAGCCATCACGCGCGTCCATCTTCTCCGGCACGAATGGAGGGTCACAGATTAGATTAAGCAGGTCCGGTTATACCAGCATGACCACCGTGGGCCCATCTACCTCCTCATGCGGTCGGCCAAGGCATATCATGCCTGGTTAACCCCAAAACGCCCGTCAAACTTGTGTGGTTACACCTCCCAGTTGCAAACTAATCTTGACCACTCAACTTCACCGGATGAATTGAGTGGCTTAAATCACGTTTTCATGGGACGGTGAGACATGGGCGTGAACACCAGCCTACCACCTACACGCTAGAGTGACCGACCAAGACCGACCAAGGACGGTTGTCTTGGAACGTGTGCGGGAATATCACGCGGTTACCAATTCCTTTGCGGTAAGAGATTTCTACCGCAAACCGATCTCAACCACTCCTCTTTGCCGGTCAAATTGAGTGGCCCAGATCGCGCTTTCATGAGGGAACGGAATACAGGCGCCTACACCATCATGCCGTCAACACGCATGTATGGTCGGTCCTCTCCAAAATCCTTCCCATGCTTGGTTTTGACCAAGGCGAAGAGTGATGCTTGCACACCTCTTCAAAAACCCTAGTATTCATTAACGGTCACGGATGAGTGTCTCAAACATCATCTCATCCGTTAAACTTCACCAGCTTGGTTATATAACCCTGGTCAGGAGTTATTTGGTTAGTGAGGAGTCATTACCCATCACTTTACCACACCGCAATGCGGTACCTGCATAAAATACACACGATACTTCACAAGTATCGACTTTCTGAATAACGCAGTTATTCAATTCAGCATTACATGCTATCTTTCGTGGATCCACGATCCATATTCCAGGACATCAATCATGTCACAAACGGGGGATACATACTTTGGGGTATTGGTCTGGCGGTTTACAGCGTGCAGCGTGCAACGCGCCATCACAAGAACGTGTTAGGAAGTCATGGACGGTTAGAGATGAACAGGAGAAGTGGGCAAGACTGGTCGACGCACAACTCCACTACTCCATCACTCCACTTCCTCCACTTCCCACGAGAGACGTGAATGAGGCTCAATGACTTGTATAAATAGATTCTCCACCCTATTTCCAAAGGCAGAGGAAAAACAAGGAAGAGAACAACAACACAAGTTCAGACGAGACAGAAAATCAAGTGTTAATACAAAAATCGTATTCAAACACCCAGAGCCTGCTTGCATCAACCGCAGGCCTGCTCACCTTTCTGTTACAAGTCATAAGCAAGCCAACACCTTCACAATCTCAACACCTTCTTCGCTTCCCTCCCTAAGATCAACCCCATCTCCTTCACTTTGTGACCGAAACAAGTCTGGAACGGCCATTTCTTGGTTTAGGCTGGACTTGCACAGATTGATCTCTCGAATCTACAAGCACTCACCGCGCAGTGCATTTGTTTAAAGGTATAAATTCATTCCTCATCCACACCCCAAATTACCAAATTCTGCAGGAGTAGTTTTCACCCATAAACAATTGGCGACCACGGTGGGAGATTGATCTCTCGGTTACAAAAAAAAAATCGAACTCTCAATTCTTCAGTTCTCGTGTCACGATGTATCTTCACCCGGAGTCCGCAGGTGGCTCAGATATCATGGGAAGCATAGCTGGAATGTTGGAGGATGTCTTGGCGAATCAAGCCGGTATCACTAGAAGGCAGAGCGAGACATTTCGCCTTTTGAATGACATAGCGGCACAATTACAAGAAGGGCCGATAGGCATCAACTCGAAACGAGTGCAAGAAACGTTGAATCCTCGGTCGAGAGTCACACCTTTACAAGTGGAGAAGCAAGAAGAGCACGTAATCGCAAGCGAATCGGGAAGGATGGACAACATGATCCGGACGAGAGGAAAAGACTTGCCCGGAGTACTACAATGTCTGGGATAAAGAAAGGGAGCTGCGCCCTATGGAGCCCTGCTAGAAGATTTGTATTTCAAAACTCTTATTAAAGCACGGAAGACTGTCCAATCCGCATCGGCCTTCCAACCAACTGAAGAAACGCTTGAGGAAGGAGAAATCAATCAGGAAATGCCTGAATACAGAGGATGGGAGCGTTCAATCCGGTCACTCAGCGGTGACATTACGACACCTTCCACATCCCTTTACCTAGGCAAGCGATCCGCAGATATGATGACACTCACAAGTCTTCCAACTTCATCTCCACATCAAAGCCACGCAGAGACATTGCAACGCCCGCTAACGCAGGAAAAGCTAGACTCAAGGTACTTACATTTCCCCTTCCCAATGAAGAAGATTCGGAGCTGCTGGAGACGTGGGTGAGAAATGGAGAGGTGGAGCTACCCCGGTATGGCGTCCGCCTGCGATCAAGAAGTAATGGACCCGAGGTACTTGTCATTACCACCGGTTCCTTCATCACCCCACCAGTGAATGCAACGCTTTGAAGCGCATTGTTCGGGAGAAGCTTGGTTCGGAGAGATAGCTTGCGAGAGGATTTTCTTAGAGAGACTACTCCGGTTTGATATAAGTGAGGCTTCAAAAGGCAAGTAAGTTTTACTCAACAACTTTACAAGAAAGATAGTTTAGAATTCACCGGGGACTTAGCATCCCGCACGTGGAGAAAGAGGCTCAGTGATCAAACGCCATGTTTGTTTCCATTCGTACCTCCCTTTTACATAACATTTGCAATTTCATGTAATATGTGCAATCATTCATGACCAAGATGCAAATCTCATTTAACATAATCTCTTTCAAAAGGGTTGTTCACAAAACTATCTCAAAATAAGCCAATTCAATTACCTATTAATCCAAAACCGGAAGTCAAAGAAAATCCTCACTATCACTCAAAAAGGAAAAGCATATAAGAGAAAACGCCAGTATATAGCACGAATACTTCAAGGAAAGTCTTTAAGCAACAACTCATCCTTCTGGGCAAGAGAGACTTTCATCCTTTGAAGCACGGCCTGCTTCACTCCGATTCTTTAGACAACCTCTCAACCTCTTCTTCTGGCGAGCAACACAAATCCGCGGAAGGGACTTCATCATGTAGTTTCGGAGCTCCTGAATCTCGGAGAACCCTTTGAAGAACCAAGGAGCATTGAAGCTGTACTGCGCAAACACGTCCCGATGGCACCTCCAGTCTTCAATCATCTCCTCAGAAACTGTTCGACCAGTCGTGACGCTCATCCCATGGATAAAAACTAAAGCTTCTTGGACGCGGTTGACCAACGCAAGACGACTCTTGAGCTTCGTGGTGGTGGCAATATGGCCGTGTTTCTTCCAGATTGTCGCGTACAACTTTTCAAACTGAACCGGCACGCTGAATCCGCCAACAAACACATGGCCTGGATAAGGGATAGCAAAAGGAGGATCGAACAAAGCCCCAGGATGCATCACCGGTAATTCACCAACCGCGGGAACCTTGTCGGTGCAGGGGGCTTTTCAGAAGAAGTCACCACAATGGCCATATTGACCGGAGCATGTTCAGGACGAATTTCAAGGGGAGCCGCCCCAACTACAGCAGGTGCCGCCTCTCTTTCACTCTGGGTGCTAATTTCCATCACAGCCCCGTCAACAAGATCACTAAGGGAAGCGCCTTGTTCCACCGAGCTTTCATCATCTCTGTCGTGGTCGGAAAAAGGAGCGGTTTCTCCAGACTTCTCAGCATGAAGGTCAGTACCGCCAGACTTCTCAGCATGAAGGTCAGTACCGCCAGACTTCTCAGCATGAAGGTCAGTACCGCGAGACTTCTCAGCATGAAGGCCAACATTGCCAGCCTTCTCATTTTGAATGCGCGCCAACCTTGTGAAGACATTCTCTTTCGAAATTCCCTAATTTCAAGCAAGAATCATTTTTAGAAGAATTTACACTAGAGAAATAAAAGAGCCTAAGAGATTTAAATACACGCATATTGGAGGAATTGAGAATTACCGGACTGCATGCTTGCCTCTTGAGTCTCTCTCCTACTTGGGGACTGCAACTCTCAGCTCTGGTCCGTTTGGCTGGAAGTAGCTTCAACCGGAAATGCTTCGTCAAGGCGTCAGAAGATGGTTCGCTATGGGAATCTGCCACGACGCTTTCCGAAAATTTCTGGAAAACCGACAGTTGTCTACTCCAAAATTCCTTATACTTATCGGTTACCACTGGGTTTCTCCCAATAGGCCAGAAGGGAAGGCTCACCCGGTCTAAGAACACATTGGCATTAAGAATTTGTGGAAGGAATTCTTTCGGAGCCCCTGGTGGACGGATAAATGGGACACCCTGATCGAATCCCATTTGGCGAGCAGCCCTGTCAATGTTGTACGGAGTCACAGAAAATTCTCCGTCGAATAGAGACGGGACATATCCTGGAATGCAGCTGCGCAGGTAAATAATTTCCCCAGATCTCATGGTCTTGACATCGGTACGCAACACAACGCCGGGATCGTCGGCAAAGGTCTTTGGGTCGAACGATGGAAGAGTGAATCGGCCCCCATGGACGAAAATCTACGGAAGAAATGTTGTCAAATACCTCCACAAGTTTCGCACCGGCTTTAGGACGCTTCTTATTCCATCGGAGTATTCTCGAGCCGCCTTACAAGTTAACGAGTGAAGGTGCAGGAGTAGGAGCATAACTTCTGAAGTGTTCCCATAAGAGCGCTTGAAGAAAAGCGAAGTGAACGTGCGACTCCACCTTCTTGTACCCGTTAGAAACATGCATATCCATTGCTAAAGCGTCCAGATGAGAATACAGCGATCCAAGGAACAATGCACCTAGAGGAAGAACTTCACCTGCGCCGACCTTATAGCAATTTTGACAAGGTCACTTCTAATTGTCTTCTTTCGGGAACCGTCATCAAATATATCTCTCGGATAGCCATAGAGACAGAACGCGATCGGTGAGCTCGTTTTCCAACTCTTGATTCAACTCGGGTCTGCGAAGACCACTCCGAAACCCACCGAGGTGTAGAAGCATTTCGTGTATTTTTCTCCTCCTTCTCCAGTTGTCGAATTCCGCCACCTTTTGAAGTATAGCGGCATAATTACTCTTCTCCGTATCGAGAGTTCGTAAGAAAGACTTCCCGGAACAGGCAGGTTCATTAATGCAGCTACACTCTCCAAAGTAATAGTCATCTCTCCCCATCTAGATATGGCTGTGTGAGTGGAAATACGCCACCGAGAAATGAAGGTAATCAAACCCGCGGTGTCTTTCCTAATTTCGAGGGTAGCGGATGCCATGACCGCATCGAGAATTTGTGCTTTGGTCAAATTGTCCTTAATGCCCTTATTACTCAACATGCGTCTCATCCATCCTTCATAAGAACCCGGTGGAGCATGGCAAATCTTGAAGTCAATAGGAGAAGGCGGATATTCGTTTCTTTGGAGACAAAATCTCATCACAAGTGCGGAAGAAGAAAATGGATCGGCATCCATATTTTCTCGAATCGGAAAGCAAGACTATCTTATGAGAAGGATGCTTCCTAATATTTGGAAAAGGCGAGGTGAACAACTCATCATTGATGTTCGGCATATCTTTGAAGCTATCAACACTTCCCGACTTGGCACCAAAGACATTATCTTGGAAGACATATCGACGAAGTTCTTTTCTACCGCAATGAAATAAAAAAGACAGGAGTTAGAACTTGTATGAAAGCATATGAGAAGTGTAGTCACACACGGCAAGACACAACTCACACAATGGCCGGTCCAAACATCATACAAGTTTCGGTATTGATTTCAAGTTCTCCGATATAACTTTCAAGTCGATCTCAGTATTGGTTTCAAGTCCGGTACAAGTTCCAAGTTCGGTGTAAATTTCAGCCAAGCATATGTGAATAAGACCCACGTTCCGGCATACACGGCGGGCCCGCATTCATTCATCCGCATGCATTATACGATTTTCTTTATTCATGGGAATCGTGTCTACGGGATTCAAGCCAAATGGTGGAGAAAGCTAAGCATGCACATGTCTTACAAAAGGTGTTTACCTAACAAACTAGGGTTTTACCTTTTTTAAAAAAAAAAAAAAAAAAAAAAAAAAAACCGAAACTTACCTTGGACGGGCGGCAACTCCGAAACGGACGGCGGCGGTTTCCGGCTACGGCTCCCGGCGCGAGCGACATCAAGAAGGTCGCGGACGAGAACAAACACAAAAAAAAAAAAAAATCGAGAAGAGAAAAAAGGGTTTTGTCTCTTTTATAGACAAAAATTAGAAGAATCTCAATAGAAGAAGGATTCCTCTCTTATTTGGTTTCCTCTTTCGATTCAAATACCCAAAGAAAGAAACCGGCCCCACCAAGGGATTCCATACAAGCGTGACGGCGTGGGAAACTAGCGGTCGACCAACACTCTTCCGGGTAAACTTCTTTTATCCTGTCTTTCTCACATATGTATGTCACCATCTCATGCCTACCACACAATAGTGTAACCATTATGTGCTAGGCAGGGGACTTAATGTTGATGGTGGATTTTCGTTTAAGGTTAAATTTGTAAATAACCGGAAAACTCATGCGCTGACATCTTGTAAAAGATAAAGCCATTTATAAAGTGTTGGATACTCCCTCACTTAATTCACCAAGAATGGAGCATGTAGCAACAATCCCATTCTGTGAATACATGAAATTCCTCCGAGGTTGGAGCATGTGGCAACAATCCCTTCCCGTGAATTTCATATCAGCCTTGTATTTCCAGTACTCATTATCGGTGTGGCATGACGACCGAGTGTTACTCTGTAAGAGTAACACGAACCTCCAAGCACTATAATGAAACCATGTACGAAATACCCGTACAGGCTGATTTTCGGTGTGTTATACTAGACCGAGCCCTCTCGGTGTGTTATACTAGCCCGATTGAGCCCCTCTCGGTGTGTTATACTAGCCCGATTGAGCATTCGGCACTGACCATATCAGTCCGGATATGATCTGATCGCAGTCATCCAACTCCACAAGCATGATTGGATGACCCCAGATCAATTCCATCACCCCCAAGCGGGTATGGAATACACACAACCCGACCCCGCATGGTCGACCATTGGCCTTCGCTTGCCAAGAAATCGTCCATACCAAGCATTATGGACGGAAAAACCCTAAATTAGGGTTTGCGGCATATTACATGTGCCGCAAAACGGTCTCAACCATCCATCTTCGCAGGTATAGATGGAGGGTGTAGATGTAGACTCAAAGGGCCCGGAGCATGTCGACACAATCACCATGTGACCGCCTACACACTTGACCAATCGGTCAAAACCAACCATGATTGGTCACAACAAATTCGTCCGCCTAAAAGAGCATGGTCGCACGGCTTTGAAAGCCAAAATTAGGGTTCAAGCCATCACGCGCGTCCATCTTCTCCGGCACGAATGGAGGGTCACATATTAGATTAAGCAGGTCCGGTTATACCAGCATGACCACCGTGGGCCCATCTACCTCCTCATGCGGTCGGCCAAGGCATATCATGCCTGGTTAACCCCAAAACGCCCGTCAAACTTGTGTGGTTACACCTCCCAGATTGCAAACTAATCTTGACCACTCAACTTCACCGGATGAATTGAGTGGCTTAGATCACGTTTTCATGGGACGGTGAGACATGGGCGTGAACACCAGACCTACCACCTACACGCTAGAGTGACCGACCAAGACCGACCAAGGACGGTTGTCTTGGAACGTGTGCGGGAATATCACGCGGTTACCAATTCCTTTGCGGTAAGAGATTTCTGCCGCAAACCGATCTCAACCACTCCTCTTTGCCGGTCAAATTGAGTGGCCCCGATCGCGCTTTCATGAGGGAACGGAATACAGGCGCCTACACCATCATGCCGTCAACACGCATGTATGGTCGGTCCTCTCCAAAATCCTTCCCATGCTTGGTTTTGACCAAGTCAAGAGTGATGCTTGCACACCTCTTCAAAAACCCTAGTATTCATTAACGGTCACGGATGAGTGTCTCAAACATCATCTCATCCGTTAAACTTCACCAGACTTGGTTATATAACCCTGGTCGGGAGTTATTTGGTTAGTGATGAGTCATTACCCATCACTTTACCACACCGCAATGCGGTACTGCATAAAATACACACGATACTTCACAAGTATCGACTTTACGAATAACGCAGTTATTCAATTCAAAGATTACATGCTATCTTTCGTGGATCCACGATCCATATTACGACATCAATCATGTCACAAACTGGGGGATACATACTTTGGGTATTGGTCTCAGTGGTTTACAGCGTGCGGCGTGCAACGCGCCATCACAAGAACGTGTTAGGAAGTCATGGACGGTTAGAGATGAACAGGAGAAGTGGGCAAGACCGGTCGACGCACAACTCCACTACTCCATCACTCCACTTCCTCCACTTCCCACGAGAGACGTGAATGAGGCTCAATGACTTGTATAAATAGATTCTCCACCCTATTTCCAAAGGCAGAGGAAAAACAAGGAAGAGAACAACAACACAAGTTCAGACGAGACAGAAAATCAAGTGTTAATACAAAAATCGTATTCAAACACCCAGAGCCTGCTTGCATCAACCGCAAGCCTGCTCACCTTTCTGTTACAAGTCATAAGCAAGCCAACACCTTCACAATCTCAACACCTTCTTCGCTTCCCTCCCTAAGATCAACCCCATCTCCTTCACTTTGTGACCGAAACAAGTCTGGAACGGCCATTTCTTGGTTTAGGCTGGACTTGCACAGATTGATCTCTCGAATCTACAAGCACTCACCGCGCAGTGCATTTGTTTAAAGGTTTAAATTCATTCCTCATCCACACCCCAAATTACCAAATTCTGCAGGAGTAGTTTTCACCTATAAACAGTAAGATATAAAAAGTAATCACAAAGTTCTTCGTCCCAGAATTTGTGATTCCGCAGTAACTTCTTATACCACCATATAGTTGATTTATTGTGAGGTGACTAATATTTATAGGATGCTCTTCGGGAGTATAATACCGGATTATTAGTTGGTTCATGTTCACCTTGATTTATCATAAGACGGAACAAAACTTCATAGGTACTTCTGTGGGAGACAATTTATCTATCAGAATAGACTTATCTGTGGGAGACCGATTTGTTTATAAGTCTTCCACTTTGAGTAGAAACTCTTAGTTGTGGGTGAGATCAGCTAAGGGAATCAAGTGCGCAGAATCCGGCGTGGTTCTAGAGCCGTAAGGAACGCGACTGTACCTTAATCGGTGTGAGACTTGGTTAGGGCTCAACTACATTCCAGTCTGAAGTTAACTTGTAGTAGGCTAGTGTTTGTATCGGCTTAATACATTGTGGTGTTCAAAGATGGACTAGGTCCCTGGTTTTTTTTGCATTTGCGGTTTCCTCGTTAATAAAAATTTTGGTGTCTGTGTTATTTCTTTTCCGCATTATATTTTTTTATATAATTAAAATATCACTGGTTTTGTGTAGTTCAATCAGTTGATAAATCTGACCTTGTTTGTTGGATATAACTTGATCGACACTTGGGCATTGATCTTTGGTACTGTCCAAGTTATTTCTCATATCAATCAGGCTCACGGATTTCTATCTGTTCGATTTTCTGATTGCATTGAGAAATAGAGATAAAGCTCTTGGTATATTTCTTGATTGAGTCTCAATTTTAAGTTGGTGCTCTCGGAATTATATTGGAGTTTAGTCCATACAGATTTTTGAACGAATTAATTGGTGTGGTTGTTATAACCCCGCTTTTTCACATACTGCCATATGTAGATAGGAATACCACACATGACTGATTTAATCAGTTTCTACCTTTCTTGAAATGATAATAGTTTTCCTTTCCAAACAACAAGTTTCTTTTGAAATATTTCCACCATTGACCAAACATTCGATACTTTGACTCTTCCTGGAGAGAAAATAACTCCAAAATACTTATCTGGAAATTTACTCAAATCCATCTTCATCATTTCTTTAATCAACACCTTCCTTGATTCAGAAGTACCATCAATGAACAATTTGATTTTTTCTCTATTAATTATTTGACCTGAACATTTATGATATTCTTCCAGCAACTTTAAAAGATGTTCTATACTTTTTCTGGCTCCATTACAGAAAATGAAGACATCATCTGCAAAAAAACAAATGAGTTGGATGAATACACCAATCTTTTGAGAAACCATATTTCTGTAAAACTTGAAGAAGAAAACTCCAACTCACAGAATCATAAACGTGTGAGATATCCAATTTTAGTCCTACATTGCCACATCTTCTCTTCTTATTCATGTCATTTACCATTTCTGAAGCCAACACAATCTTCTCTTGAATATATCTTCCTTTTATATAAGCTACTTGTTATGGAGAAATATATTTGACATTAGAGTTCTCATTCTTGTGAAGGTAATCTTTGTGAAAATCTTTAAACTTACATTACTTAGACCAATTGGCCTAAAGTGATTTGGAAATTTAGCTCATTCAATCTTTGGAAGTAACACTAAGAAATTTGAGTTGAGACCTTTTGGTATAAATTTCCTTCTTCAACAAAATTGAACAACTCTTACAACATCTTCATGAATTATATGCCAACATGCTCTGTCAAAACACCATGAGAAGCCATCCGGACCTGGAGAACTATTAGGATCCATGCTACAAATAATAGATTTAATTTCTTCCTCATTTGGTAGTACATCTAGCATATTTTGATCTTCCTCATTAATAATATTTGGAATATCTTCTAATAATGGATCATCTTGTTCAACTTTTTTGAATTCAATTTTCTTCTCAAAATGATTAACCAACACTTCTGCTATTTTCTTTTCATCTAAGATTATATCACCATTGGTATCTTCCATCTCACTAATACAATTCCTTTCCCCTCTAATTTTTAAATTGGTATGAAAGAAATTAGTATTGGCAGCACCCTCCTTAAGCCATCTTATTCTAGATTTCTGCTTCAGCATAGTGCTTAATTGATCTTCTCTAGAATTGTAAATATTTTCAGCTTCTACTAATTCATTCAATGCCTCAGTATCAAAAGGATTATTGTCATACTTTGCCATTTCTTCTTGAACTTTAACTTCTGCTTCTTTAATTTTAACTTGCAGACTACCAAAAACTTTCCAGTTCCATTCTCTTCGAATATTCTTCAATTTCTTAAATTTGTTTTGATAAAAAAGTCCAGATCACCACCTACCTCCTCAGACCAACATTTTTGAACCACTTCCATAAAATTATGATGAGAAAACCACATTTTTGAAACTTTTGAGGAGCATTCTTTGGTTTAGGTATACTAGCACACCCACCAAGGAGAGGAGCATGATCATAAGCTACTTTTAGTCTCACTTTATACCCCCAATCTTCATATTTTTGAAGCCACAATTGATTATAGACTGCTCTATCCAAAGTGCACATTGTTCTTTTATTACCATGCTGGCTGTTAGACCATGTATATTGTAGTCCTGTTTTTGGAGCATTCAAAAGTTCATAATTATCAAGACAAGTATTAAAATCCATTATTGATCTTATATTAGGAGCTCTACCACCCATTTTTTCTTCATGAGAAGTAGTAATTGCATTGAAATCACCTATAACCATCCATGGTAGTTTCATGTCACTGATTATCTCCATTTCAGACCACAAAAATCTCCTTTGAATTACACTAACATGAGCATGAATTCCAGAAAATAGAATACCACCAATATTGATTGTTATCATCTGACTTGACATTGAAACAACAATAGGAGTAGGAAGAGATTTATTCCAGAATAACCAAATGTTACCCTTTTATTTGAAACAAAATTCTGAATTACCATACTCTGCATCCCTGGTAAATTCAACTTGTTACAAAAGGAAGGATTACACACTACTTTGGGTTCATCTACCCAGACTAAAGAGGATTAAATGATTAATTAGAGACCTCAGCTGATAGTGAATAATGTTTTCTCATCCCAATATTCCAAACTCAATCCTAGAAATTGAACCCAAACCATTGCTGAAGAAGTACGCTGATTCTTTGGCCTGAATTTTGTTACCTAATTTCTGATTTTTAAAATTTGATCATGAACTTCCCATTTTCTAGACCTTATATGTTGCTTATCTTCTTGATTTGATTATCTAAATGTAAAAAAAAAACTTTTCGTAATGGAATCAATTGACATGAACCAACTAACTTCCATTGATTTTTTAGAATAACTGATACATCAACAACAAAATTAATACGGAGAATATCCAACATCCCAAGCAGCATATCTATCTTCGCTTAAATCATCTATCAGATTAACTGAAGGAGGTTCTTCTAAAGAAATTGAAATATCAACAACCGATGAAACCCCAAAGGGTTCATCATGGTTTTCACTAAAATCCATTTTAATACAGATAAAACACACTAATTGATACCCATTATTGAAAGATCTAACTAAAATATACCTGAAACTACGAATTACTTTGCACAAAATGAGAAGAAATTCGCGATATAAACAAGAAATTTTGAGTGGTTAATGAACTGAGTTGGAACTAGTACTCAAAGTATCTCTCTCTTCAACTCATCCTGGTTCAAATTCTCGAAGAGTAGAGTAGATTGATACCAGAATACCATATATGCTATATTTGGCATTTAATTGATGCCACTATGAGTGAAATTATAACATTTTCTCTATAAATTTTCAACATTGCGGATGGTCTAAGTGGGGGAGTGAAAGAGAAAGTCTCCATTAAACTTTCTTCGTGACCTATGGTCTTAAATTCACATCATCATTTTGTTTTTAAAATGAACTAATGCTTGTTAAAAAAAAAATACCTTGCGCATTGGAGATAACTTTTCGCCAAATAATCTTGTTTCTATTGCCTTTCTTATCATGTAATGATGATCCATGAAGAAAAAGTGTTGTATAGGCTTCTACGTTGGATGATGATGTTAGCCCATTAGTATTGAATAAAAGCCGATAGTTAAGGGTAAAATTGGTGAAAAATAAAATCACTTTTCAACGAAGAATATGTACGTGTTTTTCTGTATCTAAATCTAAACAAAATCTTTACTATTATTATGCAAACACCTCATTTGAGACGTTTTTACATAAACTGCCCCCCAAATAAAACCAAAGGTTAAATTATTTGAGGTTGTTTTTGTAAAATGCAAACATGAGAAGAAAAAGGAAATAAAAAAGTCAAATTCACTTACTTTTCAGTCGCACATTCCCAAGGCAATTCAAAATTCAAAATGAAAGTTAATTCCCTCCCTACCGATTACCGCCCAGAGAAATCTAGATTTTTCTCACTTATGCTCCTTTTCTCTCTTACCTCTGTTCCATTTTTACACATATTCACAGCCAGGTAACATTTGGGATTCTCATTAATCTGTGGTTATCTCATGTATCTAGGATTGATCTCATTTTATTGTCTTTGAATTAGGAATTTATCTTCTTCCTTTAAGATTGATGTTCGATCTGTACTTAGGGTTTGAATTAGGCATTTTCTATTTTGCTCTTTATTCAGGTAATCAAGAGAAATGCCGAGGAATTCCCGCTTGATTGATATTAGAAGACAAGCAAGAGCAAGAGCTGCATCCCCATATCATCTAATATCAGCCAATCAAGAAGGTAATTTCAAGATTCTAAGGTTTTTTCAGAAGAGGTAGTCACCCTAGGATTTTTTTTCTTAGAAGAGTGTAATCGCACCATTTGTTCTTATTATTTGTGAATTTCAATAGGTCTTCATGGGAGAAATAATTCAGACCCAACTGTTCATCGCATAAGATTGAGTGATATTAGAAGGCACGCTAGACAAATTTCGCGCATAACCAATACGACCACAGCTGTTCATGTTGAAAGTAAGACTCCTGCATGTACCAATCTGAAATGATAACTAATTAATGTTTTTTATTGGGATTTTTTGTCAAGAAAATCTTATATTCGCATTTATGTAGGTGTACAACAACATTCAACCATTACTGCCACTCGAATTGTTAATCGTAGACCGACAAGAAGATACCGTAATTGTGCTAGAAATTATGTCGACACACGGAGGATGACAGTTAACAAGCTACCACAACCCACAGTATGTGACAAATGTGGTGCAAAGTTGTTCTCATCAGAAACCAAAGAAATGTGTTGCAAGAATGGAAAAATTTCGTTGCCACAACTTGAAACACCTATACAATTAAGGATGCTATATAATGATCAAAGTGATGAGGGAAAGAATTTCCGTCAAAATATTCGGATATACAATCATATGTTTGCTTTCACATCAATGGGAGTTCATTACGATGCTAGGCTCGCCAATGGTTGTGATGGAATTTACACTTTCAGAGCTCAAGGAGGGATTTACCATAGGATAGGTAGTCTCCTACCTACTGGACCTATGCCTAGACCTAGACCAAGGTATTTACAATTGTACATATATGATAGTGATAGGGAAATTGAATTTAGGATGTTGGAAAATCTTTGAGATGCAGACTAACATAGTTGAAAGGCTAAAATTAATTTTAGATCAGCATAATCCTTTTGTACATCAATTTAGGCGGCTGGCACTGAGAAGGGACCTTCCAAATTGTAAATTATTGCTTAAAGAGCAACCATTAGGAGGTCATCAGTTCAATCTTCCTACCGCGGATCAGGTTGCAGCAATAATAGTAGGAGGGGAAGATCTAATGAACGTCAATCCACGAGAGACTATAGTCGAAACAAGCGAAGGCAATTTGCAACTGATTCCTGACACAGTCGGCTATTATGACCCTCTCCAGTATCCACTTTTATTCCCATATGGGAACTATGGATGGGATGTTAACACCCGTAGTTTAAATGGGCAACAAGTTTCCTGCCGGGCATTTTATTCATACATGCTTCAGGTAATAAATTAGTTATACAATTTTTTATTGCAAGGATCAATTTCAAATATTGCTACGGATATTGAGTTTTGGTTTTTATGACTGCAGATTAGAGCTAATGATACTTCTATTCTACTTCGGGCGGGCAGATTACTACAACAATATATTGTTGACACTTATGTCAAGATTGAGATGCAAAGGTTGCGATTTCTACGGAACAATCAAAAAACAATCAGGGCTGAGATGTACCAGGGGTTACAAGATTTATTTAACTCTGGAGTACGGAATGCAGGTAAGTAGTGTACCGATATAAAGGTTGTTGGCTTTTAGCTTTAGCTGAATGGAATTGTTTTTAACGAAATCTAATATTTCAAAATCTCAAAACCATACCAGCACTCACATACATAGAAATCTTTTTTATAATCTTGATTGACTTTTCCTTTAGTTATGTCAGTGGTAAATATAAACAGAACGACAATTTACAGGCCGGCATTGTAATGTTACGAACCCTTATTGTTTTTTCTACCCATAATGATTGCACAATACGTAATCCTCGGACGTAATATGGTGGCATTGATTGGCCATTACTTATTATTAATGCTTTTACCATTCTCTGATGCATTGACAAAAGAAGAACAGAAGTTATATTTTTAAGTTATCAAGTGTTAGTGGTTGCCATATTAAAATTTTAAAATTGTGTTTGCATCAAATAGGAAACTAAAAACAAAATTTTTCATTTTTCAGGTTCAACAGGTAGAAAAATTATCCTTCCATCATCATTTCTTGGTAGCCCGAGGGACATGTATAATAGATATCAAGATGCAATGGCTTTAGTTCAAAGGTATGGAAAACCGGATTTATTTATCACAATGACATGTAATCCATCATGGGATGAAATTACAAAAGAATTGGGTCTGGGACAAGATCCTCAAGACAGGCCTGACCTAACAACAAGAATCTTCAAAGCTAAACTTGAGGAATTAAAAAGGGATATATATAATCGCGGTGTCTTAGGTGCTGTTGCAGCTCATGTCCATGTGGTGGAGTTCCAAAAGCGTGGTCTTCCCCATGCTCATATGCTGGTCATTCTCAGTGATCAAGACAAGCTGAATAATCCGGATGAATATGATCAGATTGTGCGTGCAGAGATTCCAGACCCAAGCGTTGAACCAGAGTTGTATGAAATGGTGAAAAAGCATATGATACATGGACCTTGCGGCAGGCTGAAACCAAATTCTCCTTGCATGAGAAAAGATAACTGCAAGAAAGGATACCCACGTCAGTTTTTAGAACACACAATCCAAGGAAACGATTCATATCCAGTATATAGAAGACGTGATAATGGAATCACAGTTGAGAAAAGTGGACTTCTCTTGGATAATAGATGGGTGGTGCCGTATAATCCCTGGCTCTTGAAGAAGTATAATTGTCATATCAATGTTGAAATATGCTCCAGTATCAAGTCAGTGAAGTATCTATATAAGTACGTGTATAAAGGACCTGACATGATCTCTTTTCGGCTTGGCAGTCCATCTGACGGGAATGATGAGATATCACAATTTCTAGATGCACGGTGGGTTTGCCCGCAAGAAGCATTGTGGAGGATTTATAAGTTTCCAGTTCACAATATTCATCCAAATGTGATAGCGCTACATATCCACCTTCCTAATATGCAGCAATTGACATATTATGCCGATCAGCTGCTTGACGATGTTCTTGATGATGCGCATGCTTCCAAGACAATGTTAACTGAATTTTTCCAAAAGAATGCAGAAGATCCTGAAGCAAGAGAATTGTTGTATCGAGAATTCCCAGAAAAATATTGGTGGGTCTCCGGAGAGAAAAAATGGCAAAAGAGACTATCTACACAAAAAGCTATTGGAAGAATTTACACTGTCCCACCAAGTGAAACAGAACGGTATTGCTTGCGTATATTACTTAATCATGTCAGAGGACCAGTCTCATTTGAAGATCTTATCACAGTGGATGGGATATCTTGCTCCACTTTTAAGGAATCCGCTGAAAGGAGAGGATTATTGGAAAATGATGGATACGCAAGAAAATGTTTACTGGAAGCAGCAAATACACATATGCCTTCAACACTTCGGAGATTGTTTGCTACACTTTTAGTGTACTATAAGCCTACTGATGTGCAGCAATTGTGGATTGAGTTCAACCCATATATGATGGAAGATTACTCCTCAACAAGTACTTCAAATGTAAATTCAAGCATGAATCGTCTGTTGCGCGATCTGGACAACTTACTCAAACAGTATGGCAAAACGAATGCTGATTTTGGTTTACCTAAACCAACATTTGACTCTTTTATAAGTGGATGCGGACAACAAATGATTGAAGATGAGAGATCGATAATTGTTACAGATGAGGATTTAAGATGTATAAGCTTATTGAATTCAGGTCAGAAGCACGCTTTTGATATGATTATTGAAGCTGTCAATTTGAAAAAGGAGTCGGTTTTCTTCATCGATGGTCCGGGTGGTACTGGTAAGACATTTTTATATAGAGCCATACTAGCACATCTTAGGAAGGAAGGGCATATTGCATTAGCAACAGCATCGTCCGGTATTGCAGCTAACATTTTACCAGGGGGGAGAACTGCTCATTCTAAGTTCAAAATACCTATCAAAATTAACCATACATCAACATGTAAAATTAGTAAACAAGATGAGTTAGCTGAACTTTTACTAAAGAGCTCTGTTATAATTTGGGACGAGGCGACAATGGTACATCGACATGCTTTTGAAGCATTTGACAGAACCTTGAGAGATCTAACAGAAAAGGATGTTCCTTTTGGAGGTAAAATCATTGTTCTTGGAGGGGATTTTAGACAAGTGTTACCAGTAGTGCAGCGGGGTACGAAGTCACAAACTGTAGATGCATGTATTGTTAGGTCTGCATTTTGGGAAAGTGTAAATGTTATCCATCTTACTGAAAATATGAGATCAAAAACCGACCCTAATTTCACGAATATTCTGAAAGATATCGGAGATGGGGTAGCGACTACGTATGGAAATGATATGGTCAGAATTCCAGAGGATATGGTTATACCATGGGCAGGTGAAAATTCAATAACACAATTGTTTAACACTATTTATCCAAATATTTGTGAGCATGCCTTTGATAAGAGCTACATGGTGGAAAGAGCTATAATGGCACCAACAAATGAGGTTGCCGATGCTATAAACGAAAATGCAATCAACACATTTCCAGGTGAATTGTAACTTCATTACTATTTTAATGTTCCTTAAATGAACTTTTGATTAGTTTCATAAGAAGTCTGAAATTCTATTTTATCATTTGTCAGTCAAACTAATTGAACTATATACCACTATCAGGTGAAGAGAAAGTTTATTACTCTTTTGACAGTGTTGAGGATGATGAGAGGAATTTGTACCAACAAGAATTTTTAAATGAGATTTCTCCGGGAGGATTACCACCACATAAGCTAATTTTGAAACATGGAGCACCAATACTTCTTCTTAGGAATATTGATCCACCAGCTGGACTTTGCAACGGAACAAGACTATTGTGCCGGGGTTTTTATGAGAACTTCATTGATGCCGAAATTATTACTGGAATTTCAGCAGGTACACGAGTTTTCCTTCCAAGAATCCCTTTGGAGCCTTCAGAGAACGTAAATTTGCCATTCAAACTCATAAGAAAACAGTTCCCTGTACGTTTGTGTTTTGCTATGACCATAAACAAAGCACAGGGACAAACTATACCGTTCGCAGGCATTTATTTAGCAGATCAAGTTTTCAGTCATGGACAACTTTATGTGGCTTTATCAAGAGGAGTATCAATGAGCTCGACGAAAAATAGCTATACGTGAAGGCAAATTGCAAGGTAAAGAAGGGACCTATGCGAAGAACATTGTCTACAAAGAAGTCTTACTCGATTAGTGCATTAGTCAGTTGTATATTTAGTATGGTTGTAATTAATAGACTGTTGTTATGCATCAGTCAGTTGTATATTTTGTGTGGATGTAAGAAATGGATTTTTGTATATTTTGTTCGGTAGTACTACTATGTAACTTTGGTTAATCCTGTAGTAGAAATATCCACTTACTAGGTGGAACTTTTGTGGCTCTCTTTGTACCATCTTAAAAATATGTTAGCTTCTGCATATCTGTCTTCGTAGATATCACGAGTTAGAAAAACTCATTGCAATTACTTTTGAGTATGCTGATCGAGTCTTTGCTATTTAACGTTAACATAGTTGATGATATAGATTTAGAAATGTTACAGAAACTAAGTATTATATTACTATAAATATCAAAAGCTGGACAGTGCGTTCAAACATAGGGCGAACAATTTCACGCCCATTTGATTGATATTAGAAGACAACCAAGAGTTCATATGTTAACTGGAACTACTACTTACACAGAACCAATATATGAATTTTACCAGTGAGGGAACAAGTCTACACAGATGAATTACTAAACTATTGCAATTTTTTATAACTACTGTCAATGGAGACGTCGAACACTATCTGTGTAAGGCCAAACAACTTTGAATTTAAATTGCAGTGCGATATAAATTTAGCATAAATCGATTACATAACTCAATTGAAATTTTCAAGCTATATGTCATATATGCATAATTTTCAACTCAACTAACACGTGCAAAGCACGTGCCTTTTACTAGTATATATAATACAGTCTCAGCTACATTACACCCTACTCCATTGACTATAGCTGTCCATAATATTTTAGTCATAAGCTAAATTTCAGTCAAACAAATAGAACGATGGATAAAAAATCACAACTAGGATGTAACTAGGTTATAGTTACGTTGGACATCAACCTTTCATGCTGAGTATTATTTTATAATTTCTTATCATATGGGATGAACAAACTCAGAGTTTGTTCATTTTGCTCCCACTATGAAATGAACAAACCAAGAAAATGGATGTTCAAATGAACAGATTTGATGGTTATAACATCGAGTCGCAACAACAGACGTGCGTTTATTGTAATGGCGCGCGCTATCCCTAATAACGCTGGCGTCCACAGCAATGACGTCCGCGTTGGAAGAAGAAACGCCTAGTGCTTTTCTCTCTCCAAAACCCGTTTAAGATATTTAGGGTTTATTTTTTAATATTTATTTTTATTAGTTAAATATTTCGTGGGACCCAACTCTTAATAATTTATATAAATAAAATCACTAGTGGGACCCAACTCTTATTAGTTTATATTAATAAAATCACTAGTGGAGCCCAATTTGTTCATTTTGCTTTGTTTCCCATAGTGGAGAATTCAGTTTGTTCATTCCCATAGGAAATGCTCTAAACCTTAGTTCCTCTCTCGTCAAGAGACGTACCAATTTTTTGAGGGGCCCTAGGCGAACTATGAAATAAGGGCTATATATATATGTGTGTTAATATCATTCTCTCTCTGTTCTCTCTTCTCTCTCTGAGGCGATTTTTCCGCCACCTCTTAACCACCGTCAACTAGCCAGTAACCACCGTCGCGACGGCGATGAACATCGAAAACCATTGTTAATCATCCATTTAATCTAAACCCCTTTCAGATCTGATCCCCATGTTACCAAATCACCAATTTTTAGTTACCTAAAGATACCTAATCACCTCTGATACCTCTGCTACAAAGATACCTAACTCATTTTTCTCAAGACACCGTTCCTAAGACTCCAAAGACACCGTTTCTAAGACACCAAGCTCCGCGATATCGCTTGTTACTGGTTCTATGTTCACTAATACTTTTTGAAACCTCTGTAAACCTGAAGAGATAATCATCAAATCTGAAGTGTCTGTTCACCATCGATTTGTCAAGCAGACCTGGTTCTTCAGCATCGACGGGATAATCAATTGAATCCTCTTTCCCCTCTAAGATTTTCATTAATTTCAATTGCTTGAATCTGTTTTTTTTTTTTTTTTTTGATTCATATTCGTCTAATTTTCTTTATTCTGGATTGTTCTCCTTTTCTCTAACCTAATTTCTTAAGTTCAAATCTACCTAGCTGCTTTTAATTGATTTGATTCAATAACTATTTTCCTTGTTTCTTTTGCTATACTAATAGATCTATGAAGTTCTATAAATTTTGCAAAAGACAAATTCACTCTCAAGTCTAATGTATTCTAGTCTAATCCCAGGTACTTCTTGCTACAATTGGAAAAAAAAAGAAAAATACCGAGAAAAAAAGGATTCAAGTAAATACTGACATTCTACAAGGAAAAAGGAAGGATGGAACTCCAGAACAACTACTAAAGAAGTTCAATAGCAAAGAGTCTTTGGATACTGAAGAAGGAAATTTCACTACTGCAAAGGCCTTATCCGAACAAGAATTTTTTTTGGGACAAGTAGCCACAGAAGAGGTACTCCCAGCTATAACTGGAAAAAAAAGGAAGCCCATGGGAAAACAAAAGTTTTTGGTTCGTTGTGCAATTGAGACTTCAAAGGAGCAAACGCAAAGGGAGGCAGAGGAGCTACACATGCCAGCAAAAGAGGTAAGCCTAAAACCCCTCGTATTCCATGCTAGATTAAGAGCTCACATAAATAGGAAATTGAAGAAACAAAAACATAGAGATTTCATAGAAATGCCTACCATAATTTTTGAATCTTTCTTTCTGATTGAGATGTAATATCCAATTGTTTCTTACTTTTGGCAGTTTGTTAATATTATTGCTTGGAATTGTCAAGGTCTAGGAAATATTGAAACTATCAATAGCCTAAAAGACTTGCTAGACAAAAACAACCCAGATATTCTATTCCTATCCGAGACCAAACAACAAAACAAAGAAATGCAAACCATAATAAGAAAAGTTAATATTTTTAACTATTGGCTTGTACCTCCTAGAGGTACAGCAGGTGGTCTATGTTTACTCTGGAAAAATAACATGATGTTGACAATTTTAGACCATAGTTATAACCATATTAACGTGATTGTGCAGTCTAGCATTAACAACAGTAACAACAATAGTTCTTGGCTCCTGACTTGCTTTTATGGGAGCCCTTACACTACTAATCTGAAACTTGCCTCTTAGGAGATAGTTAAAACCTTGGCCAATACAGTCAATATACCATGGATTGTCATTGGCGACTGTAATGTAGTTCTTCATAAAGACGAAAAGAAAATCAAATATCCCTTTAATCAAAGGGAGGCAGACATATTTAAAGATGTTATTAATAATTGTGGACTTAGGATTTATGGGTTATACCTATACTTGGAATAATAGGAGACACGGAACAAACTTTGTAGAACAACGTCTTGATCGTGGCTTAGTTAACAACAAGTGGAATATCAGATTCCCGAACTCTAGCATTAAGCATCTTGGTCCTCTCTCTTCTGACCATGTTCACATCTCCTTAAACACACAGAATACTTGGAACGATGAAGCTACTCCCTTTAAGTATTTTGGGGAATGGATGAAACATGAGCAGTGCCCTGGAGTAATCCAGGAATGCTGGGACACTCAATTGCGAGGGTCTACAACTTTCATTTTCACTAAGAAACTTAAAGATGTGAAATACACCCTTAGATTATGGAACAAAAATACGTTTGGGAATATAAGGATGAACATTGAAATCATTAATAAGAAACTTGAAGAAACTAATAAAAGATTGTCTTTCCATGCTAAAGCTACAGACCTAGCAAATCTAAATAATGAATTAACCAAGTGGTACACGATAAAGGAGAAATTATGGAAAGATAAAGGTAAAGATCAAAACCTTAAATTAGGGGACAGGAACACTAAATATTTTCACAGTAAAGCCAAACAACGATTCAGAAGAAATAAAATAGAAACAATAATGGAATCTGGTTAAACAATAGAAAAGACATTGCTTCCTGCATTACAGATCATTTTAGTAGCATTGCAACTTCTGTAAACCCTAGCATTGACACTAAAATGATAGACCAACTCCCTGTTTGCATAAATGACACTAATAATGACATGTTGTGTTCTTTACCTTCCTTAACTGAAATTAAAAATGTGCTTTTTGCTATGGATCCAGATAAAAGTCCGGGACCAGATGGTTTCCCATCGATCTTCTTTCAACAAAACTGGGAAACTGTTGGTCCCGACTTAGTATCTATGATCCGAACTTCATTCATTTATCTAATCCCGAAAACTTTAAACCCCACAACGGCAGCTGAATTCAGACCCATAGATCTAATCAACACTTCTTACAAAATCATCTCTAAAATTATGGCTAACAGAATGAAAGGTATGTTAGATAAAATTATTAGTCCTTTCCAATCGGAACTGGTCATTTTATATTAGTGTAACAAATTAGCCAATAATTAAGAAAATTATTTGTTTTTATTCCCCACCCTACTTGGGGATATGTACATCGACCCCAACCCACCGCATTGTTAAATATTTTCCAAGAAATTGACAAAAACATACGCATAATTCTAGAAAATAGTACCCAATAAATTTAATAGAAATTAAATTAATAAAAAGAAATGTCACTACACCAAATTCACAAATTTGTTTATATTAAAAAGAGTGACTTGTAGTAATCATCACACCTTGTTAGTAATCATTACACCTTGTTACAAGCTCAATGATATTAGACTACCACCAATATATGCAGATAACTTATAATCATCACCTTGAGGAGGGTCCCAGAAGCATTTTAGATACATTCTATGAAACCTTCTCTCATTCTTTATAATTTGGAGGAATCCAAATCGGAACCTTTAATTCTTCATTCATTTATCTAATCCTTATTAAAAAAAGAAAACTTTAAACCCCCCACAACGGGTCTACATTTCACCATTAAGGCCCCATTTAACGAAAGTAATTGCGTCGTTTATGTCATAATCGAATTACTATGTAAGTTAAAATCACTCATTTAATGGTCTTCTCAACAAAAATTGTAAATGAAAATGACCCATAGATCTAATCAACACTTCTTACAAAATTATCTCTAAAATTATGGCTAACAGAATGAAAGGTATGTTAGATAAAATTATTAGTCCTTTCCAATCGGCTTTTATACCAGGGAGCCAAATATCGGACAACATAACTATAGCTCACTATATAATTCACAAAATGAGAAACTCTAAATCTAAGAAAGGCCTTATGGGACTAAAATTTGACATGTCTAAAGCATTTGACAGATTTGAATGGAGTTTCTTGATTGAAATAATGAAAAAAATGGGGTTCTCGGAGAATTGGTGTAACTTAAGTGGTTTGTTACACTAATATGTGTAACATTTTATGTCACATTTATTAGTGTGTATTTATTTCTAGTACTAATTTATTGGTCTTATTAAATGGTTCTCCTACCGACTTTTTCAAACCTTCTAGGGGAGTACGACAGGGAGACCCTCTATCTCCCTATCTATTCCTTATGTGCATGGAATCTCTGTCTAGAACAATCTTAAAAGCTGAAAGTTCAGGTCTAATTAAAGGTATAAAAATATCTAGAAATGCTCATTCGGTGAGTCATTTGCTCTTCGCAGATGACTGCCTCCTATTTTGTAATGTTGATATCCAATCTTGTCACAACCTTGTAGCTTTATTTAGAGATTTTGGAATCACTTCGGGTCAATTAATTAACTTGAGCAAATCAGGGGTATTGTTCAGCCTTAAAACTGACCCTAGAAAAATGAATGAAGTCATGCAAACTCTAGGAGTAAAAGCTATTCCTTTAGACGACAGATATCTAGGGTCGCCCCTCTTTACGAACAAATCTAAGGTAAAAAGTTTTGAACTTCTAGTTAAAAAGATGAGAACCAGACTACAGAGTTGGAATGGTAATTTAACCAACAATGCAGGTAAAACAGTTTTGATAAAGAACGTAACCTCATCAATAGCAGTGTACCAAATGAATTGTTTCAAAATACCAAAAAAAGTCTATAAAACTCTAACAAAACTACAAAGAGATTACTGGTGGGGAAAGGATGAGAAAGGAAAAAATAAAAAAGGGAATCTATTTAAAGGCATGGAAATCATTTTGTAAATCTTTAGAGGAAGGAGGATTAGGACTACCAAACATTGACAACTTTAACCAGGCTATGATAGCCAAGATGGGTTGGAGACTAAAGGAAAACCCAAATACTTAGTGTGCGAAAATCTTAAAAGCAAAATACTACTCCAATAAAGACATTCTTCACGTTAAAAACAAATCAAAAACCAGAGACAGTTGGATCTGGAAAGGAATCTTAAGTGGTGTGGCTTACATAAAACATCACTACAATTGGGAGTTAGGAAATGGAAAACTTATTGATGTCTGGGAAGACAAATGGATACCAAAAACCATTGTTCCCATGCCAAAACCAGTAACAGGTACTGCAAATATAATAAAGGTAAGTAATCTTCTCACTGAAAACAAATAATGGGATGTGAATAAGTAGAACTTATTCTTTGATCAATCAACAGTAAAAAATATAAAGAAAATAACTTTACCTAGGCAAGATGTTGACGATAGGGCACATTGGAATCTTAATTCAACAGGTAAGTTTACCGTGAAGTCTCTTTATAACTGTAAGGACCCTCAAGCTCGTCAACGCTATTTGACTAGTCAAGAGATGATCAAGAGACGAATCAGTCACTAATGACTCGATTAGTTAATGTAGATTTTAATTAATATGAATTAGTCTAACAACGATCTAGATAGGAAAATAGTTTCACTAGATAGGTCTCAAAAAGTTATGCGAGATGGGCTACTCAAATGTGTCATTCGGACACCGGACGAAGAAGATATCATGGGAATCTTGTGAGAATTAACCGACCTGGATGCCCTTATCCATTATCTGGGCGCCTTAATAATTTTCTTTGGTCTTATCAACCCGGATCGAGCAGATAAGCTCATTCTTTCTTTCTTCTTCTCTTTCTTCTCTATTCTTCTGTTCCTCTCCTCCTCTCTGCCGAGCTCTGACTTTGAGAATCGAGCTTAGATTTAGGGTTAGTGATCTATAGAGATTTGATAGTTTGTATAATCGAAGATGTAGGTGATGTTTCTTTGGTTGCTTGAACACGAGAAGGAGAAGATGGGGTTGCTTCTGTCAACTGAAGTTAGGGTTTGTTAAGAACTAATGGTGAGATAGTATTGTTGATTGACGAAGAACAAAAGGGTTGATGTTGAATTGAAGTTTTGAAGTCGTCTTAATGATGAATTGAAACTAGGGTTTCATATTCTTCCCCAAATCGGGTAATTTAGAGTTTCCAATTAATTCGATTTTCCTTCTTGGAATTATTGTTATTTGATTGAATTAGTATATGGGTTTGTTTTGATTGGAAGTAGAGATGATCATATAGGATTTAATTTTAGTTCTGAGAAGATCAAATTAAGAATTAAGAATTGTATAAATTAGGGTTTTGAGTTTATAATTGGGAATCAATTAGATGGTGCTGGAAAGAAGAAGAATTGATGACTTGGGTTTGATTAATTGTAAAGCTTAATTACGAGTTCAAGGAATTAGAATTCGTAATAGAGAGGATGTATAGTTGAGTTGTAAATACATAATTGTAAGCGGTGGAGATGTGTGAAGTGTTGAAGCATTAAAGATGAATGAAATTGCAAGTGTTTGTGTTGTTTGCTTAGGTGATCGAATTGGAAATGGAGGTGGTGATCATTTTAATTGAATTACGGATGGTAATGAAGATGGCTGAAATATTGTGAACTGGGTGGTACTGGAGTTGTTGGTATGTTTAGATACTAAAATTATTTGACCGTGGTTGAGATGGATTCGTAGAAGAAGAATTATGGCTCATGGGGTTAAGTCCGAAGAAGGCTGTTGGTGTTCAATATGCAGGGGTAGCGACAGGTGGTGTTGAAGTTACGTTGTCTCAAGTAGAGGTGGAGATGTATGATATGAGTTACTACGATGTGATCTTTGAGTTGCATGTGAAAGATGTTTGGTAGTGTGGATGCTTGAATTACTTGAGGTGGAGATGAATTGAATTGATGGTGTTGAACTGGGTGGAGGTGCGAGAGGTCTTGTCGGTGCAAATACAAATGAAGTTTGGTTGTCGTTTGAAATCAGATCAAGACAAGTTATGAAGTTAGAAATAATCTGATGGTGCAATTGAATTGATATGTATGTGTTTTAGAATTGGAGATTCTATGGCTTAGTAATGTAGTTAGTTATACATTGCCTGGTTTAGTATTGTTGTTGCAAGTGAATGAAATGGATATGTATGAATTTCTTAGAACAACTGAAGATAGTGATGTTACAGTTGTAAGATTGTTAGAAATGAGATCGAAGATAGATGTAGTTTATAGAACTGAGTATGGTTAGAATGCTTTCTTTTAGTCTTTGCCTGTTTTATTTTGCTGTGGCTTGTGCCTGTTGGTCATCCCATCGCTTTAGGCGATTCAAAGGTGTCCGACCGAGTCGAGTTTTATTGACTCACCGAGTTTTCTTTTTAACCGAGTTGACCTTGACCGATTTTCTGTTGACCCTGACCTGACCAAGTTGACCCTTTGACTTTGATCTTCACTGTTGACCTGACCTCGGACGTTGAAATGACGTTGACCATTAATTGACTCATTTGACTGTTAAGGTCCATTAGTTGAGCGGGTTGGAACATGCCTTAAATTAGTGGGCGTGCCAGTTCAAGCCCAATGGGCTTGGGATTATTGCCATGTTCTCTTAGGAAGTTGTAGAACTTTGGGAAACTTGTTTAATAGACTTTAGAATCGACCCAATTGAATTAGTAAATCCTTAGACGTGCCAAAGATAGATAATGAAATGTATAGAATCATAAATGGACTTAGAACCATTAGATAATGCACTTAGCCTATAACTAGAGACGTATATGAGATTATGTTATGAGCCTTTTGGGTAATTATTTAGAGTGCTTGTGTGATTAACAATTACTCTTTACTTAACAACGATCGATTCAAATGATGAACCAGTGGATCATGGATCTCGAGGTAGGCATGGCCTGTCATCAATTCAGGTGGGAACTCTGTAACCTCCTTGTAATCATTGAGCATTCTTTCTATATGCGAGCATGATGAGTCTTTGTTACTTTTGGCATATTGTTTGTATGTTTTACTATCTGTGTAAATGTATGTATGTGTCTTGATGTGCGTGTAATATGCGTTGTATGTTTTCCCCGCAAGGAGTGTCTATGATTCCCCACGGCTCCTTGCTAAGTTAAGTATGGCGGCTTCTTCCCCGTTTTAATATTATCTAGTAGGGCGGCTTCTTCCCCGTTTCGATAGTATATGTGCTTAAGAATAGTAGGGAGGCTTATTCCCCGTTTAAATATTACGTAGTAGGGCGGCTTCTTCCCCGTTTCGTTATTATATATACTATTTTATTTCGGGGAAATCACTCGTGTGCATATTATACTTGATTGTAAATTATTGTTCTCTATTTTGTGAAGCATGTTAGTGATTACTTGAAAGTTATTTGTTTCTATTGGGCACCCCTTTGTGCTCACTTGTTTCCACTTCTGTTTTTCAGTAATCAGAAGAAATGGAGCGTTTGAAGATATCTGTTTCGTAGCATAGAGATTTATCGAATCTAGAGTTGTTGTGTATCTTTTACTACATGTATTTTTTCTTATTTTGTAAACAACACATTAATATATTTATATCACTTTGGAGAGATCTTCATTTGTACGAATTCGGAGGGTTTGGGTTTGATTTTTATCATTTTATGTAATTAGGATTCTTCAAATCGGTAATCTAGTTTTGATGCTTCAATTAGATTGTAATCCTATTATCTAAGAAGGTTTGGGAGGTTGGGGCGTCACAAGTTGGTATCAGAGCTCACTATTAGATCTTACATGGGAAACACTAGATAATAGCCAGTGCTAGATAGATTGCTAGACTAGTTTAGAACTGGGTTGGGTCTGTGAGATAAATCTTAATCACTAGAAAAAGAAATCATAACAAAAAGATTTTTGATTTGGTAGATTTGAATAACATGTTTATTTATTTGTTCTTTGTTTTATGTATGTATATTATTTTGTAATATGAAGTAAAACTCAAAGGTGAAAACCAAATTACATCATAGTTTAGAGATTTCAATATAAGTTTAGGGACTGATTAGTGTTAATTAAAGAACATTTAGTTAATTCAGCACTGGGAAATAGTGAGGTTTGTAATTCTGGTGCGTTTGTTGAGTGAACTGATAGATCCCAAATTTTACTTAGAAACTAATGGAATATCTTCTCTCGTAATTAGAACTATTAATTTATTAAAGTAGAAAATTAGTGTGACAAACATAGACCTAGTCAACTATTAGAATTTAAACTTGGTATAGCTAAATCTAGAGCCAAGGATTATAGATTCTGTTTAAATCTCTACAAGATCTGTATTAGTAACTTATAGTGTCAAATAATAAAGTAAACAATTGTATTTATAAATTTTTGTGTACTCAATAAAAGTTTTAAGAGTAGTTAAAATAATAGTTCGACCCTTATTGTTAATAATAATAAATGATAATAATATCACTAATAATCATAATAAAAGTAACATTGTCACTTGTTAAAATAGTGTTATATTGAACTGTACCTAAAATCTTATTATAGCAAATATATAACGATAAAAATAATAATTAGAATCAAGTAACTACGCAACAAAAAATAATAAAAAATAATGATAATAATAATAATAAAATTATTAGTAATTATCAACGATCAGATTTTGTAAATTAAATAAGATTTAGAAATATGTTCTTGTGCTTTGGAACTAGTTAGTTAATATAAGATTTATTAAGTTAGACTTAAGAACGTGGGAATATACAACGTAAAATAAAAAGACTAAAATTCTTAGTAATATTATACCCAACTTATCTTTAGTCCAATAACTGATTTAGTAAATCATTTAATTAAACAAATTCACATGGGGATGTAATAATAGTATTTGGATGTTTAGTACAATGTTAGACTTAAAGGAAAATAAATCTATATATGAATAAGATATCTTATATTCATAGCAAAATCTAAAGACTATTAGGATATATATATATATATATATATATATATATAAGATTAGTTATGTGGATAAACTACATCAAGTTAATAAATTATTTAAAAAAATTAGATTATAAATTTTAGCACGAAGAACCTAGACCTGCATATCTGTTAAAATACAGATTTTTGTGGTTGAACCTAGAGCTACAAATTATAGAGTTTAGTTGTAGAAAACCATATGGGTTTGTGTTTCATTTCTTATTGTTTTGAACTCATTTGAAATGAGTTATCTTTTCGCGTGCTTGTAAGTATGAGCAATACTTGCGTTTAGTCGAGATAGTATTTCGCTATAAGGTGGGGAGTTTTCGAAGACCAGAAGAACGGTCCGATTTTCGAGGACGAAAATGTATAAGGTGGGGACATTGTAAGGACCCTCAAGCTCGTCAACGTTATTTGACTAGTCAAGAGATGATCAAGAGACGAATCAGTCACTAATGACTCGATTAGTTAATGTAGATTTTAATTAATATGAATTAGTCTAACAACGATCTAGATAGGAAACTAGTTTCACTAGATAGGTCTCGAAAAGTTATGCGAGATGGGCTACTCAAATGTGTCATTCGGACACCGGACGAAGAAGATATCATGGGAATCGTGTGAGAATTAGCCGACCTGGCTGCGCTTATCCATTATCTGGGCGCCTTAATAATTTTCTTTGGTCTTATCAACCCGGATAGAGCAGATAAGCTCATTCTTTATTTCTTCTTCTCTTTATTCTCTTATTCTCCTGTTCCTCTCCTCCTCTCTGCCGAGCTCTGACTTTGAGAATCGAGCTTAGATTTAGGGTTAGTGATCTATAGAGATTTGATAGTTTGTATAATCGAAGATGTCGGTGATGTTTCTTTGGTTGCTTGAACACGAGAAGGAGAAGATGGGGTTGCTTCTGTCAACTGAAGTTAGGGTTTGTGAAGAACTGATGGTGAGATAGTGTTATTGATTGACGAAGAACAAAAGGGTTGATGTTGAATTGAAGTTTTGAAGTCGTCTTAATGATGAATTGAAACTAGGGTTTCATATTCTTCCCCAAATCAGGTAATTTAGAGTTTCCAATTAATTCGATTTTCCTTCTTGGAATTATTGTTATTTGATTGAATTAGTATATGGGTTTGTTTTGATTGGAAGTAGAGATGATCATATAAGATTTAATTTTAGTTCTGAGAAGATCAAATTAAGAATTAGGAATTGTATAAATTAGGGTTTTGAGTTTATAATTGGGAATCAATTAGATGGTGCTGGAAAGAAGAAGAATTGATGACTTGGGTTTGATTAATTGTAAAGCTTAATTAAGAATTCAAGGAATTAGAATTCTGTAATAGAGAGGATGTATAGTTGAGTTGTAAATACATAATTGTAAGCAATGGAGATGTGTGAAGTGTTGAAGCATTAAAGATGAATGAAATTGCAAGTGTTTGTGTTGTTGCTTAGGTGATCGAATTGGAAATGGAGGTGGTGGTCATTTTAATTGAATTACAGATGGTAATGAAGATGGTTGAAATATTGTGAACTGGTGGTACTGGAGTTGTTGGTATATTTAGATACTAAAATTATTTGGATTGTGGTTGATATGGATTCATAGAAGAAGAATTATGGCTCATGGGGTTAAGTCTGAAGAAGCTGTTGGTGTTCAATATGCAGGGGTAGTGACAGGTGGTGTTGAAGTTACGTTGTCTCAGTAGAGGTGGAGATGTATGATATGAGTTACTACCGATGTGATGCTGAGTTGCATGTGAAAGATGTTTGGTAGTGTGGATGCTTGAATTACTTGAGGTGGAGATGAATTGAATTGATGGTGTTGAACTGGTGGAGGTGCAGAGGTCTTGTCGATGCAATACAAATGAAGTTTGGTTGTCGTTTGAAATCAGATCAAGACAAGTTTTGAAGTTAGAAATAATTTGATGGTGCAATTGAATTGATATGTATGTGTTTTAGAACTGGAGATTCTATGGCTTAGTAATGTAGTTAGTTATGCATTGCCTGGTTTAGTATTGTTGTTGCAAGTGAATGAAATGGATATGTATGAATTTACGAGAACAATCAAGATAGTGATGTTACGCTTGTAAGATTGTTAGAAATGAAGATGGAAGATAGATGTAGTTTATAGAACCGAGTATGGTTAGAATGCTTTCTTTTGGTCTTTGTCTGTTTTATTTGGCCGTGGCTTGTGCCTCATTGGTCATCCCATCGCCTTAGCCGATTCGGTGTGTCCGATCGAGTCGAGTTTTATTGACTCACCGAGTTGACCTTGACCGATTTTCTGTTGACCCTGACCTGACCGAGTTGACCCTTTGACTTTGATCTTCACTGTTGACCTGACCTCGGACGTTGAAATGACGTTGACCATTAATTGACTCATTTGACTGTTAAGGTCCATTAGTTGAGCGGGTTGGAACATGCCTTAAATTAGTGGGCGTGCCAGTTCAGGCCTAATGGGCTTGGGATTAGTGCCATGTTCTCTTAGGAAGTTGTAGAACTTTGGGAAACTTGTTTAATAGACTTTAGAATCGACCCAATTGAATTAGTAAATCCTTAGACGTGCTAAAGATAGATAATGAAATGTATAGAATCATAAATGGACTTAGAACCATTAGATAATGCACTTAGCCTATAACTAGAGACGTATATGAGATTATGTTATGAACCTTATATGAGCCTTTTGGGTAATTCTTTAGAGTGCTTGTGTGATTAACAATTACTCTTTACTTAACAACTATCGATTCAAATGATGAACCAGTGGATCATGGATCTCGAGGTAGGCATGGCTTGTCATCAATTCAGGTGGGAACTCTGTAACCTCCTTGTAATCATTGAGCATTCTTTCTATATGCGAGCATGATGAGTCTTTGTTACTTTTGGCATATTGTTTGTATGTTTTACTATCTGTGTAAATGTATGTATGTGTCTTGATGTGCGTGTAATATGCGTTGTATGTTTTCCCCGCAAGGAGTGTCGGTGATTACCCACGGCTCCTTGCTAAGTTAAGTATGGCGGCTTCTTCCCCGTTTTAATATTATCTAGTAGGGCGGCTTCTTCCCCGTTTCGATAGTATATGTGCTTAAGAATAGTAGGGCGGCTTATTCCCCGTTTAAATATTACGTAGTAGGGCGGCTTCTTCCCCATTTCGTTATTATATATACTATTTTATTTTGGGGAAATCACTCGTGTGCATATTATACTTGATTGTAAATTATTGTTCTCTATTTTGTGAAGCATGTTAGTGATTACTTGAAAGTTATTTGTTTCCATTGGGCACCCCTTTGTGCTCACTTGTTTCCACTTCTGTTTTTCAGTAATCAGAAGAAATGAAGCGTTTGAAGATATCTGTTTCGTAGCTTAGAGATTTATCGAATCTAGAGTTGTTGTATATCTTTTACTACATGTATTCTTTCTTATTCTTCATTTGTACAGAATTCAGAGGGTTTGGGTTTGATTTTTATCATTTTATGTTATTAGGATTCTTCAAATCGGTAATCTAGTTTTGATGCTTCAATTAGATTGTAATCCTATTATCTAAGAAGGTTTGGGAGGTTGGGGCGTCACAATAACTTTATTAATAGTAGTGATACTGATAATATAGACTTGAGCAGGATATGGAATCTGCAAACAACCCCTTCAATCAATCAAAATTTTCATATGGAAAGCTGCACACTCCATACTCCCTACAAGTATGAGAGTTGCAGCAATCCTCCCTAACATCGAAACCAAATGCAGACTATGTAATGAGGGTAAGGAATCACTAACACATATATTTCTCAAATGCAACTTCGCAGTTCAGGTATGGATGCATCTAAATCTTGATATTGACTATGTTCTCGATAGCTGTGATAACTTCCATGATTGGCTACACAAATGGTTTGATATTCGAAATAAGGATTATGGTATAATAGAATGGCCAGAAATGTGTAGTATAATCATATGGCATATATGGAAGGCTAGGTGTGAAGTAACATTCCAACAAATTCAGCAAAACAGTGCAAAAACAGCCGAAACAGTTGTAAGATTTATAAATAGTTATTTATATGTCAACAAACCTGATTACAATATCATGAAGTCCCTTTACTATAACCCAATGCATGATGAGGATCTAACAATTCTAGACAGGGAACCGGGCAAGGAGCTAACTTATATGAGTCTGCGAATTACTATTGCTTTATCAAAGCTAATGCTGAATTCCACAAGTACTGCAGGCATTGGCTTAACTTTAATTGATTACACAGGAAGAACTGTTGAGGCAAGAGGATCATACACAAATTGCACTACAAGAGAACAATTAGAGGAAAGGGGAGCTGAAGCAGCCTTCCGGTGGGCAACTGAATGGATCGGCCACAATGTTATTTTTCAAAGTGACTCGGAGCCAACCCTTAAGCTGCTGATTGGAAGATATGCTGAAGCTAGGGAGCATAGATACCAAAATAGCACAAATTTTGGGATTTCAACAAAAACTTTTATAAATTTCAAAGTGAATGCTTTCTTTCTAACTTCTAGGTTTAATATTAGGAGAGCAGCAAACAGATCAACTTTTTGTAATCGTAATGCAATTAAAAAAAGTGTGGAAAGGAGACAGTCTAAATGAAATCCTTCATAGTCTTTACATTACAAACTATATCAACCTTGTAACTGTTAATGATTCTCAAACTTCTGAGTCTCATAATTCTATAATATAATTTCTCAGAGGGCCTTCCTCGTTTTCGAAAAAAAAAAAAGTTAATATCATTTTGTATCAATAAAACTAGATCAAAGTATCAGTTTGGTAAAAAATTTAACTTTATGGATTCTTTGTTGTGAACTCATCTATTATTATATCATAAGTCTACCCTATCGACCTCAATATCTATATTATAAGGGACAATGGTGTTTTTCTATATGGACGGTCATCTACAGTTCAGACATATAAAGGACGACCCTGATCGATCAGCTAATGTGTGTTATACATACTGACGGTGGTCTACATTTTTTATTCATAAAACATGGTCCAGATCGAGCCAGTGATATGTGTTTACTTCTATAACAAAAATAAAAGGTAGTCTACACTTTTGGGAGATAAAGAACGGTCCCGATCTAGCCATTGCATCATTTCACTTTTCCTTGAAACGTCCGCTTGATTACTTTGACATTCAATGCAAAAGGCGTTACTCTTCTTAACGATCAAATAATAATTCTTATTTACCATGCGAAGATTCTATATTATAAGGGACAATGATTTTTTTCTATATGGACGGTCATCTATAGTTTAGACATATAAAGGACGACCCTGATCGATCATCTAATGTGTGTTATACATACTGGCGGTGGTCTACATTTTTGATTCATAAAACACGGTCCAGATCGAGCCACTGATATCTGTTTACTTCTATAACAAAAATAAAAGGTAGTCTACACTTTTGGGAGATAAAGAACGGTCCCGATCTAGCCATTGCAGCATTTCCCTTTTCCTTGAAACGTCCGCTTGATTACTTTGACATTCAATGCAAAAGGCGTTACTCTTCTTAACGATCAAATAATAATTCTTATTTACCATGCGAAGATGAAAGAAATATTACCCATCGACAGATCTATTATACCAGGTATTACGCATTCTTATTTTCGTTGATTCAGATTAGGTTTCTTTTCCAGTTCTTTCTGATTTTTTTTTATCAGCAAAACTATGAAAGTGTATTAGAATGGATGAACACAAGGATGGATGAACAGTTTTCTTTTTTTTTGTCATCCTGCTAGATGCATTCTCTTCTTCTGAATTAGGTATCTTTCTAATTACTCTATTTCAGGTTGTTTTAATTATTTTCTTTGGCTTTGTTGTTCAAAATTTAGGTTGATGGAATTGTTTGAGGTTATGCTCAGAATCATCCCCAATAACAGGTTATTTAAGGTTTGGATTTTCTTACTTTAATATGCATTTAATTAACTTTTGCCTATTTTTCTTCCTGATTGGATATTTTGTCTGGTTTTAATCAATCAGTGACTAATTTTGGGAGTATAGGTGCGAAAGAAGTTTTGACGATCCTAAAAATGAGAAAGATGTTTGCATTCTTCTCCCATCTATAGCTTTGATGAATACCTTTAATTTGGGCAGCAGTTTTTAAAACTTAAAAGCAATCAAAATGGTCATCAACGTCAGGTAAAAGATTGATTTTGGAATAACTCTACTCTCTTGGTTTCCAAGTTCATTTGATTTCAAATATTTTCTTCGACTAATTGAATTTTGTTCTCTTTGTCGCCCAATATCTTCATCATTTTCAGGTTCCTGATAAATTATTGAGAAAGCATTAAACATGGTTATTGATAGTGATTGCAACATTCTAGAAAACCAATCTTTTCAAAGGTGACCAAGAATTGCAACATGGGTTATCAAAATCAGTTAGATCACAAGGTTTGTGATATTACTTTAGAACGATTTAATTAGTGTTTATTATTCATGATCACAGGCACGATCTGCTCTATATTTTCTTGATTTGGTAGATGTGGGGTGAACCATCAACGCAAGGCATCGCAAAATTGGAGTATGAAATTGACTAAGAAAGATGTACGAGATCCAGGGTACCCAAAAAAATTGAAACCAAATGCTTAGTGATAGACAATTTTCCCTTTTTCGATGTTACATACTTCTACTAAGTCAGGTATGTCCTAGGACATTATCTTTTGAATTTTGCAACTTCAGTAACTGATGCCTATATACAAGTGATTCTTAATTAGGATTGTAATTAATATTTTCTCTTTGATATACTCTTTTTTGTGCTTATACGTTTTCATTTTGGGAATTAAGGGTAGTTTTGTATGATGATTTTGTGATTAAGTTTGGGTTTGATCAAATACAAAATTATAGGTGTTGAAAAAAGGCTTAAGGAGGAGGGACTAGCAAAAAATAAGGGCAGATAATGCACATAAGATGGAAAGAAATAGAATGGCAGTGGTGATGGAGTTGAGAAGTAATTTGGAGAAGGAACTGGAAAGCATGGTTGTGAACAGAAGAAGGTTACTTTTGATTCTAATAGATCTTTGTAAACGATATCATTTTGTGGTTTACTAATGCAGACATTTGATCTCCGAAAATTGCTTCAGTCCCTTATGGCGCTTCAGTTGCTGATATGTATACATGAGCAGGTTCCATTGGGTTAATAATGGTTTTTCCTGAGAAATATAGGCAAGTAACTTCGGTATCTCTGCTTCAAGATCGCAGATTTTTATTGGATGTCCGTCACCATTTTTGTCTCTTTTGTAGCATGATTTGTGTAGCAGTTTTGTTTTCTTATTTGTAAACAAACCTGATATGCATATTTTACTACATGCATTTTCTCCCCCTCTTTAATGCAGGCAAGCTAAATCAAAAATTCTTACCCTATTTTGGTTCACCTAACGGATTTTGGTTCACCAAACGGAATAGGGACTAAAATGCTTAACGAAATAGGGATTATTTGGTAAATAAATATCAATAAGGACTGAAATGCTTAACGGAATAGGGACTTCAAAATAATAATACTTAAAATTACTTATTTACAGAAATGCCACTTTTATAAAACTGATGATAAATATTTTGAAACTTCGTAACTTCCAAATGGTACGTCGGATTTTTGTGAATTGTGATTTTATATATTTGGAAATATCTTTGAATCACCTACGCAACGAGTATATATAACGATGTCAAATTTCTAATATATCTATAGTTCTCAAAAAAAAAAAAAAACTATAACTTAAAGGTAAATTTAAAGAACTATGTACTTTTTATATGTTGTCTAGACGATGCTCAAATACTTCACTTCATATATATAATTACTTAAAAGGATCTATAAATTTGAGTATTTGGATACGAAAGATTACTTTTGTTTCAGTAAAAGTGATACTTTCACTTTCATTTATACTTAAAAATAGGCCAAATTGAAAAATAAAATGAAAGTACCGTTTTCTTGGAAGAGAAAATTAAGGAAAGGTTGTGTTGCCGACGTGCATCGCACGTGCTCACTAACTTGTTTGTTTTAAAGATTATGCTGCATCATTTTGCAAATTTAGTCGATTCCAATTCTGGAGTCTGGAGGAAACATGTTTGAGAAGTGAAGCAGTGAGACGCGTCAAGGATGACTCGCCAAAACTCTCATAACCATCTCAAACGGAATCCTTGAAAGTTAAAATGAAACAAATGCTAACTACTAAAATCTATAACTCAATTCAATCTCTTACGAAAGTGGGTTGCACATATTTAACAATGATAGATACATTGGTGTGAGATTGCATCTATCAAAGGTTGGTCAACAGGTGAGCAACATACTCGCATTTTTTTGTTGTTGTTGGTTGTGTGTAGTTTATTCTTTGCTTGCGGATGGTTGTATTGAAAAGGCTTGATGATATAATAGCCAGTGTGCTCAGATTAGCCTTATGCTTACCGTCAAAATGGTGTTGTTCAAGGGTATGAATTTCTTAAAACTGATAACATTTTCTTGTTTAAGGGTATCTCAGGGAATGGAATACCAACTTCCATCCAAAAGTTGTCCAGGACAATAGCATGTTAGTATTGCGTTTCCGACAGGACACTCAACAAGCAACATCCGATTTTTATTGGGGTATTATTTTAGATAGTTCGTTTCGGTTCTCTTACTATATTTGTGATTATGTATGTTCAAACTGCATTTTTAGAAAAAATAGTGCCTTCAAATTCTTGGCAGTTTTGATCTCCATCTTTTGATTTAATGCGCATGGCAATTGTTCGATCTCTACTTTTTGTACTCTTTGGGAAGAACAACACTATATTTCAGGTTAATATAAGTTTTGTATAATTAATTTACATGTTTTTAGCTTATTGGACCAACTCAGCAGTATCAGTATGTATTTGTTGTTATAGTCGAATTATGGACTTTTGAATTGCTTTTTTCTAAGCTTACACTCTAAAAGCTTATTACGAGCACCTGTCAATAACATCTTGAGTTTCTCCTCTGCTCTCCAAAAGAGCCCAACTTGGGATTTTTGCCTTGTGTACCTGTTTTAAAACCTTCTTCCCAAACTTTCTTTTACAGTCTTACTCATATTGATCCAATCACTTGGTATCAAGCTTGACGTTGTTCATCACTTGATCCTTCAGTTTCTCTCGATTGCACGTTTACCTCTAACCACTATATCTTTAGGACTTGGTGCAGTTGTTCGGCTTTCATTTTGTTTCACGCGTAAAGATCACAATGATCAGTTTAAAATGACACTATGTTTTGCTATCAAACCATGCTTACTATCTATCATGCATGGTTCAATTGAAATCACAATTTCGGTCTCTTATCTATCTCGTGGGTTTAGATATATTTGTGCTTTTCATTTCAATATTTTAGTACTAGCATTAGTGTCCATAATTTTACAAGATGCTAATTACTTACAGCAAATTTCCTTGGGAACTGGTTAAATCGATCAGGTCTCATCAAGTACGAGCATTACTTACAACAAATTTTACAAGAAACACTAAAAGATTTGCCAACATAAAAATAAATAAAATGCTTCATATCCTTGGGAGCCGGTTAAATATGATTAGGTCTCATCAACAAACTTTTTGAACAATAATGTGCATGAACGTCAATTCAAATAGATTCGAATGTTGACAATGGTATAAACTAATCATATTTTTCAAACACAGGTTATTTACTCATGTCGTGCCGTTACGACACGGGTTATTTCTAGTATATAAACAAACCGAAACAAAAAAGATAAAGTAATGTACTCCCTCCGTCCTAAATTAAGAGTCCACTTTGACTTTGTCAAGATATTAAGGAAATCCTATAAAATATCATGACTAGCCCTTGACTAGCCTATTTAATGTTATATTATTACCAAAACTAAATTATTAGCTTAAATTTGATAGTATTATAATTTTAGGAAATATTTTAAGAAAATAAAAGCAAATTTGTATTGCTTTTACTATGGAATCCACAATTTAAGAAATAATTTTTCCTCCATTTGATTTTGGTTTCCCGCACTAAAACTTTAGAGTCTTTGGAATTTTTATTAATGACCAAGGAAAATCCTTCTCGTTTGTAGATTTTTTAATGTCCAAGAAATCGTCTAGAGAGAAAGTGTGGGAGGGAGATGTTGCTTGTTTCTAAGATTTGTATATCAACCACTTTTTTCTCTCCAGTAAACCCTTTAATATAGTAAAAACTTTTAACTTGATTTGTTTTCGTTTGAAATTCTCAAAAAATTTGTACTCCAACCTAATCTTTTTTACATGGTCACTCAACTAACATGACGCAAATTTGAAAAAAAATTATGTATATAAATTAAAATGAATACAAAAAAATTGCTAGTTATCAGATTTTAACTCAACAAAAAATTGAATAAAAATATAAGAATGAGAAAAAAAATTAGAAAAATAAAAAATGAGTCGAAAAGTTTGTTAAAAATGCAAATAAATCCGACGAATTCTTAAGAATGAGAACAAAATCGAAGGATAAGAATGAATTTCAAAATTATTCTTATTTCCGATGCGACAAATTTCCGAAAAAGTATCAAGAATGCGAATAAATCCAATAAATAATTAATAGGAAGGTTAGAGGGATATAACGACGATGACCACCACAATATTTAAACCACGTACAAATATAGAACTTTCTGTAATATGAAGGAAAAAATACCCGAATTACTTCCTTTGACTAATGAAAACCATCACCAGCTATAATGATTGTGGAACCTGTAGATGGAATGCACTGAGTGTTGCCTGAACAAACTTCAATAATCTATATCTCCACATGTCCTCGTAGAATTGTGTGTCTTCAACTCTTCATCTTCAAAAAGACCGACTTCCTCGAGACTATGGCCTTGTTTGGTAAAATTTATGATTATAGATAATTATAAATAGATAAATAATTTTAATATAATCATTTTTATAATAAATTTTCACAAACACCTTTCTCAAATAATTGATTATCTTTCAAAAATGCTCTCAAAAAGGAGAGGAAAAACAATGATCTATGATTTTTTTTCTAAGTCCCATGTTGTTTTTTAGCTTTCTCTTGATAGTTAAGAGAAAATAAGAAGAAAAACCCAACCCAATTTTATTAAAAAGATAATTGATTATAATAATTTTTAAAAACAACTTCTTTTTTTTACTTTTTTATATTTCTGTAAATAATGGATTTTGTTTCAATTATTATTAAAAGAATCAATTATTATAATGGTTATCAAACACACACGTAATCCATTATGAGCTATACAATAGATTATCGGTTGATAATCCATTATAATAATGGTTACCAAACAACCCCAATGATTATGATGTTCAAATTTCGTTGATTCGAAAATCGAGAAATACTTATTATTAATGACTCTTTTGATGAGCGGTTCCCATTCCCCTTGATTCGTTAGAATCTAATTTTTTTATATTTATTTGATTGAAAAAATCGATACCCGTAATATCACAACTCTTTCCCTTAAGATCTAACAGGACGGATGTTTTCCTATATGGTTTGTTTTTTAACCAAATTTGCAATTTTCAATGCTCCATTAGGTATAATTTTATTGCACTTGCAACACGATATGCCAGACTTGTTATACTACAACTCCAGTTTCTAAGAGTAACTTGGGAAAAATTTATACCCCGTGGATAAATCATAACCTTGCAAATCATAATCACGTTTTAATCTTGGGATTACAAGTTTGTTTTGGATAAACGGCCCAACAGCAGCAATAAATTCGAATTGCGAAGTCTTAAATTCATTAGGTTTAACTTCAAATTCTGAAGTCTTAGATTCACTAGGTTTCCTAATCAATGAATCGTAACCTGACAAATCATAATCATGACTTAATCTTGCGATTACAGATTTAATTTCTCTCGCAGATCTACGTTATGGAATCTGAAAGTAACATAAAGAAAACTAAAAAAACCCTAACTATGACATAACAACTTACGACATGACAAAGTTAATGAAATTTTTTAAATACAAAATCAATAAGATACTTACAACTAGGTTATATTATCTCCCACTTTCCTGTTCCCCTCGTTAACCATTATTTTCTGGGTTTAAATGAACATGATTAAGGAGAAAGAGATAAAAGAGGTGAGGAAATGAAACTTGAGCGTTGTAATAACAAAAATGCAGGAAAAATAACGAGTGGATGAGTGGTGAGACCCAATTTCGAGAGGAATTTTTATTATAACATTTGTTACGACTGTGATAACAAAAAATACATTCTTGTTACACCTCACACGACACACGTGTTACACACTAATAATTATTCACACAACCTCTCAATCTGCCCACTCAGTCTAATAGCCTTGTAAATGCAGTCGCCTAATTGCCCAAGATAGAAAAATATGATTACCTGAATTTAAATAAAGAAAAACAACACATCTTTGGAAACAGATAACATCAGACTAATAAATAATAAAACTTTATTCCAAATCCAAATTTCATTAAGATAAAGTTTTTGTTACTCGAAGCAAATATGAAAAAGATATCGAATATACTTGCTCATCATCAATTTCGTTACAAGAAAAACCAAGACTTTTATATCAAGACGTAGGTCCATATCAATAGAGAAATAAAGTTGATCAAGATCTACAAATAGATTCAATACAAAAAAGAAAAAAAATATTAAGACTTTCATCTCAAGACGTGGATTTGATGCGTGTCGTAGGTGCAATCAAATTAATTCAATATTTCCACTCAATTAAAAATAATATAATGGAAGTCAAGTTCGTTCCCACGAGGAGCAAGAGATCTTAGTTGTAAAAGTTGTCACGAAAGGGGTGTAAAAGCAAAATAAAAATAAACAAAGCAATTGAAATCGAAAGTTGAAAGATGAAAGCAATAAGAGAGAGAAGATCAAGGAATCCTTCTTCGTTACGAAACAATGAATCAAGTTATGTTCTATTCTACTTGTTATTAGTCACAAATTATCACCAACCGTAGGTAAAGCAGACTAGCTCGATGCTAAACCCCTAAATCCCTTGTATCACCGGACACGGAAGTTCTCGACTACCGGATTCTAATCACCAAGCCACCTAGAATTAGCTCAACCTAGATGTAACTTGGCTCATGCATTAGGTTTTGTGAATTTCTTAGGTTGATATTAGTAGTTAGACTCTTAGCTCAAGGTCTACTTGCTAACGTTGTTTCTACACACAATTGCTCCACGGAATCCCTCCGCAAGGTCTCGTGTTTGCTACTTATGTAAAGAGTCAAGAAACGATTACTTATCTCCTAACTTTCACTAGCATTAGATCAAATTAACAAATCAATTTAGCGTGCACTCCAAACAATCTATCAATCAATCATGAATGTCTTTAAGATCACTCCTATTAGTAAAAACAATCGATAATCATGTGAAAAATCTCAAGATAGAATTTGAAAACAAAAACTTAATTCATATGTTAAGAACTAGGAATTCATCCTCAATCAATAGTTAAATTAGCTACTCATGTTTTTGAAATTCACACAAATAATAATAATTAAAAGAAGAATTTTCAAATTCACACAAGTAATTAAAAAGAAAAATCTTAGAAAATGCAAGCAAAAACACAAGTGTTGTGTGTGTAGAGAGGTGTGTAGAAGTTGTAGAAAACTTCTCTATTTATAGGCTTCAATATTCTCCAAATCTAAGGAGTAGAATCCTTTTCCTTTTGCAATTCAATTTCCAAATCCAAGCTTTTCTCAACTCTTCCACCTTCTCTTTCCAAATTTGAGTCCAATTCTCCATCCAATTCCTAGCCCAAGTCTTCACACCCATGAGAGAAGTCCATAGAAAATTTCGGAATTTTTGGCTCGCGGAAAACTGGGATTGTGGCCGGAATCCGGCCGGAATTGTCGCCGCCGGCCGCCTGAAAATTTTGTCGTCGGGAGAATATTCGACGGAATATTCCGTCCGGTCCTCCGTTAGGACTAACGGTCAAACGGGTCAACCGTCAGTCAAACCGTTAGTCAAGAAAGTCAAGCCGGATGGTGAGTCGGCTCTGAATCGATCATCGAGGCGACTAACTAACTAGTCTGACTGGGTTGGATCACTGAACTGAATCGGTCATCGCTGAGTCCAAATGAGTCAACGATCCGGTCCAAGCCATTGCAATCTTTCATAGTGCAGTTCACGGCCATGAGGGCTGTATCTTCCCTGTTTCATTCACGGCCAAGATGGCCCTGTCTTGCATCTCATTTCCAGCCATGATGGTGAGTCTCCCGCACACTTGCCAAAATCAATTGCGTAACCATTCAAATCCATGCTTAAAGCACTGCTCCATGACCTTTCATTCTAGCTTCACCAACACATACAAAACCCATACTGAATCTGTCACAGCAGACTACATATCCACCAGATACCCGTTTTCTTTCTTCATTCCCATCTCAACCTGCATTACCATCAACTCAGCACATCCCTCTTCCAGCTTACCAAACCACCTAACCACTGAATTCTCAACCTCAGCTGCATCTCCATCTCATAAAATCAACGCCAGTTTCAGCTCAAGTCATTTGCAGCTGCACAAACCCTTGCAACAAGCTCCATTCATCTGCAGTTCCATTAAGCTTCAATTCCACAATCCTAACATACATCTAAGGTATCTCAATCATTCACAGCTTCCCTGTACAAAGCTTCAATTGTTCTTCCATTCCTCCCTGCAACCATCTCAGAACTCATACAAAAAACCCATTGCATCACCAGCCTCAGCTTAGATAGAGCACTGACCCATTCTTTCATTATTCCAGAACCCATTGCTACCAAAATCTGCTCTATTCAACCAACATTTCCAGTGAACTCCCAACTTTGTAATCCAATTTCTCATCATCAAGTTCATCTTCTCCCTCAAATCGATCTCGGATGCAACATCAACACCCATTAATAAGTTCTTCATTCGAAACCCATTGCAGGCTTTAAACTCCAGTGCATCAAAACACTTCTTCCTGTGTTGAATAACAGCTCAAACCGAGCTCGATTAACCCGAGTTCTTCAAACCCATTTTAAATCCACCTTCACCACCTCAATCATCTTCTTAATCCCCTGAACAAGTCGAACCATTTTTATTTGTATATTCACAGCTGCAATTGCTTCAATACCCCTCTCACCAAACTCAACAGCGGCAGCATTATCTTCGATTCACCATCCCCTTCAATCTGCTTCTCTCTCTGCTCAGTTTCGAACTCATCTCTGATTCATCTGCTGCTTCAATCTCTAATTTCTTCGAACTTCATCACCATCTCAAGATTCAAACACAAACCCCCAGATCCATCACCCGATTCGATTCATTACCCATACTCATATCGAATTCGTCTTCTTCTTTCGGTTCACTCAGCGGCAGCGTCTCAATCTCGATTCAATCTTTGGCTCTTCGTCGTTTATCTCTCTCGACTTCATTAACAGCAGCAGCCATGGCTGCTTTCTTTCTTACTTTCAGACAAAGGTAATGAAACTGAATGATTGAGAGAGAAAGACAACCCTTTCTCGATTTTAGGTTTAGGTTTAAATGGGGCGGGTACGGATGTGGGTCAATGGGTTTGGGTTTATAAATCCATGGAAATAACCCATCCATTTTATCACCGATAATAGCACTATGTTTACGGATAAGGGCTACCCAGTTTGGCAGCCCCTTAACCTCAACTGGGCTCCATATATCAATCGCCTGTAAAATGACCTTTTTGCCCTTTTGGCTCAAGTTGGGTGATTTCTTCTTCTTTTCCTCCGTGTGACTCCAAAGTAGCTACAAAACTCAAAATAAGCGTAAAATACATAATTTACAAGAAAAATAGCAAAGAAAGCATAAACTACTAGATAGTAAATTAGGTGTATTCTACACCTATCAAATTCCCCACACTTAGACTTTGCTAGTCCTCGAGCAAATCAAACTAAAAACTCACAACTTCAAAGCGTTCAAGCGTCACAAGCATCCAAAAAGTTATGAGGACATAGAGTTTCGCATGCTAGTAATAAGAAGTTAGAAATACTAAAGAACATATTCTCATTCTTAAATGTTGAGTGAGAAATAACCACACCATAATGAGAGAACGCGTGTTTGAGAAACGATCAATAAGCATTTCGCCTCGACTTCGCCTCACCAAATAGGATTTTATGATAATTGCACTCAAAAAGACGGCTTTTTATGGTTCTCACATGTGTGCAGGTAGGAATGAAAAGAGAATTCCTGCGACACGTTGAATGGTGGGAAGGACAACTTCCGAAATATTTTTAAAAACCCACATCTTTTAATATTTTGAAAAACCATTTTTCTGACGATCTCTAAGAAAGGAAATCAACCATTTTTATCGAGGATGAGATTACTTACTCACCTTCACATCCGATCGCCAATTATGATAACACCACTCTCACGGCATCCAATAGAAACGTCTTCCGCTCCTCGTCTTGATTCTTGGTCTTCGTCTTCGGTTTCAACTATTGATGATAAACCCTTGAATTTCATAAATTCTTAACAATTCTTAACTCTTTTTACCTTAAATATCCTTGTCGCTTGAAACTTCCTTATATATTTTCCTTCCCCACGGCTCATTCAATAAAAATATTTCTCTTGTTTTTCTCTCTCTTTTTTTTTTTTTTTTTTTTTTTTTTTTTTGATAACAAGAGAAATTAAATACAAAAATAAACCATGGCCGTGGGAGAAGTATTTTACCGCTTGATTCTTCACAACTTGAAATCATAAACTTCAAAAATTCTCACCTTTTACTTTTCTTCGCTTTCATGAATAAGTCTCCATACTTGGATATAAAATTACCTCATTGTAGTGTAAGTCTTCAACATATATGTAAAATCCGCTCTTTGTATGTTGCTTTACTTGAATATGAAATTTGCTCTTTTTCTCGTTTTGTTGCTTGTAAACCTTAAACTTTTCCAACTTTCCTTGTAGATTTTGATGTCGCTCCTTGTTGATGATGAATGTGTTTCTATGGATCCGTTGTTGTCGAGAGAGAGAATGGTGCTAACTTCAAATCGAACTACAAGAAGGAAGCTTTCATCCATGGACGTCACCCTCATGATTGACAAAATTAGCACTCAAGAGATCAAAGAGTAGTGCTTCTATTGGTGGGAGGTTGGGTAGCTCACCATTCTACCCGGAATTTACTTACGGTGACACACACTCAAAAGAAGCTCTTTAGTAGATGGAAAATTCTGGTCGGTGCCTCACATGATATGAATACGGGTAGTCTCCACTAATGATTGATCAGCAACTCTAATAACGCATTTCTCCCTGCACCAAATTCGCATCACCGGCATGATTAAATCCATTATTTAACACTCTAACAAACAAGAAATCCGAATATAGTTCTCTAACATTTCCAAGTTCAATTATGTCGGTCAAAATCTCTATGTAAACATACCTAGAAATATGCTAGGGACTCTAAAATCTTTAAAAGTTGGAATTTTTATGTAAAACCCTTTTTTTTTTTTTTTCAAAATTTTTTTAATTTTTTTGTAATTTTTGTTTTAAAAACATGCTTAACCACTCCCCACACTTAAACCTTACATTGTCCTCAATGTAATTGAATCCTCCTAGTAAAGTCAAGGTGGGAAATTTTAACATGATAAGAAACAAGAAAAAGAAATAACAAAAAGCAAAAGGATAAGAAATACAAAACCGATGGGTTGCCTCCCATTAAGCGCTTGTTTTAAAGTCGACGGCCCGACTTAGCTCTTGCGGCACATTACTCCTCCAGAGGGAGTGCATCTCCAAATGAAAGTTCATCCAAATTCACATAAGCGATGTTCTCATAGTATGGCTTCAACCTATGGCCGTTGACTTTGGAAACCGAATTGTCTCGAAGACTAGTAATTTCAATTTGCACCATGAGGAAAAACATTAGTAACAACATATGGTCCAATCCAACGGGACCTTAACTTTCCAGGAAATAGTTTAAGGCGAGAATGATATAAAAGGACTTTTTGTCCCACGATGAAACTTTTACGAGAAATCATCTTGTCATGAAAAAGCTTGGTCTTTTCCTTGTAAATACGGGCACTCTCGTAAGCATCATTGCGTATCTCCTCTAACTCATGTAGTTGTAACTTTCTTTGCTTCCCGCTTCATCATACTCCATGTTGAATTTCTTTATCGCCCAATAAGCCTTGTGTTCAAGTTCAACCGGAAGATGACAAGCCTTACCATAAACCATCCTATATGGAGACATACCAATCGGTGTCTTATACGCCGTTCTATACGCCCAAAGTGCATCGTTGAGCTTAAAGCTCCAATCTTTCCTCGTGGTATTCACCGTTTTCTCAAGAATGGACTTTATCTCACGATTTGAAATTTCCGCTTGTCCACTAGTTTGTGGATGATAAGGCGTACCAATTTTGTGTGTTATGTTGTACTTCTTGAGGAGAGCGTGGAAAGCCTTCTTGAAATGTGAGCCTCCATCACTTATCACCACTCTTGGTGTTCCATGCCTATTGAAAATATTTTCCCTTACAAAATCACAAACAACTTGAGAGTCATTAGTCTTGGTGGCTCTAGCTTCCACCCATTTCGAAACATAATCAACGGCAAGAAGTATATAAAAATTCCCATTCGAATTGACAAAATGGCCCATAAAATCAATACCCCACACATCAAAAATCTCAACGGTGAGAATTGGTGTGAGTGGCATTTGATTTCGAGCACCTAGATTGCCCGTTCGTTGACATCTATCACACGATTTACAAAAAACATATGAATCTTCAAACAAGGTGGGCCAATAAAATCCACTCTCGAGAACTTTGAGAGCGGTGCGTTTCGAACCAAAGTGGCCACCACATGCAAAAGTGTGGCAAAAGGAGAGAATGGATTGAAATTCGGAATTAGGCACGCACCTTCGCATTATTTGATCAACGCCATATTTCCATAAGTATGGTTCATCCCACACATATTGCTTAGCTACCTTCTTAAGTTTCATCTTTTGGAAATTAGACATTGTACTAGGTACTTTCCTTGTCACCAAGTAATTCACTATATCCGCATACCAAGGTGTTGATTCGTCCATGGAGAAAAGTTGTTCGTCCTAAAGCGGTCATGTAATGGAAGTTCTTCTTGAGACATAACAAGTCTACTAAGATGATCCGCAACGGTATTCTCCACACCCTCTTATCACGAATTTCTATGTCGAACTCTTGTAACAATAGGATCCACCGAATTAATCTTGGCTTAGCCTCTTTCTTCTTTATTAAGTGTCTTAGTGCGGCATGATCGGAATACACAATAACCTTTGTACCCACCAAGTATGATCGAAATTTTTCCAAAGCAAAAACTATAGCCAATAACTCCTTTTCCGTGGTAGAATAATTGATTTGTGCATCATTAAGGGTCCTAGATGCATAATAGATAACATGGGACAAATTGTCCACCCTTTGACCCAAAACGGCTCCAACCGCATAATCACTAGCATCACACATTAATTCAAATGGAAGATTCCAATCCGGTGATTTGATAATCGGCGCACTTGTCAACATATCCTTTAATTTGTCAAAAGCATCCTTGCATTCCTTGTTGAAGTCGAAAGGTACCTCCTTTTGTAATAACTTGCACATCGGCATGGTGATTTTGGAGAAATCCTTGATAAACCGCCTATAGAAACCTGCATGACCAAGAAAAGAACGGATTTCCCTCACCGAAGTGGGATATTGTAAGTTTCTTATTAAATCTATCTTTGACTTGTCCACTTCTAGCCCTCGAGAGGACACAATGTGACCAAGTACTATGCCGTGGTTTACCATAAAGTGACATTTCTCCCAATTAAGGACAAGGTTTGTGTCCATGCATCGTTTAAGAATTAGTTCAAGGTTATTTAGACAACCATCAAAAGAATTGCCATAAACACTAAAGTCATCCATAAATACCTCGATGATGCGCTCCACATAATCCGAGAATATACTCACCATGCATCTTTGAAAAGTAGCCGGCGCATTGCAAAGGCCGAACGGCATCCGTCTATATGCAAACGTTCCAAACGGACAAGTGAAAGTGGTCTTCTCTTGGTCCTCCGGTGCAATAACAATTTGATTGTATCCCGAATAACCATCCAAGAAACAATAATAAGAATGCCCCGCTAACCGCTCCAACATTTGATCAATGAAAGGTAAAGGAAAGTGATCCTTGCGGGTTGCGGAATTAAGCTTTCTATAGTCAATACACACTCTCCAACCGGTTTGAACTCTTGTAGGAACAAGTTCATCGTCTTGATTTCGAACAACCGTGACTCCGGATTTCTTGGGTACCACTTGCACCGGACTAACCCACTTGCTATCGGAAATTGGGTAGATTACCCCCACACTTAGCAATTTGAGTATCTCTTTTTTCACAACCTCCATCATGGGAGGATTTAGCCGACGTTGAGCATCACGTACCGGCTTCACGTTCTCTTCCATTAGAATCCTATGCATGCACATGGATGGACTAATGCCTTTGATGTCCGCAATTGTCCACCCAATAGCCGTTTTGTGCTCTTTCAAGACTCTAAGCAAACGGTCTTCTTGTACCGGTGTGAGGTTCTTAGAAATAATCACCGGAAGCTCATCTCCATCCCCCAAGAAAGCATACTTCAAATGGTCCGGAAGTGGCTTCAATTCTAGCTTGGGCGCCTTCACAATAGATGGTACAAGTACTTCATCATTCACGGGTAAAGAAATATAAGAAACATCACCCTTTTTAGCTTCTTGCAATGTCGCCAAAGCACCACACATCTCCACCAATTCCTTGGAGATTTCAACATCCAAGTTAGACAAGCCATGGACGTCCAATTCAATGCTCTTTTGCAACACCACATCAAGTTCATCCTCTTGGTTCAATTCCACCATTTGTTGCGCTAATGAATCAACCACATCAATGGAGTAAACGGAATGCACATCACTTGGGTAGCGCATGGCTTCAAATATGTTAAAGTGTATTATCTCCTTGTCGAATTCCATAGTGAGTGTACCCTTATCAACATCAATCTTCGTCTTTGCGGTCTTCATGAATGGCCTCCCAAGAAGTAAAGAAGTAGATGATCGATTCTCATTGTTGTCCATATCCACCACAAAGAAGTCCACCGGAAAAATAAGCTCATTTACTTGCACTAGCACGTCTTCTACAAGCCCCTTAGGATATATGTTAGACTTGTTTGCCAATTGGATAATAACTCTCGTCTCTTTCAAAGGTCCAAGATTCAAGGAGTCATATATTTCGCCGACATCACACTAATGGAAGCTCCCAAATCAAGTAAAGCATGTTCAAACCTTTGTTTACCAATAGTAATTGGCACCGTGAAACCACCGGGATCCGTGCACTTTGTAGGCATCTTCTTCAATAGCATAGCCGACGCACTCTCGCCAACTTTAGTAATTTCATTATCAAGCAACCTATCCTTCTTGATGCATAATTCCTTCATGAACTTAGCATACCTTGGAATTGTCTTAATGGCTTCAATGAATGGTATATTGATTTCAATCTTCTTGAAGATGTCCATAAGTGCCTTGTCTTGAGCTTCTTTCTTGGATTTAGCAAAACGACTAGGAAAAGGAGGTGGAGTAGTGAAAGTAGAAACCGGTTCCTTGGATTGATCGTTTGGTGTGGAATTCTCCTTTGGTGCGGTTTCCTCCTTGTCATTGACTACCTCTTCACTAACTTCTTCATGATGACTTGGACCCTCCACTTGCCTTCCACTTCTTAAAGTAACCGCATTAACATTCTCTCTTGGATTCACAAATGGTTGTGAAGGAAGTTTTGTGGATGCTTGAGATTTCAATAAATTCACATCGGTCGCCAATTGTCCCATTTGAGTTCGTAAATCCTTGATAGCCGAATCGGTCTTTTGTTGATTTTGTTGAAACAATGACGTAATACCTTGCATCATGACATTAAGCTTATCATCAATTGAAGAATCACGTTCCTTGACTTGTTGTGGTTGGAATTGTTGAGAACCACCTTGTTGTTGAGGTTGGAAACGTGATTGTTGAAAACCTCCTTGTTGCGCATATGGATTAGGAGCCGCCGCTTGCGTGTTTGCATAACTAAAGTTGGGATGATCCTTCCAACCGGGATTATAGGTATTGGAGTATGGATCGTACCTTGGCCTTTGATTTGGATATAAAGCATTCACTTGTTCGGTCTCATTATCCGGAATAATTACCGCGGCCATCCTTTGCATCATAATCTCCATGTTACTCATCCTTTGATCAAGATGTGATGACGAATCACTAACTTCATGCACTCGCCTAACCGTTGGTTCATCCCTTGTGTAGAATTGTTGCGAGTTTGCCGCCATACTTTCAATCAACTCTCTAGCTTCGGTCAAAGTCTTGTTCATTAGTGCACCACCACCCGCGGCATCAAGAAGAGACCTATCACTTGAGTGGAGAGCTTCATAGAAGTATTGGAGTATCATAACGTCACTAAATTGATGGTGTGGACAGCTTGCCACCAACCTCTTGTATCGCTCCCAACATTCATACAATGATTCTCCCACTTGTTGTTTCAATCCACAAATCTCCTTGCGAATTTGAGTAGCTTTGGATGCGGGAAAATATCTCTCGAGGAAAAGTTTCTTCATCCCATTCCATGTTGTGATACTTCCGGAAGGCAAATAATATAACCATTCCTTAGCATTGCCCGCCAAAGAAAACGGGAAAGCTTTCAACAATGCTCCATCCGCATTAGTCTCCGGTGGAAGCATGGCCATAACTATGGCATAGAAGTCCATAAGATGTTTATTTGGGTCCTCATTCACCATGCCATGGAACTTTGGTAACTCTCTAATCAACCCCGGCTTGATCTCGAAGGTTGAGTTAGTTTGGATACACCATTGTTGTGTGTCAAGCTTGTGAGAAGCTAGGTCCTTGAGTGTACGATCAGCCATTGTTTCTTCCCCTTTGTCCGAATCACTTGATGAAGAAGGATAAAGTGGAGTGTTAATCGCTCGAATGAAATCCTTTAATTGAGTGCCGGATCGAAGACGTATTGGACTCGGTCTACCCCCTTTAAGCATTCACCAAAGGAATAACACCTGAAACAAGATTCTCACAAACTAAGTTAGATATGGTAAAGAATCTAACAAAGCAAGAATAAAAATAAAAACAACTAAAAAAATCGCCCGTTGCTCCCCGGCAACGGCGCCAAAATTTGATGCGTGTCGTAGGTGCAATCAAATTAATTCAATATTTCCACTCAATTAAAAATAATATAATGGAAGTCAAGTTCGTTCCCACGAGGAGCAAGAGATCTTAGTTGTAAAAGTTGTCACGAAAGGGGGGTGTAAAAAGCAAAATAAAAATAAACAAAGCAATTGAAATCGAAAGTTGAAAGATGAAAGCAATAAGAGAGAGAAGATCAAGGAATCCTTCTTCGTTACTAAACAATGAATCAAGTTATGTTCTATTCTACTTGTTATTAGTCACAAATTATCACCAACCGTAGGTAAAGCAAACTAGCTCTAGTGCTAAACCCCTAAATCCCTTGTATCACCGGACACGGAAGTTCTCGACTACCGGATTCTAATCACCAAGCCACCTAGAATTAGCTCAACCTAGATGTAACTTGGCTCATGCATTAGGTTTTGTGAATTTCTTAGGTTGATATTAGTAGTTAGACTCTTAGCTCAAGGTCTACTTGCTAACGTTGTTTCTACACACAATTGCTCCACTAATCCCTCCGCAAGGTCTCGTGTTTGCTACTTATGTAAAGAGTCAAGAAACGATTACTTATCTCCTAACTTTCACTAGCATTAGATCAAATTAACAAATCAATTTAGCGTGCACTCCAAACAATCTATCAATCAATCATGAATGTCTTTAAGATCACTCCTATTAGTAAAAACAATCGATAATCATGTGAAAAATCTCAAGATAGAATTTGAAAACAAAAACTTAATTCATATGTTAAGAACTAGGAATTCATCCTCAATCAATAGTTAAATTAGCTACTCATGTTTTTGAAATTCACACAAATAATAATAATTAAAAGAAGAATTTTCAAATTCACACAAGTAATTAAAAAGAAAAATCTTAGAAAAGCAAGCAAAAACACAAGTGTTGTGTGTGTAGAGAGGTGTGTAGAAGTTGTAGAAAACTTCTCTATTTATAGGCTTCAATATTCTCCAAATCTTCTAAGGAGTAGAATCCTTTTCCTTTTGCAATTCAATTTCCAAATCCAAGCTTTTCTCAACTCTTCCACCTTCTCTTTCCAAATTTGAGTCCAATTCTCCATCCAATTCCTAGCCCAAGTCTTCACACCCATGAGAAGTCCATAGAAAATTCTGGAATTTTTGGCTCGCGGAAAATCGGGATTGTGGCTCTAATCCGCCGAATTGTCGCCGCCGGCCGCCTGAAAATTTTGTCGTCGGGAGAATATTCGACGGAATATTCCGTCCGGTCCTCCGTTAGGACTAACGGTCAAACGGGTCAACCGTCAGTCAAACCGTTAGTCAAGAAAGTCAAGCCAGATGGTGAGTCAGCTCCTGAGTCAGTCACTGAGGCAGCTAACTAGTCTGACTGGGTTGGATCACTGAACTGAATCGGTCATCGCTGAGTCCAAATGAGTCAACGATCCGGTCCAAGCCATTGCAATCTTTCATAGTGCAGTTCACGGCCATGAGGGCTGTATCTTCCCTGTTTCATTCACGGCCAAGATGGCCCTGTCTTGCATCTCATTTCCACCATGATGGCTGAGTCTCCTACACACCGCCAAAATCAATTGCGGAACCATTCAAATCCATGCTTAAAGCACTCCGCTCCATGACCTTTCATTCTAGCTTCACCAACACATACAAAACCCATATCAATCATCACAATGAGACTACATATCCACCAGATACCCGTTTGCTTTCTTCATTCCCATCTCAACCTGCATTACCATCAACTCAGCACATCCCTCTTCCAGCTTACCAAACCACCAGAACCCTGAATTCTCAACCTCAGCTGCATCTCCATCTCATAAAATCAACGCCAGTTTCAGCTCAAGTCATTTGCAGCTGCACAAACCCTTGCAACAAGCTCCATTCATCTGCAGTTCCATTAAGCTTCAATTCCACAATCCTAACATACATCTAAGGTATCTCAATCATTCACAGCTTCCCTGTACAAAGCTTCAATTGTTCTTCCATTCCTCCCTGCAACCATCTCAGAACTCATACAAAAAACCCATTGCATCACCAAAATTTCGGCTTAGATAGAGCACGACCCATTCTTTCATTATTCCAGAACCCATTGCTACCAAAATCTGCTCTATTCAACCAACATTTCCAGTGAACTCCCAACTTTGTAATCCAATTTCTCATCATCAAGTTCATCTTCTCCCTCAAATCGATCTCGGATGCAACATCAACACCCATTAATAAGTTCTTCATTCGAAACCCATTGCGAGGCTTTAAACTCCAAAGTGCATCAAAACACTTCTTCCCCGTGTTGAATAACTGACTCAAACCGAGCTCGATTAACCTGAGTTCTTCAAACCCATTTTAAATCCACCTTCACCACCTCAATCATCTTCTTAATCCCCGAACAAGTCGAACCATTTTTATTTGTATATTCACAAATTTGCAATTCTCTTCAATACCCCTCTCACCAAACTCAACAAATGGCAAGAGAGTTATCTTCGATTCACCATCCCCTTCAATCAGCTTCTCTCTCTTCGCTCGAACTCATCTCGATTCATCTCTGCGCTTCAATCTCTAATTTCTTCGAACTTCATCACCATCTCAAGATTCAAACACAAACCCCGGATCCATCACCCGATTCGATTACAGCCCATACTCATATCGAATTCGTCTTCTTCTTTCGGTTCACTCAGCGGCAGCGTCTCAATCTCGATTCAATCTCTGGCTCTTCGTCGTTTATCTCTCTCGACTTCATTAACAGCAGCAGCCATGGCTGCTTTCTTTCTTACTTTCAGACAAAGGTAATGAAACTGAATGATTGAGAGAGAAAGACAACCCTTTCTCGATTTTAGGTTTAGGTTTAAATGGGGCGGGTACGGATGTGGGTCAATGGGTTTGGGTTTATAAATCCATGGAAATAACCCATCCATTTTATCAGCTGATAATAGCACTATGTTTCGGATAAGGGCTACCCGGTTTGGCAGCCCCTTAACCTCAATCAGGCTCCATATATCAATCGCCTTTGTAAAATGACCTTTTTGCCCTTTTGGCTCAAATTGGGTGATTTCTTCTTCTTTTCCTCCGTGTGACTCCAAAGTAGCTACAAAACTCAAAATAAGCGTAAAATACATAATTTACAAGAAAAATAGCAAAGAAAGCATAAACTACTAGATAGTAAATTAGGTGTATTCTACACCTATCAGGATTCAATATAATAGACAAATAAAGTTGAGCAAGATCTACAAAGAGATTCAGTTTAACCAAAATAGACGAGAACGTGCCCGTGCCAAGGGCATGGGCACCTAGGCGGCCTTCTAAAGCCTCCGGAAAAGAAGGTCCCCCAAAATGTTATATTTTTCAATAATTATTATAAAGAAATATTTTAAGAATAATCATGAGATTTTCAGAAAATGAATTTGTAATATCTTAATACATTTACGTTGTGTATTAATACTAAATTAACTATGAAAATATGTGTCATGTGTAAAAGCACAGTGTATTAAGAACATGATAAAAGAACCCATTGCAAAAAAAAATCTTAAAATAAAATAAAATTAGTTGTGGATAAATATTCATAAGAGGGCAAAAATGTGATGTTATTTGGTTGAAAAAACATACATACCGTTACATTTAATTATAACTACAATAACACCTAAGATTATGGGTAAATACATTTATTAAACATTTTGTGCTTCAACTCCAAATACTGTTTGTATACGTGCGTAAACACTAATATTTTTTTCATAACTACTGTGTTTGTGTTCCAGTTAAATACTCCCTCTGTCTTTTTTTATCTGTCCTAATTTCTACTTTGGTCTGTCCCTTTTTATCTGTCCGCTCTGTTTATAGACATACTTTTCCCTTAAACTATCAAATATACCCTTTATTTTTAATAATCGTAAAATCATTTTTAATATCAAAATCTTAAATAATATCACCATATATAAGGAAAGAAACTTACTCAATATCTTTGTATTAATTGTCATTCATTTTTTAAATAAAAACATTTATGGATAGTTATAAAATTCCTAATAAAACTTCTACTTATTCTTACATAACCTTTTCATCTTTATTAATCTTACAAAATCTCAAATTTCCATGGTCGAGTATATCTAAAGAGGAAATAATCTACAATTTCAATTTTCAATTTTTTTCCCTCTCATTTAAAAGTAAACTTATTTGCAATATTTTTCTCACTTCTCACTAATTACGAACGAAAGTGTTTAAAGGTAATAATCTTAGATTTAAGACGAATCAAAAAACATTATTCTTCAAGAGAAAAAGTAACCATCATCAAAAATTAGCTCCTCTTGGTTAGAAAGAAAGAGTAAAGAGTGTAATTTTTGTGATATGATTCATAAGATTTTTATTATGTTCTAGCCATGTATGAACGTAGAATTTAAAGTCACAACCTTATTTTATGTCAGTTAAAAACAAGAAAAATAAACCCATGACTAAGTATCATCTTATGAAATCCTGATAAGTGCATAATTTACTATACTTTTTTTTTTTTTAATATTCCATGCTTGTATTTGTTATATTTCTTGCAACATACCTTGTATTACTTTTTTTTCTTCTTTTGTTTGTCTTTTTTAGGTAGAATCATCCAAAAGGAGCGAAAAGAGTGCTGAAGATCAGGAGGAACTTGACCAAATCAAGAAGTATTCAACTCTATGTTGTAAAGAATGAAGAGACGAAAAGAATTCAAAAAGAATGAGGTCATTCCGAGTACAAAAGTTATGGGGAAAAAGTTTGAGATCAAGTAGGACCAATCCCTACCTATGTCGGGGAATAGGGTAGAACCGATCCCTACCTCCAAGAAGTGACGAAAATACTTGACAAAATTGGATTTTTAAGTTCCAACGTATTCCCAAACCCTTATATTTTTAGGGATATTTAAGGAGACTTCAAAGTAATTTTCAAGGGAGTTCCGGACAGAGATTTTATCAAGATACCGAAGTGGGGAAGATAAGAAAATGAGCAAAATCTAGGTTTTGGGTTCTTCCATCACCGTATCTATCTCTTTTTGATTATCTCTTATGTATATCATGGGTTTCACTAAATTCATGAGTAGCTAAGAGTTTAACTGCTAGGATTGGCCTAAATTCATAGAACTTAAAGCATTTGACTAGGTTACATTTAGGGTGATCTACTTCTAGGTGGTTTAGACAAATAGTATATGGTAAGCGAGAACTTTCATATCCAGTTATAAAAGGAGTTTTGGGGATAACACTGATCTAGCTATTATTCTATGGTTGGTGATAAGTGATTTATGATGAATAGATAATTATATTACTTTGATGAATGTTTAGTAACGAAGAAGGATTCTTCGATCATACCCCCCATACTTGATTACATATTTATTAATTGCTTTGTTATTTACTTTGTTTTATAACCTATAAACAAAACCCCTCATTTGTGACATTTGACAACTGAAAACACCTTGTTCTTCGTGGGAACGATCCTTGCTTCCATTATATTACCAGTTAATTGTGTGGAAATAACTGAATTAATTTGTTGCACACATGACACACATCAAAATCCTGCAATATATTCAAGTATAATCACGAAGATTAAATAATGAAATTTCTCAGAAGTTTACTCCTCCATTAGCCCATAACGAACGGAAAAAGGTAAAAAACGTAACTTATAAGACAAATTCATTAGAATATGTTCTAATCATACATCTATGATAAAAAGAAGAACCATCTCATGAAAAATAAGCAACACATAAAAAAATCGATAGATATCAAGTATTACAAGTATCATCATCAAAATAAAATCTAACAAAATAAATTTCTAATTGCTAGAGGATAAGAACTAGTAATGTAAGAAATATATTAATAAACGTCTTCATATTACTAGTTTTCATTACAAGAAGTTTACAAGGAACATAGATTTTTGAAAAATTCTTCATCATCTCCAAATTCCGTGTCAGGCAAATTGGAACATAAGGTTCATGATGGTTAGCTTTGGGCCCTGTATTAGACGTTCATATTGCTTAGCTAGTGCTTGTTGAACTTTTAGAATTTTCAGATCGTATCTCCTAGAGTTTTCACTTCAAACTTAGTCTGTTTGCATTCTTGAAGTAAGGATGCAAACCTCTGATGGTTAGAACAATTCTTTCTTGGTTTTTTCATATTCTTCTTCTTTTCTATGAAGTAGAAATTCTTCTTCTTTGGCATAGTTTTCACATATTCCTTAGTTTAGAGTTATTAATAACCATAGGGATATAGTTTCACAAGAACATAGTGATTTTGGATTCTACATGAGAATTTACAGACATATGTGATTTAGATTTCTCAAAAACCAGAAATAAATAATCTATCCATAGACCAATTTTAATTTGGTAGAATTTCAAAAAATAGTAAAGCCAAAAAGATGAAAGATACATCCAAAGAGCAGTTACAAAACTTATAAAACCCTTTTCAAAAAGAGTTCTGTTCGAGAACTAAAGATTCAATTTTGAATATATAATTACTAGAATAGTCATTCTCTAAGAGAAATATTCAAAATTATTTTTGCAAGAGTTTTAGTTTTCTCTTAGCATGACTACATTAATCAAGGAATAAATAAAAATGTTGACTGATGTGATAGATGTGTCCCAAAGTATACGAGATTTTTTTTTTGACATCTTGCCGAAAATCAAATTTAAATATCAATAATATGATTAGAACTTTATAAACACACATAACTATCTTAGCTTGTTATGTAGCGATTCCAAATATGGATCATGTTCTTGTCTCTTGCTTATGAGACATATCATAGGCTGGGAGAACATCATACATAAAGTATAAGATGGGTTGGTACCCACATCGAGTCGTTTTTTTTTTTTTTTTTTTTTTTGCTCACAAAATGATGTGATACTACCTTGAGTCAGAAAGACTCACTTAAAGGTATTTAGGGATAATTTTGACAACCACAAAGGGATTTTAATAGACTAGACACCATTTTTACAAGAAGGTCACATAACCTCTTGGGGCGACTTCATTTCTATGGAGCAATGGTTCAACATATTTAGAAGATCTGTGAATTATTATCTCCTATTATGAAAGATCAACATATTTGACAAAATAAAATGCCAAAAAATACTAGAGCCCCACCAAATCACTCAAGAAATACAAAGATGAAGTTATTTATGTAATATAGTTAAGATAAAAAGCAAATAGATCGCATAAGCCCTTTTTGTGCAAATTCCTTATCTTTTAATGGGAACATGAGACGACTCAACACAATTAGGTCATGTTGAGGTGAGTAGTATTTAATTCATCATTAGATTCCTGTTTGGATTTATCAATCTCTTGAGTTTTTTAATGCTTGAATCTTGTTCTCTTTGCCCCTTGATAAATTCCCTTTAGTTTAGGTTTGTCATTCAAACTTGAAGAAGAAAAAAGTTTAGCGTTACTAACCGGGATTCATCAAAATCTTGAGAGAGTTGAAGCACATTTGTTAGTCTAGCAGCTCTCAATTGCAGTGTGTTGGAAAATCTTACTTTCTTTTTGTACTTGAGACAATGTTTCGAATCATGTCCATTAATGGTACAAAATGTGCAAATCTGATTTGGATGTGTTTGTTTGAATGCAGGAATTATGTTACTAGTTTCTGCAATCAAAGACACTTGTGATGATCCTGAAAAAAAAATAAAAAAAAAATATGAGAGGGTGGTGAGCCTATCATATCATACAGAGAAATGAATCATAGCAATCGAATGCTTCGTCAAAGGTTGTTGCATGTAGGAGCCTTACTACCAGTGTATTATATTAGGTTAGAAAATTCATTGGCCAAGTGGTCAAAACCTCTGCACTTTTAAAACTGAGGCATACCTTCATCATTACTATCATTAGTGTTCCCTTTTACAATAGGGACACGATTATTTGGACGATTTGATAAAGATGGCGGATCTTTAGAAAATCGCTTACTTTTCTTCCTTAGAAGATCCCTACACCGTCGAGTGATAAGAGACATAAATACGTCAAGATCCTCTTTAGAATCTTCGTTGTCATTTTCAAGGTATTTCTCTCGCATACAAATACTTTTACCCTTTTCAAGATTATTCAAAAAACTAATCATAATTATTATAGATCACAGGCTTTGACTGATTAATCTTTGAAATAAGAATAAAAATAGTGATGAAAGCAAAAAAAAAAAAAAAGGATCTTATTTTTTATTTTTACCAATATTCGGTGAATTAACGGGTTAATTCCTAGTTAGATGACATCACATCCCATTAGGCCAGACGGTCATACATCTGCTAGTTCAATGCCAAATGGTAGGATATGGAACTGCTGGATCATTTTTTATCTAGCTGTGCCAAACAAAAAATTTCTTACTCCTGACTGTGTCAATATGGAGAGCAAATTTAGAGGTTCATATAACCTTTCATAACCTTGTCTTGTACTTGAAACAATATTTTTCACTCCCAAATAATATCAATGAGTTGTTTAACTTTGTGTTAGAAATATTTATTTTTTCGAACGATAACTTTGCGTTAGAACTAAAGCTACATAAATATTTTTTTTTGAAGCATGCATACTACATAAACAATTGTTATTCACTTTTTCAGTCTCATCTACTTGTAAATCTTCCCCCTAAGGCCTTGACAAATAAAGCTCTCACGTTAAACGGTGATGAAACCTTCGCTTCCTATTGGCCTAGAAAGGCCTTTTCTAATGTAGAAGCTATGGTGAGGACACTTGGCATAACTCTATTGGTTGGAATAATTAAATTTTGGTTACACTTTGGTTACATAAGCTACTTAACGGTTTGTTAGTAACGGCGTCAACCAAAAAATAGGTGGACAACACTTTTATTAGAGTTTTAACCTAAATTATTTAGTTACACCCTGTTTACACCTATACTTAATTGTACATTAGTACGGGTGGACAAAACCTACGTCCAAATCGTTTAAAAAAAAAAATCAATCGTGAAACTCTTAATAATACACGAGTCATGTTAAAACGGAAATCCGTTATTCACCTTAGAAAGGAAACCTGTACTTTCGTTAAATTAAGGAAACCTGTGAGTTCGTGTTAAGAAGGGAATCAGATTAAGGAAACCTATGAGTTCGTGCAAAGAAGTAAATCCATGATTACCTTAATTAGCCTTTCTTTATGTGTTATATATATATATATGCACGTCAGAACACAAAATCAGGCAATTACAAAGTTTTCACCTAAACCTAAATCATGGAAGCCTTCGATCATCATCAATTATATACTGACTTTATAGGGTTCCCATAAAGAACCTCCCGGAAATACTGATCCCCATGGAGGCACGCTCCTTTCTTTTATGTATAATGAAACTGTAGTGTTTGTAATCCATGTTACCAGGATTCAATGTGGAAGCAACAAGTATTGAAGCTCATTGGCTTAAATTCTGCAGGTAATAAGAAGAGGCTTTTGAACATTTTGGAAGATGATTCAGTGAAGTAATTGTTCTAAGCCTTTTCTTTTAAATTTTTATATCACCAATACAATGGATTATTCTGAAGTTGACCTACATGTTATTACATTACATACTTATAAGAACAATTGCAAGTTGGTGTTACAGGGGGTGTACAAGATTTTGTTTGTCGCATTATTTCGGTTGAGATTTTTTTTTTTTGGGTTCATATCAGAATGTCTAAAGTTTGTATTATCTTTTTTGCAGTTAATTGCGGGACGATATAACATGAGCAAACTCATCGCCAGAAATTTTTACGAGCAGCTAAAACATATAAAATATATGTTTGAAGTTGTGCTGTCAGTACCATAAGGAGTAGTTTATGTGGTGGCTGATGTCGGAAGTCAGATTTGTCAATCTACTGAAAAATCCAAGGTGGTAGGCGTGGTAGGGAAAATCCAAAAGAGGATTTGTAAGATTTGTCACATTAGCTTGGTTACAAGGTGGTAGGCGTGGTAGGAAAAAGCCAAAAGAGGATCATCACCCCCAGGTAAAATTATTCTGTTGGAAAATCTACTGAAAAAACTGGCCAATTATGCTCTTAAGCAGTGTCTACATAATTTTTATGTAGGAAAAAGGACGTAAACAGAGAGATATTGTAAGTTTCTCTCTTGGATGCACCCTAATCGACATAACTTTTGTCGGAAAAAAATGCGAAGCACAAAATATATCGTTCGAGTAGAGTTGTTTGTAGAACTGCAACAAGTAGTTTAGGTGGTCACTAATATTGGAACACAGATTTATTAATGTGTTAAATAAATTCTAAGAATGGTTCCTTATCAATTTGTCAACTATTTACGGTGTGGAATGAAAGCGATTTTTATTATTATTGGCATTCGCTGCTGCTATCCAATTTCGACTTTGTCTTGAGCTTAAAGAAGAGCATCAAACAAGATTTTGCATTGTTATGTCTTTCTGTTGCTATATTCCATCACGTTATGCGCTTGAATCTTGCCTTAAGTTGATTGTTTCCTAGAACTATTCAATATATTGCTTCTATCATGATTTCTTTCTTTGAGCGAAGCATTACAAAGAGAACTCCGCCATTCTTAGATGAAAGAGTTGATTTCTGAATTTAGGCCGTCATAGTTCAACTCATAAGTGAAGTACATGTAGTAAGTATTTTACATGCTAAAAATACATTGCTTAAGAGCTCCCATCTAAATAGAAGATACTCTTGGTTGGAATTTGTAGTCAATAAGAATATATGCCCAAATATCGGTCATGATTGTTTGAGGATGAGTGGATATTCCCACTTCAGTGACTTCAAAGTTGAGACAATAAATAAAAAACAGAAGGGAATCCCCGTCCTTTTTCTTAATCCTCTTGGGGACCTAAACCATTAAGGCGTGCTTTTCATAAGTTCGTCTACGTCTATTTGAATGGAGGTTAGCCATTGATCACCTCACTTTATATTTCTTTTTGATTGTTGTTCATTTTCATAGATGTGGATTAAACTCTCCTTAATTATTCGTTTCGATATCCCAGATCATCTGCTATACAATACATATCAGAGATTGTTAAGTTTCCGCCCTGCTCATTCGGACATTGATTACTGCTCATTCTCATGGATGTGGATTACATAATGATTATTCGGCCGTTTCACTTTCCCTACCACCAGCGATCAATTGCATCCCAGGACCCAGAACCTAAAACAAAAAGGTAATCTTGCTACCTCCTGGATTGAATTTTCCGTTGATATCTCATCAGACTACAGGGGCATATTAAACATTTAATTTTATATTGTGATCTTATGCAGTGCAGGTATCATAGAAAAGAGTTGAGTATCTAACCAAAGCTTTGGCGACAAGAGGCATTAAACAAGGTATGAAAAATTCTGAAGCTCATGTAAATCAAAATAAGCATATGGGCAGTTTAGATGTTGATAAATTAACAACGATTAGCCGTAAACAGGTGCAAACAACAGTGACATGGAACTGATGGGAAATCCAGTGGTGCCAAACTCCATGCTCATTCCAGCATCTGAATCTATGGTTAAGAAGAGACATCGATTCAGTATATACTGGCATATTACCCAGACATACCAACATGTACAAAGACTAAAGTTGGTTGGACTCCATCAACTTTAAGTAATCTTGCAGATTACATACTATAGGTGCACGTATTTCTTTTGCCAATTGTGTCTATACCTGCAAGGCAAAAGGACGTTCTGTGTCCCAAGATGCGGATACTAACCTAGAAGAAGTTAGAGAACAATAACTTTAGAAAAAAAAAGAGAAGAGTTCACACCTTAAAAGATGCAGATCCTCATCCTTTTTTTTAAAAAATTTTTTAAAATCGGACCAGAAATCTAAAACCAAACCGGCAAGTAATCTTTATTTTTTTTGTCCGAGCGCCATTTTCTAAACCGGAAAGTTTACCTCTCTGTTATAACAGCGTCATTACCGTCACCACTATAAGCATTAAAATTTTCACTTTACTACTATCTTTCCCGGCAATCTTAATATATTAATATAATGGGATCTGTGAGTATCTTCTGCCTGAGGCGTACCTCCTATATGAAGTGCTATATGATATCCCCAGAAGATAATTGTTATGAAGCTGCCATACAGATTACAGAAATGCATTGTATTTCATGTATGTGAAAAGAGTAAATAAAATCATATCCGGTAGAATTTTTATTTTCGAAAGAGGAACTGGGTAGAATTTTAATTGTCGAAAGAGGAACTAGGTAGGGGAAAGTGGAGTTAGTTGATGCATTCGCCCCGTGCACACCGAATCAAAAATGCATCGCCGCAGGATGGGGCGAAGCCGTGCACACACCAAGCTAAAAGAAGAAGAAAAATGCCCGGTGCGAAGCACGGGCACAAATCTAGTAATGTTTAATTAATGTAGAAGCAACAATCAATCAAAAGCCTAAAAGACAGCTATAATATTGGGGAAATTTGGAAATTGAGTTTAACAACAGCTAAAGTCAAATAATGACACTACTACTGCATGGTCTGCGGTCAACAATGATATCAGGAAACTTATATCTTTAGTTTCATATTTGTATGTGCTTTTTTGTTTTTGGGATCAATAATGATTTTTAATGGTCCTTTAAAAAACTTTGCCCGAACATCCACTTGTCCCTCTTAACTTCAAGACGGGACTTTTCCAAGTTAAGATACTGCCCATAATAATTTTGTCGGTGACCAAAACAATTATGATTTAATTTCTACTCATGCAATCACATTTTCCTTTTCTAAGTTAAGATAGTTCATTACTTCATTTGCTTGTAAAAGAAAACGACGTACCAAAAGAGAATTAATTTCTGGTGGGGAAAGGGCTAGTCTTGAACCTAACCATCATGGGAATTTGTAAGTTTTAAATTGTTATGTTGCTAAGGAAAAAATCTATTTACTTTTATTAATTTTTTTTTTGGCCTTTGTTAACTTGTATACCCGTATACATGTTCAGGTTTAATAAAGAATTATTTTATGTCCTTGGAAATTGGGTTTTTTTGTCTTATTCTACTAGAAATTGGTTTTTCTTGCACTAAAAACAACAAATTTTGTTCCCAATGCAAAGAATTGTTGTTTTCAATGCAATAAAACAAACAAATCTTGTTTTCAATGCAAGAATTTGTTGTTTTAGTGAACCTTAACATGTATACGGGTATACAAGATAAGAGGACCCTTTTTTTTTTTATATATTCCTATTCCAATTCCAATGTCTTCTACAAGCAGTAGATCCAAGCAGAAAAAAACAATACGAACAAAAGTATAATTTACTACTCATCATGTGTGTCTCCTTCTATGCAAACTATCTTTATTGAACATTATTAGGTCTCTGTTTGTTGTTCATCTTCACCACCCTATAAAAGACCCTTCAATATTCCATCCTTTCCAAAAGTCATTCTAACTTTCTTAGTTAGCCTTACCAAAAAAAAAAAAAAAACATAGCCAAATTTTCATATCTTATACACATAAAGTATAAACCTATATCGTTTTTGCAATTAACATGGTATCGGAGCGAAACCCATGTTCGAAACACGTTTGTGTTATCGGTGCAGGTCCATCCGGACTCGTGGCAGCGAGAGAACTAAGAAAAGAAGGTCATACTGCAGTAGTTTTGGAACAAAACTATGATATAGGAGGGCAATGGTTGTATGAACCAAGAGTTGAAAATGAACATCCATTGGGGAAGAATGATACCCTTAAAGTTCATAGTAGTATGTATGCTTCTCTAAGACTAACTTCACCAAGAGAAATAATGGGTTTTAGTGATTTTCCGTTCTTGATTAAAAAAGGTAGAGATATGAGAAGGTTTCCTGGTCATAAAGAACTACTCTTATATTTAAGAGATTTTGTCGAATGGTTTAAATTAAGGGATATGATTAGTTTCAATACTAAAGTTGAATATGTGGGTATGTTAGATTTTGTTAAATTTGGTAAAGAAAAATGGATTGTTAGATCAAAAAACATAAAGCGCGATGAGAAATCCATTGAAGAAGTTTTTGATGCTGTCATTGTAGCTACCGGCCATTACTCTCAACCAAGGTTGCCAAACATTAAAGGTACGTCCTCGTATACATTTCAACTTAAAAGTGTCCCTTTTCTTAAGAATGTAATTCATTTATGTTAATATTGCTTGATTCTTCTCTTAACTTCTTCTTGATGTTTTTATATATATACGAAGGAATGGATTCATGGAGAAGGAAGCAAATGCATAGTCATATTTATAGGATTCCTGATCCATTTCGCAATGAGGTCGTTGTGGTTGTGGGGAACTCATTAAGCGGAACAGACATATCAATGGAGCTAGTTGGTGTTGCGAAAGAAATTCATCTTAGTGCTAAATCTCTGGAGATCACTGAGGGTTTATCAAAAGTTCTTTCTAAACATAAAAAACACTTACTCCTCCATCCACAGGTAATTAGTACTCATTTTGAACACCAAATTAGAATATGTTGTTATTATAGCAATAAACAGTACTGAGATAATTAATCAACCTTATTATTAATGGATTTGAAGGTAGAGTCCCTTCGAGAAGATGGACGAGTTTTGTTCGTTGATGGTTCTTGGGTCATCGCTGATTCAATAATTTATTGCACAGGGTACGTACCGTATAACCTCATGCACCTGTATCTTAATATTTATCGTAAAGATGCCGTCAAACCATAAAGCGTCTCTAATGAATATGGCATGCATATCATTTTCTGTAGGTACTCTTATTCGTTCCCGTTTCTTGACACTAAAGGCATGGTGGTCATAGATGATGATCGAGTAGGACCTTTATTTGAACACACTTTTCCTCCTTCGCTTGCTCCTTCTCTGTCTTTTGTTGGCATTCCTAGAAAGGTATTTATTGCACCCGAACTTAATCCTTGCTTAATTATTAATGTAAGTACCTTCCGGTTTGCCTCGTACGTACGTATATCATTTTTTTTTTCGAATTCGAAAATTTTATATTAAAGAGAAAAAGGAGTCAGGCAAAGCCTGTTACAGGAGTGACAAGATACAACGTAATTGTTTATACAGAATTGTGTTATAGTGTACTAGTGAAGATCAAGATTAAGATTTTGATAAATACTTGATTTATCGTAATGTAGATTATAGGGTTCCCTTTCTTTGAATCTCAAGCAAAATGGATAGCTCAAGTATTGTCTGGCAAAAGAACATTGCCATCATGGGAAGATATGATGGAATCCATTAAAGTGTTTTATAAATCAAGGGATATTGAAGGAATACCAAAACATAATACTCATGATATTTGCAGTTTTGAGGTAAATTATATTCTACTTATTTTTTACTTATTCAATTATAATTTTCGTGATTCAGAGAAAATATTTATCATGTTTTAATTTGTTGGTTACGTATGTTTGTGCAGTATTGTGAGAAATATGGAGATTACTGCGATTTCCCACATTTGGAAGAATGGAGGAAAGAACTTTGTTTGGTAGCTCTAAAAAACTCATTCGCAAACTTGGAAACATATCGCGATTCTTGGGACGACGATGAATTAGTTCAAGAAGCGCATCATAGTCCTCATTTCACCCAACTTGGACCTGAAGCATTTGATATGTAATCGAAAATTCCTGACAAATTGTTTTCTATTTTTTTTTTAGACTTTTCACACACCAAAAATGATTGCAATCCCAAACGTATACCACCATTACTGTTTTGAAAATTAGAACTCGAAAACTAACCATTAAAAAATAAATTAGTAAATGGTGAGATTTGACACCTCATAATGCTCTACTAGTAAAAGGCACGTGTTAGTTGAGTTGAAAATTATGCATATATGACATATAGCTTGAAAATTTCAATTGAGTTATGTAATCGATTTATGCTAAATTTATATCGCACTGCAATTTAAATTCAAAGTTGTTTGGCCTTACACAGATAGTGTTCGACGTCTCCATTGACAGTAGTTATAAAAAATTGCAATAGTTTAGTAATTCATCTGTGTAGACTTGTTCCCTCACTGGTAAAATTCATATATTGGTTCTGTGTAAGTAGTAGTTCCAGTTAACATATGAACTCTTGGTTGTCTTCTAATATCAATCAAATGGGCGTGAAATTGTTCGCCCTATGTTTGAACGCACTGTCCAGCTTTTGATATTTATAGTAATATAATACTTAGTTTCTGTAACATTTCTAAATCTATATCATCAACTATGTTAACGTTAAATAGCAAAGACTCGATCAGCATACTCAAAAGTAATTGCAATGAGTTTTTCTAACTCGTGATATCTACGAAGACAGATATGCAGAAGCTAACATATTTTTAAGATGGTACAAAGAGAGCCACAAAAGTTCCACCTAGTAAGTGGATATTTCTACTACAGGATTAACCAAAGTTACATAGTAGTACTACCGAACAAAATATACAAAAATCCATTTCTTACAACCACACAAAATATACAACTGACTGATGCATAACAACAGTCTATTAATTACAACCATACTAAATATACAACTGACTAATGCACTAATCGAGTAAGACTTCTTTGTAGACAATGTTCTTCGCATAGGTCCCTTCTTTACCTTGCAATTTGCCTTCACGTATAGCTATTTTCGTCGAGCTCATTGATACTCCTCTTGATAAAGCCACATAAAGTTGTCCATGACTGAAAACTTGATCTGCTAAATAAATGCCTGCGAACGGTATAGTTTGTCCCTGTGCTTTGTTTATGGTCATAGCAAAACACAAACGTACAGGGAACTGTTTTCTTATGAGTTTGAATGGCAAATTTACGTTCTCTGAAGGCTCCAAAGGGATTCTTGGAAGGAAAACTCGTGTACCTGCTGAAATTCCAGTAATAATTTCGGCATCAATGAAGTTCTCATAAAAACCTCGGCACAATAGTCTTGTTCCGTTGCAAAGTCCAGCTGGTGGATCAATATTCCTAAGAAGAAGTATTGGTGCTCCATGTTTCAAAATTAGCTTATGTGGTGGTAATCCTCCCGGAGAAATCTCATTTAAAAATTCTTGTTGGTACAAATTCCTCTCATCATCCTCAACACTGTCAAAAGAGTAATAAACTTTCTCTTCACCTGATAGTGGTATATAGTTCAATTAGTTTGACTGACAAATGATAAAATAGAATTTCAGACTTCTTATGAAACTAATCAAAAGTTCATTTAAGGAACATTAAAATAGTAATGAAGTTACAATTCACCTGGAAATGTGTTGATTGCATTTTCGTTTATAGCATCTAATGACCTCATTTGTTGGTGCCATTATAGCTCTTTCCACCATGTAGCTCTTATCAAAGGCATGCTCACAAATATTTGGATAAATAGTGTTAAACAATTGTGTTATTGAATTTTCACCTGCCCATGGTATAACCATATCCTCTGGAATTCTGACCATATCATTTCCATACGTAGTCGCTACCCCATCTCCGATATCTTTCAGAATATTCGTGAAATTAGGGTCGATTTTTGATCTCATATTTTCAGTAAGATGGATAACATTTACACTTTCCCAAAGTGCAGACCTAACAATACATGCATCTACAGTTTGTGACTTCGTACCCCGCTGCACTAATGGTAACACTTGTCTAAAATCCCCTCCAAGAACAATGATTTTACCTCCAAAAGGAACATCCTTTTCTGTTAGATCTCTCAAGGTTCTGTCAAATGCTTCAAAAGCATGTCGATGTACCATTGTCGCCTCGTCCCAAATTATAACAGAGCTCTTTAGTAAAAGTTCAGCTAACTCATCTTGTTTACTAATTTTACATGTTGATGTATGGTTAATTTTGATAGGTATTTTGAACTTAGAATGAGCAGTTCTCCCCCCTGGTAAAATGTTAGCTGCAATACGGGACGATCTTTGTTGCTAATGCAATATGCCCTTCCTTCCTAAGATGTGCTAGTATGGCTCTATATAAAAATGTCTTACCAGTACCACCCGGACCATCGATGAAGAAAACCGACTCCTTTTTCAAATTGACAGCTTCAATAATCATATCAAAAGCGTGCTTCTGACCTGAATTCAATAAGCTTATACATCTTAAATCCTCATCTGTAACAATTATCGATCTCTCATCTTCAATCATTTGCTGTCCGCATCCACTTATAAAAGAGTCAAATGTTGGTTTAGGTAAACCAAAATCAGCATTCGTTTTGCCATACTGTTTGAGTAAGTTGTCCAGATCGCGCAACAGACGATTCATGCTTGAATTTACATTTGAAGTACTTGTTGAGGAGTAATCTTCCATCATATATGGGTTGAACTCAATCCACAATTGCTGCACATCATTAGGCTTATAGTACACTAAAAGTGTAGCAAACAATCTCCGAAGTCTTTGAAGGCATATGTGTATTTGCTGCTTCCAGTAAACATTTTCTTGCGTATCCATCATTTTCCAATAATCCTCTCCTTTCAGCGGATTCCTTAAAAGTGGAGCAAGATATCCCATCCACTGTGAGAAGATCTTCAAATGAGACTGGTCCTCTGACATGATTAAGTAATATACGCAAGCAATACCGTTCTGTTTCACTTGGTGGGACAGTGTAAATTCTTCCAATAGCTTTTTGTGTAGATAGTCTCTTTTGCCATTTTTTCTCTCCGGAGACCCACCAATATTTTTCTGGGAATTCTCGATACAACAATTCTCTTGCTTCAGGATCTTCTGCATTCTTTTGGAAAAATTCAGTTAACATTGTCTTTGAAGCATGCGCATCATCAAGAACATCGTCAAGCAGCTGATCGGCATAATATGTCAATTGCTGCATATTAGGAAGGTGGATATGTAGCGCTATCACATTTGGATGAATATTGTGAACTGGAAACTTATAAATCCTCCACAATGCTTCTTGCGGGCAAACCCACCGTGCATCTAGAAATTGTGATATCTCATCATTCCTGTCGGATGGACTGCCAAGCCGAAAAGAGATCATGTCAGGTCCTTTATACACGTACTTATATAGATACTTCACTGACTTGATACTGGAGCATATTTCAACATTGATATGACAATTATACTTCTTCAAGAGCCAGGGATTATACGGCACCACCCATCTATTATCCAAGAGAAGTCCACTTTTCTCAACTGTGATTCCATTATCACGTCTTCTATATACTGGATATGAATCGTTTCCTTGGATTGTGTGTTCTAAAAACTGACGTGGGTATCCTTTCTTGCAGTTATCTTTTCTCATGCAAGGAGAATTTGGTTTCAGCCTGCCGCAAGGTCCATGTATCATATGCTTTTTCACCATTTCATACAACTCTGGTTCAATGCTTGGGTCTGGAATCTCTACACGCACAATCTGATCATATTCATCCGGATTATTCAGCTTGTCTTGATCACTGAGAATGACCAGCATATGAGCATGGGGAAGACCACGCTTTTGGAACTCCACCACATGGACATGAGCTGCAACAACACCTAAGACACCGCGATTATATATATCCCTTTTTAATTCCTCAAGTTTAGCTTTGAAGATTCTTGTTGTTAGGTCGGGCTGTCTTGAGGATCTTGTCCCAGACCCAATTCTTTTGTAATTTCATCCCATGATGGATTACATGTCATTGTGATAAATAAATCCGGTTTTCCATACCTTTGAACTAAAGCCATTGCATCTTGATATCTATTATACATGTCCCTCGGGCTACCAAGAAATGATGATGGAAGGATAATTTTTCTACCTGTTGAACCTGAAAAATGAAAAATTTTGTTTTTAGTTTCCTATTTGATGCAAACACAATTTTAAAATTTTTATATGGCAACCACTAACACTTGATAACTTAAAAATATAACTTCTGTTCTTCTTTTGTCAATGCATCAGAGAATGGTAAAAGCATTAATAATAAGTAATGGCCAATCAATGCCACCATATTACGTCCGAGGATTACGTCTTTGTGCAATCATTATGGGTAGAAAAAACAATAAGGGTTCGTAACATTACAATGCCGGCACCGTAAATTGTCGTTCATTTATATTTACCACTGAAATAACTAAAGGAAAAGTCAATCAAGATTATAAAAAAGATTTCTATGTATGTGAGTCTTTGGTATGGTTTTGAGATTTTGAAATATTAGATTTCGTTAAAAACAATTCGATTCAGCTAAAGCTAAAAGCCAACAACCTTTATATCGGTACACTACTTACCCGCATTCCGTACTCGAGTTAAATAAATCTTGTAACCCCGGTACATCTCAATTTCTGATTGTTTTTTGATTGTTTCCGTAGAAATCGCAACCTTTGCATCTCAATCTTGACATAAGTGTCAACAATATATTGTTGTAGTAATCTGCCCTTAGAAGTAGAATAGAAGTATCATTAGCTCTAATCTGCATCATAAAAACCAAAACTCAATATCCGTAGCAATATTTGAAATTGATCCTTGCAATAAAAAATTGTATAACTAATTTATTACCTGAAGCATGTATGAATAAAATGCCCGGCAGGAAACTTGTTGCCCATTTAAACTACGGGTGTTAACATCCCATCCATAGTTCCCATATGGGAATAAAAGTGGATACTGGAGAGGGTCATAATAGCCGACTGTGTCAGGAATCAGTTGCAAATTGCCTTCGCTTGTTTCGACTATAGTCTCTCGTGGATTGACGTTCATTAGATCTTCCCCTCCTACTATTATTGCTGCAACCTGATCCGCGGTAGGAAGATTGAACTGATGACCTCCTAATGGTTGCTCTTTAAGCAATAATTTACAATTTGGAAGGTCCCTTCTCAGTGCCAGCCGCCTAAATTGATGTACAAAAGGATTATGCTGATCTAAAATTAATTTTAGCCTTTCAACTATGTTAGTCTGCATCTCAGCATTTTCCAACATCCTAAATTCAATTTCCCTATCACTATCATATATGTACAATTGTAAATACCTTGGTCTAGGTCTAGGCATAGGTCCAGTAGGTAGGAGACTACCTATCCTATGGTAAATCCCTCCTTGAGCTCTGAAAGTGTAAATTCCATCACAACCATTGGCGAGCCTAGCATCGTAATGAACTCCCATTGATGTGAAAGCAAACATATGATTGTATATCCGAATATTTTGACGGAAATTCTTTCCCTCATCACTTTGATCATTATATAGCATCCTTAATTGTATAGGTGTTTCAAGTTGTGGCAACGAAATTTTTCCATTCTTGCAACACATTTCTTTGGTTTCTGATGAGAACAACTTTGCACCACATTTGTCACATACTGTGGGTTGTGGTAGCTTGTTTACTGTCATCCTCCGTGTGTCGACATAATTTCTAGCACAATTACGGTATCTTCTTGTCGGTCTACGATTAACAATTCGAGTGGCAGTAATGGTTGAATGTTGTTGTACACCTACATAAATGCGAATATAAGATTTTCTTGACAAAAAATCCCAATAAAAAACATTAATTAGTTATCATTTCAGATTGGTACATGCAGGAGTCTTACTTTCAACATGAACAAATTGTGGGTCGTATTGGTTATGCGCGAAATTTGTCTAGCGTGCCTTCTAATATCACTCAATCTTATGCGATAAACAGTTGGGTCTGAATTATTTCTCCCATGAAGACCTATTGAAATTCACAAATAATAAGAACAAATGGTGCGATTACACTCTTCTAAGAAAAAAAAATCCTAGGGTGACTACCTCTTCTGAAAAAACCTTAGAATCTTGAAATTACCTTCTTGATTGGCTGATATTAGATGATATGGGGATGCAGCTCTTGCTCTTGCTTGTCTTCTAATATCAATCAAGCGGGAATTCCTCGGCATTTCTCTTGATTACCTGAATAAAGGGCAAAATAGAAAATGCCTAATTCAAACCCTAAGTACAGATCGAACATCAATCTTAAAGGAAGAAGATAAATTCCTAATTCAAAGACAATAAAATGAGATCAATCCTAGATACATGAGATAACCACAGATTAATGAGAATCCCAAATGTTACCTGGCTGTGAATATGTGTAAAAATGGAACAGAGGTAAGAGAGAAAAGGAGCATAAGTGAGAAAAATCTAGATTTCTCTCATGTCGGTAGGGAGGGAATTAACTTTCATTTTGAATTTTGAATTGCCTTGGGAATGTGCGACTGAAAAGTAAGTGAATTTGACTTTTTTATTTCCTTTTTCTTCTCATGTTTGCATTTTACAAAAACAACCTCAAATAATTTAACCTTTGGTTTTATTTGGGGGGCAGTTTATGTAAAAACGTCTCAAATGAGGTGTTTGCATAATAATAGTAAAGATATTTTAGAGATATTTGTAAAAGGGTCTTAAGTTTTGTGCCTAATTAGGGTCTAGGTCGTAGAGGATGCAATTGATGCATTAGGGTCATAGACTAACTGAGGACCGGTATGAAATTGTTAGCTGACATTTCTTATTTTCCAAAGCACCTTGACCATTAGTTGACTGTCTAAATATGGTAAAAACTTATTGCACTTTCATCCTTTTCCATCTTCTTCCCTTTATTATTACCAATTCAGCTCTGCCATTACTAAACCAAAAACTCTAAAACCCAATTAGCTATGGAACTTCTCAGAGTCGCCGTCAACAATTTCTTTCAAGAGAGTTTCTAGGTACTGAGTTTGCTAGCTCTTGTAGTTGCTATTGACCAGAGCGTCTCTGCTGTTTAATTCCCTTCTGTAATGATACTTTTTCATCTCATAAATTGAATGAACCTCAAAACGCTCATTTTGTTCCAACTTAGTCTATCCGTGTTACCACTGTTGTTGAGCGGAAACCCTCTTTGTATTTATTTATTCTTGAATCAGTAGTGCAATTGTTTGTTGTTTATAAAATTTGAAAAATTCATTGTCTTTTAAGAAAAAGATAATATCAATCACTTTGTTCAAAAGATTACTTATGCTAAAACGATAAAAATAGATCCACATCAAACCCCTTGTAACTATATCACTGATTTTTTGCTTTCAATGGTCAGTTGGTATGAATTTTGGTTGAAAATGGCGAACCATTGAGACTTGAGAGATTGATTTTGTGGCAGTAGAACAGATCAAAACATACGATTTTTGAGATTTATGGTGATGGATTTACTAAGCTGAAGGTTTTAACAATCTTCTTATAGATTTGGTGAAAAAAGATGTGTATGAATATGCAGTTTAGATGTTCAAGGAAATGCCCATGTCACTGTTATGCTCGTTAAGTTTTTAATCGTGGTTAGGACATGATGTCATTTAACTATTTTTTAAGGATATTTTAGTAAACAATTTGACGGTCAAAGTCAGTCTACGACCCTAATGTATCAACAGCATCTTCTACGACCCAGACCCTAATTAGGCACAAAATATATGACCTTTTACAAAATATCTCTATATTTTTTTCGTAGGGACTTTGTAAGAAAAACATATCATTAGAAAACTAACTTCAAATTCATTTCATTTAAGTTTTATAAGAGAATTGGCGCAAAATTGTGAGATAATAATGTGAGAATAACCATGTCAATATGGATCTTCTTTCTTTTGATAATAATGATTTTCTTTCTTTTGATACTAATACTGGACTGTTTGTTATGTAGAATATTTTCTTTTCTAAAGTAATTAATCTTAAGCATCACCATAATAAATTTAAAATTAATGACAGATTCAATCGTATGTCCATTCCAATTTTCTTAATAATTTATATCTTAAATAAGGCGCCAAACTCCACCAATCAGCAACTAAAATCGTGAAAAATTTAGACTCTTGTTTTTCCAAGTTATCTATCCTCAAAATGAGCTATGAAAACTCTAGCCATGTGAAACTCTTTTCTGCTTAGATCTGTTCTATTGGAGTTAATCTGGGCAGGTCAACCACATCAAGACCTCTCTTACTTCTTAATCTTTCTTTTCAGTAATTTGATTTCTGTTTTTCTTGTGTTTAATCAGCCTTTTAGTTTGGCAGGAGGTTTGGTGATTTTCTTCAGCAGCAAAATCATCTTCAACAACATATACTACAACAGAACAACAACAATCAGTTTCAAGTCCGAGTTATAAATGTCGATTCAGGCTGATTTCCGACGATTCAGAACGATTTGAATCCATTTTGATCACTTGTGTTACCTTTATTATATTGTTCTTGATTTAAAACGTGAGAAATGATTGGATCTATCAATGATCCTAATCTTCTAATGAATGTAATTTTTTTAATAGGTTTTGCTTTGTTTCCGAACAAAAACGACCATTTAATTTAGTTTCTTTATCTTTTATTTCGATTCATGGTACAGTTAGAACTTAGTTGAGGATTCTTTATTTTAACTTTTTAATTAGCGTTGATGTTTATAAGATTGTTGAATCGTTAATTCTGGGTCAGTCGTGTAGCCAATCTCGATTTGGGTTGTATCATTAATATGATTTAGCTAGGGATTTTCCTAAAAACAACAACAACCTATGAAATCACATGTATCGATAAGTCTAAACGTAAATAATTTAGGTTTTATTTTTCCTTGGTCAATAAATAAAAATGATAGAATAGAGTGATTTAGAAGGAAAAGTCAAAATATTATAACGATCTCCTAGAAAGAAGCTACTTCACCAGAAGTCGGCAGGAGATTAATTTTTTTTTTATTTGTATCTAAGTTAATTGAATTAGTAATTGGATAAAATATGGAGCAAGAATGGTGCTTCACATGATCATTTAGTTTCTTTTGACATTTTGGGGTCAACTATTTGTCTCAATTTAGGCATAATCCAATTAGTATAGGATTGACTAAGAATTGTTATCTGCGCAATCTTAATTAAATTGTACATGCAATAAAATGTGGGACTATTAAGGCAAGTTCTATGATCTTGTTAATTTGGCAGATCTGTCAATCTGAGTTCGGTGTAGATATGTAAGTTCGGTACTTGGCAAAGAGGGTTTGCCAATAATGGAAAATACTCTACCAAGCGGTGGAGTCTAAGTTAACTGAAATTGAATCAAATTTTTTGCTATTAGACAACCATAGAATTATATCATACTTAACAAGGAGTATAATGTCATCACTTGTCTTGTGCTTTCGTCCAAAAACTCCGATGATACATCCTTTGTACAACAACCAGATGAAAACAATAGGTAGTATCTCTAAAATATTTTTGTTTTCCACTTAACGAATTTTGGTTCCATAATATAAAGTTATGAAGTAGTGATTTGTTCATTGTCTAAGGGATTTTGAAGGTTTCAATAAAGTGGTACCAAACCTTTTTTGAGAATGAAAGTGAAAGAGTAGATGGTAATGATTTTCATCTTCAAAACCACAGAGTTAATATAGAGTATCAACTGTAATTATTCTTCTATGAGACAGATTGTTATAAGTAAGTATTGATTTGTGAAAGGCTGATTAATACTAACATCTTCGGCGGAATATTCTTCTTCCATACAAATTTCACAAAATTTTCAACATCTGGAATGATCACGGTAGCTGCTATATTGGAGTCTTGATTTTGGCATGCTTGATAAAATTGTATGTTGGGATCTTATGAGGGTAGCTGCCAAATCATTTGATTTCTTTTGATCTCAAAGTGATGAAGTTATAAATATAACAGTGTAATTCATAAAACAATATTTACATAATTTAAATCTTGAACATTTTTAAATGCATTTGAATAGTAAAATCAAATTTAAAAATAAACAAACAAAGTTATCTATGAAGTAGAATGTTTATGTCGTAACCCACCAACGTTTGATTGTCATTTGAACACATTGAGTTCTGATTTTTTTTATGAGATGTATAATACTAACGAGACCAAGGATATTTTTGGACTTTGTCTTTGATTGCATTAGGTAACCACATGTATACTTTAAATATATTTGACTACCCATATTTCAGACCGGGATAATGATCTTGCTTAGGATTTTGAAATGCATGATTAGAAGTTACAGCAGGTCAAGACACAACTCATAGCTGAGTGAACTCAACTTGTCGATCATGACTCCAATTTTTTCGTGGTGGAGGATCGCCTGTTGAGATCACTTTTCTTCTTTTCCTTTCATAGATAGTGAACTAGAAATATCAGGCTGTATATGATACCATGGAAAGAAAATAATTCTATGGAAACAATACCTTGGGGGAAGCAAGGCAAGACTTTCCATGAAATTCCATAAAATTAAGTTAAAAACACTTTAGAATTTTTGCTGAAAGATTCAAACAATGCCTTCCTGACATCATTTGAAAAGAAAAGGGTACCAAGTACACCACAAACTTTTCGTTTGGCAACATGTATGGACAAAACCTAATAGAATTACAAGTAGACCAACTTAATGATCCTTGAATATATGTATATAGAGTTTATATCTCTATATCTTTTCAATTAGAAAGTCTAGACAATGTAGTCCATGAACCTGATTGTTAAGAAGAGTACTTGGAGCAATGGTGAAATTCATCTTGTGTGGATTGGTTAGTGGTAATGGAAATTATTGAGAGTCAGGAATGTAAAATGGAGGTTGTAAATTTGTTAAGCTGTAGGGTTGCAATTAAAGTTAGAATTGCATCATTTGAGTCTTGGTCTGTTTTGTGTTGCATTATGCATTGGCCTTGGCATGTTTGATATGAATCAGTCATCCCAATCAATTGTCTGACTCAGTTAGATGACTGAGTCAACTAGTGTTGAATCGAACTTGACTATGTGGACCTTGACTTAGTTGACTTTAAACTTAGACTATGTTTGACCTTGACCCTCTTGACTAGACTTGACCTTTGACCTTCGACTAGACTTTGACTGTCAGTTAACCCGGATGGACCAGGGCTTGGATTAACGGGCCGGTTTGGTGGACTTGGGCTTAGGGTTAGTTTTCCTATTTTGATGATTTGGACCCCTTATGGTCCGAATTAGCCTTTGGTCCCTTCGACAAAGTTGTGTATCTTTTCAAGACTTATCAAATGGACTATAGAACCAACCCAATTGGATTAGTAAACCTTTAGACATACTAAAGGTAGAGAATGAGTAGGTGTAAGCCATAAATTGGTTTATAACTATTTGATAGTTTACCTAACCCTCAATTGGAGACTTTTATGAAATTATGTTGTGATCTTTGTGTGAGCCTATTGGCTAAATTCTTAGAGTGTTTATATGATTAACAGTTGATCTTTATTAACAACGATCATTCCAAAGGATAAGGCAGTGGATTGTGGATGTCGAGGTAGGCGAGGCTTGTCATCAAATGAAGTGGGAATCTATGACAAACTCTATTGTATTCATTATTTGTTTTACAAATATATCTTTTGTGAAATTCATGCATATCTTTGCTACAATATGATATGTGTAAGCATGTTATATATGTATGTAATACAACCTAGTTTTATTTTACATTTTGGAATGAGATTGGATCTCCAGAAACAACTAATATTTGTGTTTTGGGAGCAATTATTTGTTTTCAAAAGTTTTTTCTTTCCATTGACTGGAAAGTATCTAAATGTTCTAATTGTCTCTGTGAATGTTATGTGAAGAAGAAATTCCCTTTTGTGGTGTATAGAATAAGTTCCTTCACATTTTTCTCTTTATATCTATCATTTAAGTTCTGTATATGGGCGTAAAAGCATCTGGTATTAAACTATTGGGGGGCGTAAAAACGACCGATATTATTATCAAAGAGGGAACAAGTTCTCTATGCATGAATGTTTACTGTTCTATTAAATTACTTTGAAAAAAGAGCTATTATAATGTGTTTTGGTATTTGAAGAAAATGATGTTGAGAATCTTATATCTGATTGTTGGACCTACGCATGGTCTGACTGAACACTCCATGAATAGGTTCTTATGTCGGATATAATGTCACCACCATTAGTTTCCTTGGGTACTTTCTATGTAGAGTGCGCGTAGAATGAGGTACTGGTAAGGAACAAATCTTATCCGACTACGAGGCCGAAAACCTCAGGACGCTTTAATGATCATTGAAGAGTCCACAAGAGTCGCCCTTACTACTCCGAAGGATTATGCCACTCAACTATTATTACTATTGTGAATGTGTGCCTGATGATTGGTTCGTAGAAATTTATATTTTCCGTACAACTTATTATCTTAATATGTTTTATATGTTTTCCGCGTTTTATAGGTTTTCAGCAAAACCTCCATTATCTTCAAATCATGTTAGTGATTACTTGGAAGTTAGTTGTTAATTCTACCGGGCACACCTTTTAGGGATGATGTGCTCACTCAATTCACACTTTCAGTTTCAGATACAAATCAAGTTGTGCACGTGATGATGTCGTTCAAGTCTTGGAAGCTATGAGGAGTTGAGTTTCATTAGTTCGTTAGCTTCTGCTATGTTTATTTTGTGTTTATATTCTATTTGTAAACCAACTCACTATTGAATATGTATCATTTGAGAGGAGTTCATGTATGTATTTCAGAGTGGGTTTAGATTTGTGTAAATATTTGTTTAGAACTTCTAAATTAATTCTTAAATAGATGATTTGGATCCTTAATACCTCAGATTGTAGTATGATCTCTTAGATTTATAAGTAGCTGGATTTTGGGGCTCTACAATCATGAAATGAAAGTACTTACCTTTCATGACTTTAACCATAACGTGTTTTCCTCAGTAATCAATCTCCAAGATAACTTTGCAAGGAGAGAATTATTCATCACTTCAATCTTTTTGATGTTCAAACCACCCTAAAGCTTTAGGTTGAGAAATTATTTTCCACTTAATAATATTAAGACTTCTTCCTAACTGTTTTTTATTAAGCACTGAATTCCGATGAAATCTATCAAACTTATTAGTAAGAACTTTAGGCATTGGAAAAACAGATAGATGATGGGATGTTAGAGACCCTAAAACAGTTTGTGCAAACATAATTCTACTAGGCTGATTTAGGTGTTTACCATCCCATAAGGCCAACCCATTATCAATTTTTTCAGATAGATGTTTAAAAGTCTGAACTCTGCTTTTCTGAATTAAAAGAAGCACTCCCAAGTATTTAACTTGCAAGGCTATCCTCATAATATTCAGAATTGTAGCAATCTGATTGGTTTTTGGACTGAAAGCCAACCTTGATTTGTCAAAGTTAATGGATTGCCCCGAGAACTTACTAAACATATGTATTATTTCAGCTAAATAATTGGCACCATAAACAGTTGCTCGAGTAAAAATAGACAATCATCTGCAAAAAATAAATGACTAATGGATGAACAGTTTTCGTAACTCTAATCCCCTGAATTTCCCCACTATTTTCAGCATGCACAAAAAAGGACTCCGTACATATTATAAAAATATAAGGAGACAAGAGATCTCCCTACCTAAGACCCCTTGTAGGATAAAAAAAACCTCACCGGGACTAGCATTAAGGAGAATGGAACCAGAAATAATAGACACACATTCATGAATCATATCACACCAATCATTGTGGAATCCTAGTCTTCTAAGAGTAGCAATCAAAAAATTCCATTCAATCCTATCAAAGTCCTTAGATATGTCAAGCTTGACTGCCATAAGGCCTTTCTCCGCTCTACACTTTTTCATAATGTCAACTATTTCATGGGTTATAACTGTATTGTCAGTTATTAACCTAGATGATATAAAAACTGCTTGGTAAGGACTTGTGAATTTATGCATCACCTTTTTCAATCTGGTGGCCAAGATCTTAGAAATGATTTTGTAATAAATATTATTTATACTAATATGCCTGTAATCAGATGCATTCTTAGGAGTTTCAGTCTTAGGTATGAGACTAATGGAACTATGATTCATTTGTTGAATTAAGTGCCTAGAGTGGAAAAAGGCTTTAACCATATTAACCACATTCTCACCAACCATGAAAAGACGAGGGTACCCAAATATACCTCAATCTAATACTTTTCCACCTATAAGTCCTTTCTCCGAAAGTGATTGTCTATGGACTGAGTCGAGCCAATACAACTAATCGGTTCACACTTCGTGTGATCATCTATGGATACGAGATTGAGACAATACGACAACAAGATAACTTGTGTGATTGACTATGGATACAAGATCGAGACAATACAACAACAAAGTATGTTTACTTGATAATAGGTTCGGACTTAACCAAACACAATAGGATTATTATCAAGTAAATAGGAATTAACGTTTGTGTATTTTACTTCTAATTATAATAAAAACAATTATAATTACGGAAATAGAAAAGTAAAAGACACAGCAAGATTTTGTTAACGAGGAAACCGCAAATACAGAAAAACCCCGGGACCTTGTCCAGAATTGAATACTCTCAGGATTAAGCCGATATAAAAAATCTAAACCAACTTCGTATAGTTGAGACCAAGCAACTAAACCTATAGTTCACCTAGTTCCGTCTGTATCCCTACGCCTTCAACTTGTAATAAGTCACGCACTTGAAAAAATTCCTTTGGTTCGTATTCCAAACAGTAAAGGAACAACAAATCTGTTCGGTAACAACTCTTTTCAAACAACGTGATATGAGTTTGACAAAAGGTTCTTCCGTTTATCCCAATAAACTCCTTTGTTAGGTTCTTAGATCTATCTTTTCAACAACTACCAAAGTAATTGTTAAGACTATGCAATCAATACTTTTAATCACAGAGAATTGTATTGATGCCGATCTACTCAACTAATCAATCAAATCAATCACAGAGATAAACCGATTATAGTTGGATCCCCATCCGATCAAGTTTTGTGCACACCAAATATTATGAACTCAAATCAGAATCTTCTTTGTCTTCAAATCTTCTTAGATCTTCAATAAACGCCTGCACACAATCAACTTGAATCTCTTGTGATCAATCACACATAGAACGGAGTCTGTTAACAATGGATTATCACAAGACGTCTTTAGATCTACAAACAGTCTAAAGATCCCCGTCGAAACTTCGATCTAGCTTGAGTGAATCTTATATCAGAAGAGAAGATTCTCAAGAACAAACAAACCAGGTGCAATCAAAGTTCAACAACCGTTAGTCAATCAAATCAATCGAAAACTAATAATAAACTGCAATTATCTAGTTTTCCACCAAAGGTACTCGTAGAGCTTCCCAATCCCAAATAAGTCTTTAAAACGAGCGGTCGTAAGAGATTTCGCCTAATTATGGTACTTTCCTCTCCGAATAGACGGCTCCACCAGTAACAACACAACAAGGTAGTTTTGCTGGCTCTGAGGATTAGTTTGCTCGAAATGCAAACTTCAATATTTATAGACCAAGGAAGTTTGTACACCAAGGAATTTCCAAAGCCGAAAATATTCTTAAGATATGCAATATATTTCCAAATTCGGTTTCCATAATTCCTGGAAATGCTTTGTCCAAATATTGACCGAAATCTCAGTATAAAATCTCCAATTAGTAAATGCACATTAGCAATTTTTATTTTCTAAAGATATGCATTTTAATTGCTGGAAATTAAAAGCATATAAAACTAAAAACCTTAATTAAAAGATTCTCAATTTATTTCGATCCTGGATTCTCCTTTAGCTATTAAGGAATATCTTTGAACAATAAAGATAAGAGTTACTGCACATGTTCAAAGTATGTCGACATCTTTACTTTGTAAATCCTTTTTCATATTTACAATCTTGGAACCGATTTACCACACTTCCAAACAAGTTTAGAATTGTTTCATCTGACTTCCAAGAACTATGTGATTTATTATCCTATCAAATCACCATTCATGGGTTTCACGGTTCTACCAAAACAAGTTTCGGTTCAACCTCCATGTGGGTACTAGGATCGGTCACACTAGCTTTCTGAAATTTGGTTGACTAGGTACTAGGATCGGTTACCACATATTTATGGTATTTAACTTGCAATCTGTTGCACAAGTCATATGATCGGTTACCAATAACTAAGACTTATTGCACCTCTTACAAGGATCGATTCCACACACTTGTGATCGGTTGCACCTCTTACTTGGATTGGTTTCCCAATGTCTAGAGTTGGTCATACCAATTACAACATATCGATCATACCATCTCTGGTGATTACTTAAGATCGTTTTCACTAATAAAAGTCATACCAATACAAAAGTCAGGCCTTGTGAATAGTTTTACCAAGATACATAAGTAGGTTATGAGTGGTTATACTAAACACACATATTGGTAATCCAAAGATTTGCAATGAATAACAATACCAATAAGCCTAGCGATTTCCCTTTCGATTCACAAACAAGTTTATGAATTGTACTTCCTTTAAACGAATGTAAAAACATTGTTTCCTAGGACGAAATCTTCACCCATACCCATACATAATCACAATAGCATTCATACGATTATGTCGATGTCTTATATACGAAGTTCAAAAGATAGACGTTATACTTCGTATTGTAATTCCTTAATACTATGTCTAACTAGAGTATTATCATTCACAACTTCAGCTATGTTTTCAATATGCACGACTTGAAAGATACGTTAGGAATGAAACAGTTCAAGTCAAATATTACTAACCTCAAGAGGAAGGATGATGTCGTCGTTGTAGCTCCTTACTTCTTCACATTCTTCAAGTCTTCACGTAATACTTGCAAGTATCATATCCTAATAACTTTCTAGTAAACCTATACGAAGTTGACTTTAGTAAATAATCAAGTGACTCTTTAAATGAGTTTTCGTTCACTAAAATATGACAACCAAACTTGACATACCAACGCTTGGTGGGTTCAACCGAGCTATGCTCTAACAAACCACACTCCATATTTGCTGGTAAGAAACAAATGGATAGCTATCTGGACCTGGCAAGGTCCAAGGCTACATTTTAAAAAGTACATTTCTAATCTCCTCAGAATTAAGAGGATGAAGAAGCATAAGGTTATCATCATCAGTGATACAAGGATTTAAACTTAACAATAAATTATCAGTATTAGAGGTCTTAAGAACCTTAGAAAAATGAACCCTAAATTCACTAGCAATGTTAGTTCTATCAGTTAACCAGATTCCTATATTAGACTGTATGGACTCAATTTGAGTTCTTCGCTTTCTAAATTTAACCTCATCCTGAAAATATATAGTGTTTTTATCCTGTAGAAGGATATTCTCCTTAACCCTTTGCATATAAAAGTCTTATTGGACTTCATACCAATGTTTGAGCTGACTTTCTAGTTCAGTGACAGTTTCCAAATTGCCAACCCTATCACCATTCTGCAAAACAATGTCTAGTTGGACCTGAATTTGACTTAATTTAGTTTATATGTTGCCAAAGTTCTTATTCCATTGACTTAAAACATATTTCACATTCTTCAAAGACTTACTGATTCTAAAGGCATGAGATTTATTCTCAACATGATTCAAGTTGTCTGTCATTAGAGTTTTGCAACTATTATCCCTAAACCAGCAACATCTATTAAACCTATAAGGTTTCATTATAGGATTATCTTCCTTGGAACTCACAAGCATTTTTGGCACATGATCACTCCCTAAGCTAAACAAGTGATAAACAACAACATTAGGGAAGAAAAAAAAACAATCATTACTTGCAAGAGACCTATCAAGTCTTTCAAAAAATAAGTTCATTTCCAGACCTCACATTAGACCAAGTATAAGGGCATCCTATGTAGCTAACATCATTAAGGCTAAGTATGTCAAGTTGACCTCTAACACTATCCATCTGAGATTGAGCAACATGCTTACCCCTTTGTTTTTCACATTTTCTAATAACAAAATTCAAGTCACCTATAATCACAAGAGGAAAATTAAATCTAGTCACAATATTATATAGAAAACTCCATTGTATAGCTATCCCTACATCATCTAAAGCACCATACATGCAAACAAACAAGGTTTTTTCACTCCTAGCATCAAAGCTTACTACACATGTTATACACCTAGGATTCATATCAACCACTTCAAACTCAAAACCTTCATTCCACATCAAAACCAGGCCACCAGATAATCCTATAAGGTTAACAAAATAATACTTGGAGAAATTCAAACATCTTGTGTATCTAATCATTTTTTTTTCCAGATTTTTCGTTTCAGAGAGAAACACTATATCTGGATCATTGGACCTGATTAATCTCTAATATGGTACCTAGTATGCTTATTCCCATACTCATGAACATTCCAAGCCATCACCTTCATGATGCAATTCTTAAGCTAGGGTTTTCCCAAAGAGAAGTGAAATTTTTCACAGTATTAGGATGCAAATCAAGAAAATTAACAAACTCCTTAAGCCTAAGAAAACACTCAAATGACCTAAAAATATTGACAAATTGATAACTAGAAACCCCAAATCCGTAACCAAAAAGCAATTTTGAAGCCCTAAAATCACATTCAACGACCAAATAGAAAACAAATTTACATTTGTTTAAATTAAAACACTTTGAAAGGTTGGGATACTTACAAATTCGTAGGAAACTAACTTGAGTTGTAGCAATTTATGTAGCTATCAGATGTTCCGCCATCCCTTTTATCCTCAATACCCTCCATGCTTATACGATGTTCTAATAGAAAATCATTGTGTGATAATCATTACCCTTCAGTATGATTTTCGAAACTATTTAATTTGAAAGTTGGGTTTGATAGATAGGATTTACATACGTTTTAGGGATTTCATGAACAAATATAGATTTTTCTTTCGATAAAAAAGAAAGTGAGTCTGACTCGTCATTTCTGGATCGTTTAAATCTTCTTAGATCTTCTTCAGCTTCTTGAGATATACCAGGCCCAACACCATTGACAAGCCCAACACCAATTGTTACATCCATACCACTCACTTGGACATCGAAGACTACCTCCATACCTTCTATGAGATGCTTGTTTTCATCATAGTGTCTATTCCATTCTTCAATTGTCATTCTAAAGACTCGATGTTGGTCGACATATTCCTCACAACACTTAGCATATGTTAAATAACAAAACAGTGTGGGCAAATCCTAGGTTGCTTCTCATAGTGGTAAATCACCCAAATTTCTTATAATGAAGTCGTAAGTAGCCAAGTACCTCTCCTCAGTAGTTTTTAATATCCACTTTTACATTATCCTTTAACAATTTGCCAACTCAAGGGCTAGCACTTTGTGGATCTTCATCCATCTTCTTACCGATCTCTCCACATATTTTGTCAATCATCGTATCATCTAAATGTTCTAGTTTTAGAATTCTAAACCACACAAAAAACATTTAGTGAGTGAAATCATACTTCGAAACTTCTTTTGAAGAATTATATTCTTGAAGGGCCATAACATATCCCATGACAGTCCATGGAGCTTCTTTCATGACCTCTGCCGCATCACCATCTTTTGTAAACTAGAATTTCCATCTCCCACTTCGCATACATTCTCCATGACAAACTGATATCCTTCTTAATTTTCTTAAGATCCAGTTGATCCTTCTCACTTATTTTTCCAAGAAGACTGTTAGTCCACTTAGTTTTTTTTTTTTTTTTTTTGCTCAATCACATTTTTTTATTAAATTGAATAGCCAAAGTTATACTACAAGACACTAAAAATTAACAGCAAAAATACAAAATACATAATTAAAGTAGAAATTAAGCCAATACAACTATGGCTTAAGATAACCTAGCCTGGACTGTAAGTTGAAGAAGTTGATTATTTTAGAATCATAGTCATGAGCCCATCTTTTACCTTGCATTCTGATACGTCCTTCATGAACTACTTGAATAATTCTACTTTTAAAGCTATGAATATTGACCCTTCCATTCTCAAATAGAATTGAATTCTTTAGGAACCATAATTCTTTCATTATTGCACAAGCTGTTGTGATCCAGACCTCCTTTATCAGTGGACTATGATGTATTGCTGCTTGACAGACATCTGCAAATGATGATGGCCTGGGAAAAACAAAGACAGAACATAACCAATTCCAAATTTGAGTGCTAAAATCACATTTCCACAAGGTATACTCCGTGTTGTCTTGTTCTGCTACACACACACAACATCTAGAAGGCATTTCATAGCCTTCATTTCTCATTGTTTCATCATCTACATATACTCCTTGAAGAAGTTTCCAGATATTACAAGCAATGGAAGGATGTAATAAATATTTCCATATGAAGGAAGGCCATACCAGTTGCTGCTGCTTGAATCTCATTTTTTCCACTGCCAGTGATGTAGTGAAAACTCCATTTGTATTTCCATTCCATATTATGTTGTCAGCTCCACCATCAATTGCAGGCATGTTGCTCATAACAAAAACAGATTGTAATTCATTGGGAATTTCCCATTGATTTTCTTTAATCAGATCTTTCACTTTCATCTGCATATTGTTTTTAACAAGATCAGAATATCCAATTTCACTTATCATGGGATATGTTTCATACCATGTGTCAAGCCAAACTGAAATCTCAGCTCCATTACCAACACTCCACTTAATGTCATCTTTCAGAGATGACCAAGCCCATTTAAGACCAGAGTAAACAGAAGATGGTTTCCAGTTTTCAAACCATTGACCTTGTTTATTCTTAAATTTTGCAGCAAAGAAAAGAGCCAATTCATCTTGTGAAGTCACCATTTTCCACATTATTTTCATAAGAAAAGCCTTGTTAATAATTTCCAGTCTTCTAATACCAAGACCTCCTTCATTGTATGGTGTACAAACCTTCTTCCATGATAATGTTTTGAATTTTCTAACTTCATTATTGCCAGACCATAAGAAATTCCTTATAAGTTTTTCACAAATTTTCATGACTGAAGCAGGCCATCTATAAACAATCATATTGTATAATAGAATACTACATAACACTGATTTGACAAGAACTAACCTTCAGCAAAAGATAATAATCTGCCTTTCCATTTTGCTAATCTGTGTTGAATCATTTCTACCACTGGCCAGACCATTGCTGAAGTTACTCTTCCAGGAGCTAAACTCACTCCTAAGTACTTATCAGGAAATTTATATAATTCCATATTGACCATCTCACAAATTTGTTGTTTCCTAGCAGAAGAAACTCCATCTATGAAACACTTACTTTTATCCTTATTGATTAGTTGACCTGAGCTAGCTTGACATTCATCAAGTAATGTGAATAAACTGTTTAAAGATTTCTTGGATCCATTGGAAAATACAAAAACATCATCTGCAAAGAAGAGATGAGTTGGATGAATACCATTTTTAATCATCATAGGAAGTATTTTACCTTGATTCACCAACTGAGAAATATTTCTGCTAAGAACATCTTCCATCAGCACAAAAAGAAGAGGTTATAATGGATCACCCTGCTTTAAGCCTCTTCCCATTGAAAAAAATCCACACGGTCCACCATTGACCATAACTGACATTTTTGCTGATTCAAATAGTGTAAGCAACCAATCACACCATGAAGAAGAAAAACCATATTTTTTCAGAACTTGAAATGAAACTTCCAGCTTACAGAATCATAAGCTTGGGATATATCAAGTTTGAAAGCTACATTACCTCCTCTTCTTTTCTTTTTCATTTCATTCACCATCTCAGAGGCAAGCAAAATTTGTTCATGAATACTCCTACCCTTGATGTAAGCTGCTTGTTGAGGAGATATCAATTTAGCCATAAGAGATGATATTACCATTGTTATCTTCAAGTTCACTAATTAAATTTGTTGCTTGCCTTATCTTCATTTTGGTGTGAAAGAATTGAGTGTTTGATGCTCCTTCTTGAATCCATTTTTCTCTAGATTTTTGCCTTAGCATTACATTAGCTTGCACTTCTCTACTGGCATGTTCATTTTGAGCTGTTACTAAGTTCTTTAATGCTTCTTCATCAAATGGATGGTTATCTGAATATTGCATTGCTACATTCACTTTTTTTTTCTGCTTCTTTTATCTTAACTTGAACATTGCCAAAAACCTTCCAGTTCCATTCATTCAACTCCTTTTTTAAACCTTTTAAAATCTGCATAAATATGTAAGATGGATCACCTGGAATATGCTTAGACCAACATTCTTTGACAACTGATAAAATTTCTGGATGATAGATCCACATTTTCTGAAATTTTCTTGGACAATTATGAGGTTTAGGAATATTAGAACAACCTCCCAATAATGGTGCATGATCTGACACTATTCTTAAACCAACTTTATAACCCCAATCTCCAAACTTTTGAAGCCATTGTTGATTAAAGACATCTCTATCTAGAACATACAAAATTTTGTTCTTTCCTTGTTGGCAATTTGACCATGAAAATTGTAACCCTGTTTTAGGAGCTTGAATAAGCTCACAATTGTCTAAGCAAGTTGAAAATTCCAACATTGAAGCCCTGTTAGGAGATTTACCACCCATATTTTCATCAAGTGAAATCACTGCATTAAAATCACCCAAAGCTATCCAAGGTTTATTTAACTCACTGATTATTTCCATCTCTGACCATAAAAATCTTCTTTGCACTTTCTTTACATGAGCATGAACTCCAGATACAAGAACATCTCCAACACTCACTGTGATCATTTGACAAGAAACAGAAATTACTTGAGGAGTTGAAATATTTTTACTCCAAAATAACCATATGTTACCTTTATTATTTGATGTAGAATTGTGAATCACCATGCTCTACATTCCAGCTAAATTTAATTTCTCACAAAAAGAAGCACTACATTTTACTTTAGGTTCTGCAATCCAAACTAAAGAAGGACTAAACTGGTTGACTAAAGACCTTAATTTATCCTGAGCCATAGGTCTTCTAAGGCCCCTGATGTTCCAATATATTATATTCATTTGATAGGAGGAGGAGGATTTTTAGTGCCTCCTTTTCCTTGATTTTTCCTAAAATTATATGTATTATTTGCTTGAAATTGTTTAGTTACCTTTACTGGATCAGTTGGACTTGTAGCAGTTGATGAGGATGATGTATTAGATACCATTTCCTTTTCAACTATTTTAGACCAAGAGGTCACTTTAACAGCTTCATTGGATACTTGACCAGTTTTTCCATCTACATACTTGATAGTGTTACTTTCTAAACTGTTAGCTTTCTTTGGTGTTGAGACATTTGGAACTTCTTTAATGATAGCTTCATTATCTATTTCACCTTCTTCACATCCAAGAGGACTGAATTTTCCTTTATGTAACATATTGTTTCCTGTAGATAACTTGATAACTTGTGTTTCATGAATAGTATTAACTATAGAATCCTCACCTGCTCTTTATGATACATCACAAATATCAAATAGAATTTGTTGCTGCTTTGCTGGTGTAGTAAATTGCTTTGACTATTCTCTCCACCTGCATTATCTACTTTAGTTTTATTCTGCTCAACTCTACATTCAGTAGTTAAATGACCAATGATTTTGCAGTTATGACAAAATTTAGGACATACAGGAATTGAAATATCCTGAAAAAATCCTCCAAACTTGGTACCAATCCATATTTTGTTAGGAATATAATGAGCAAAATCTACCTCAACTAGAACATTAGCATAATAACCAACCTCACAATTTGCAGTAGCAGTATCAATCTTAATAGGAGTTCTGATTTCCTTACATATTTTGAAGAGAATTTCCTCCTTCCAAAATTCCAACCCTAAACCAGGTAACCTAACCCAAACTTCCTAGAGGAATGAGTTTACATTCTCCTAATAATTTCCATTGTTGACGTAAAATAATGGCAGCATCCACAAATTTAATCTTCTGTAAATATAATCTACCAATGAGTGAAAATTTCCATGGATTTAAACCCTCCTCAAAGAGATCATCAGGTAAATCTATTGTGGAATTTTCGATTCTGAGTTCTTTTGATGTAAACCTAATTTTGTTGAATGAGAATCATCAGGACAAGTGGTTCTCGGACAAGAATCCATGAAAACCACCTGAATTAATGATCTCTAATCATGAAAATATGAAGAAAACAAGAACCTGAATTGATGAAGCTGAGCACAGAAATTGAGATTCAATGAAAGAAAAATTCGCCGAGTCAATCGCCAATTTGCAGAGCGTGACTCACAGATTCTGAGTTAGTCCACTTAGTTATCGTTACATTGACTTCTTCAACAGTATTGAGAGTTCTCATATTAGGCATATGAAATTTCCTACTGATTGATGCTCCTTGCATTTTCTTAGTAATTGTAGCAAGTTCAGATTGAGAACTTGAGGCTAGGACTGATGTGTTATGCTTCCGATCCGCCTTTTGTTGATGCTTTATAAGGAGAGACTTTATGGGTGTTAGGGTTTCGGAGATGTAACCAAGAAAATAACCCAATTTTATACTAAACAGTCACATACATATTTTATTTTTATTTTACGCAAAAAGGGCAATAGATTGAAAAGGCAGTAACACCAATAAGAGTATGGTGTTCTGCAGAAAGAAAAGAATACAAAGCTCAATTATAGTAGAGTTTTTATTACAACGGACCAAGCATAGCTTCCCAATTACTTAGGACCTGATTAATGGAGACTCCCTCAAAAAGATTAGAATTGACAGACCAGTTATATATGAAAATTTTGACACTGTCAATAATTTCATCTAGACTTTTGTATTTTCCATTGAAGACTCTATTGTTTCTCTCAATCCAAACATCCCACCAAATGGCGAACGGTATTAGGTCCCAAACTCTTCTTCTTCTAGACAAGAAATCTCCTTTCCTTCTGTTCCATTCCCACAAATTTTGCCTGACAGAATTCTGAAAAACCCACTGTAAATGGTAACCCTTCAAGAAGTATAACCAAATATCCCCAGTAGTCTGGCAGTGTAGGAAAATGTGATGATTTGACTCAGCGTCTCTTTTGCATAATAGACAACCATTAACCACAATTTTCCCCTTTAGCTTATCAATAGTAGGTGCAGCATCGTAACATAGACACCATACAAAAAATATGACTTTCTATGGGATTTTTGGATTCCACAAACTTTTATAGGGAAAAGAAATGAGGCCATCGTCCTCTAACGACTCATTGCAACCTGCAACAGAGAAAGAATCACCATACTGCCAGATTCTTTGATCATCTCCTCCATCTGTATTAATAGTTGGCAACAAAGGAATAAGCTAAGCTACCTCATCAACTTCATTGTCTTTTAGAGCCCTGCAAAAATTCAAGTCCCAGCCTTCATCTGAGTATAGATCTTGCACAGTTGCATCATTAGATCTACTAATCTTGTAGAGAGCATGGAACAAATCTTTCAATGAGTAGCCATTAACCCATTTATCCTTCCAGAAAACACACTTGTTTCCACTTTTCACTTGAATTGTAGAGCTATTTTCCACCTGCTCCTTGCTTTTTAGAATTCCAATCCATAAACTCTTTTCTACAGGTTTGTTTGTCAAGTTAGGATAAAAAGAATTTGAGTTTCCTACAAACTTTTGATTGACAATTTTCCTCCATAGTGCATTCTTCTCAACTCCATATCTCCATATCCACTTTGCATGGAGAGCCTTATTCATCAATCTAAGCTTCTTTATTCCCACACCCCCACCTTTTTTAGGCAAAGAAACATTTTTCCAACCAACCCAGCTCTTCTTAGGATTTGAAACTGATGAACCCCACAAAAAATGTCTCATAATCTTCTCCATCTTCTTTTCCACTGAAGCAGGTAATTTAAATAAAGATAGATAATATATAGGTAAGCTTGATAAAACACTTTGAATTAGCATCAGCCTACCCCTTAGATAAATACTTCCTTTGCCAAGAGCTCAATTTCTTCTGGAAATTTTGCAGAATCACCTCCCAAACACCAATAGCTTTAGACTTACTCCCTAATGGAATACCAAGATAGTTCATAGGGAAAGATGCTCATTTGTACCCAAAAACAGAAGCACATTCAGCTGCACATTGAGAATCTCCCACTGCTACAATTGCACTTTTGTTGAAGTTAACTTTCAATCCTAAAATAAGCTCAAAAGCAAGCAAGATATTCTTTAGGTTCTTTATCTGATCAACATTATCATCTAAGAACACTATAAGATCATATGCAAATTGCAAATGGTTTATTGCATCAGCACCAGCAACAAGCCTAAAACCATCTATAAGCTCCAGAGTTGCAGCTCTTTAAATTAGAAGAGAAAGAACTTCAACTATACAATAATAAAGAGAAAAGGAGATATTGGATCCCCTTGTTTAATACCCTTGCTACTCCTGAATAAAGGCACTACCATTGATAGACATGACAAATCTTGTTTCAGAAATCACCCATTTAATCCAGTCACATACATATCTTGAACGTATATTTTGTTGGAATTTTTTGGTGGTACGTAACTGTTTCGACAGTTTCAAACATATCCAGAATTTTCAAATCCAACAGACGCCATTGATGTCTGATGATGAAGAGACTCATCGTTTCGTGAAGAGAAACATGTTGATGCGAAAACCTCTATAAATAGCATCTCCCAAAACTCGTTTAACATATAATCGAAAAAACCTTTTCTGTTTTCTCTCTTTCTAAAGCATCATCAGAAATTTTGTTTACATGTGTTCTTGATTGGATCAAGGGGTACAAACCTTGAATTCAATTTCTGTTGTAGGGCTTTCATTGTATCTTGAAGGCATTATTTCACATACCTGTTGTAATCGCCAATTTATTGGGAGGGTAGAAATAATTGTCTAAAAGAAATCGTACGAGCCTTGAAAGTTTGGAGTACAACAATCTCTTCCTGTGTTATTTTATCTTCTATTGCAACCCAGTTTTCCAACATATTTGCACTTAAACATATTTAGAGTATAATTTCCTGAACCACCTTGGCCCGATCTTTGAAGAGATACAAGAAATCTCGGCCAAAAATTAGGCTTTGACTTGGGGGAATAAGATTCAAATTTTTGAATTTGCACGATTGAGCCATATGAACTCTGAAATTTCCTGTACACCCTTTCCTTCTTGAATCCAGTTCTGAGCTATGAAGAAAGGGCTACAAAATGACTTGAGATGAAAGGAGACATACGAGATTTGGAATAGGATCCAAGTGAAATGAGTGTTGAGTGGGTAAAACTAATCATACAACTTAGGATAATTTTCCTTCTTGAAATTTCCTCTCCATTTTACTCATTTTACATACAGCGTCTCTTGGAGAAGACACAACTGTCTTGAAACTAAAGGGATAGTGGACAATTGCTACAAAATCACGACTGAACATCTTTTATGTTTTTTTTTTTTTTGCCCATCTTTTCAAATCATAACATATAATAGACAAAAGCTTTTAGCAAAACATATAAACCAAACTGAAAACAAAGTAGGTATAGTTATAGATGATTATATCCACATCAAAGACTAGAAAAGAATCTCGAATAAAAGAGATTTAAGCATCAGAAGAAAATCATATATAAATCATGATGTTCAATGTCTTAGGTAGTAAGTGTGTAGGGTCATTCCTGCACAGTAGCAGGACCTGCTTGTAATCTTCTAATACAATGCATAAGAACAGCTTAAGCTTAGAGGGTATATACGCATAGATTTAATGGTTTAAAATAAACGAAACATACTAGATAGAAGTTTCCAGCTATGGGTTGGTTTTTACCAAATACTTTCTACACAAAAATAGTTATGCAAATTTATAATCTCAGGAAGCACGCCAACACAGTAAACTTGTTGATGAAAATGGGATGTGCGCATATAGAATTAAGTGAGCTTAAAGATTAATACAGCAAGCAGTTTACACAACTTCACAAAACAAGAAATAAAGTTTGGCTGAAGAGATGGCAGTTGGTGCTGCTATTCAATGAGCTCTAACACAGCAAAGCATCATATTTATCAAGTTTGACAAACATAGGTTCAGTTGACACATACGCTGACATGAAATTTGTGAAATCAAACGAAGGATTGATCCCTTTTTCTCCTTTTCCATCTTCAACGATATGTATTCCAAGATCCTTTGCAACTGCAAATTTCACAAAACAATGAAGTAAGGAAACAGAAAGAATGAATGAGAAAGAAAGAAAAAAAGGCTGAAACTAGCTGAGCTGAAGACGGTAGTTAACAAATGACATGAACAGCAAAATTCATTCAATAGAAATTGAAAATCGGTAGTCGGCAAGAACACTAACTGAACTGTTAAATACCACTAATCTTACCTTGATCTACCATCGAACATTCCTCGGTCTCATCATTCTGATTCCTCTGTCTCTCCTCCAACTTCTTCAGGTTTGAACTTCCTTTTGGTAATTTTCTGCTGTCGTGCATTACAGCCTCGAGCATCTTCCTATACACAGCAGCCATTTCTGCATAAAAATAATGAAGTAAAGAAAAGAGAACAAATGAGACAGAAATTTAACATGGGCGAAATTAATAAGGGAACAAAAAAAGTGAATTCTCTATCGAACAAATGAAATCCTAATAACAAAAGTAATGACAAAACCAGATTAAGGCTTATGCACCCAAAAAGAAATCAAAGGTTTTAATATCTAGAAATGATCTTTTCATCACTTTATCTATATTCTTGACGAGGCGATTGTTTCGCTCTTTCCAAATGGTCAATAAGTGGCGCAAGGGGTAGTGTTCCAAATCTGATTCCCTGCTATACTACAGTTCAAATGTTCTATGTACGGATCCTAAGAAATACATCTTTAACCTGTTCATAAAACACCCAGCTGGCCTCAAAAATGTTTTTCAGGTGATTTCAAATTAGTAATGTCTTGTTGCAGTGGAGAAGTAAGTAATTGACAGAATTCATACTCTGTTTACACATGACACACCTATTAGCTGCAATAAGACCTTTCTGTGGGAGATTATGGATGGTCAAAATGGAATTGTGACGGATAAACGACATAAAGAAACTAACGTTAGTTGAAGCATTGGAATTCCATATTGCGTTAATAAAATAAAGTAAACAAGTGAAAATGTGAAATCCTAACAAAGAAACTAACCCGCAAACCAGATTAAGGCTTTCAGGCTTATGGAATCGTCATGGGATTAGCAGAGAATTTTCATCTCACAAACACAATACTGATATCTAAAATAGATGCAGGGGATAATTCCTCCAGCAAAATAAGCATCACCAAATTCTATATAAAAGCATCCAGCAAATAAAATGAGATTTTAACAGATAATTTCAAGGAGAAACCTTATGGTGATGGTGATGTCTCAGAAATTTAAAGAAACCACTAGAATGCTATAAGAGGGATTTCGTTAAGCACTATAAACCCTAATATTCAGTACCAATCCAATCCAATCCAAATAACAAGTAAAAAGGAAACTAACCAGATGGAGATAATTGTGCCATATTCTTCTTCAGATTAAGAAAATCTATTGAACGGATACCTTCTGATACTGAAAACCCGAAGTGAAATAATAAGAAACCCTAATAATCTCAAAATTATTGATAACCAGAATTTCACAATTTTTGAGAAGAAGAATTTTACCGAATTCGCGGGAATAATATCCCTCTGTGTAAAAAGGGCGCGCAGAACCAGAAAACAAAAACAAAAATATCCCTCTAGTCTCCAATTTTGTTCGCCTCGGTGTTTAGAATAATGAATCGTGTTTCGTCTTTTTATTTTAGGAACAGACAAATTGATCGATGAGGTCAGCCTCTTATTACTTGTGTATATATATATATACTAAAACACCCCACCACGTTTGGGAGGGCCGACTAAAAAAAAGAAAATAATGTTGTAATCTATATTATAAGGGACAATGGTGTTTTCCTACATCGACGGTTCTCTATAGTTTGGACACATAAAAGACGGTCCAGATTGAGCAACTAAATATATGTCTTCACCAATTTCTTCAGTTTTGGTTGGACGGAGATCTATAATTGGGATACATAAAGGACGACCCAGATTAAGGTAGTTTATTTTCACACTCTCCTGTCCAAACCTTGAATGAAAACCCCGGAAGGCCGAAACGCATTTCTGAAACAAAACTTCCATTTTTTAAGGCATTAACTCAGTTGCAATGAATGTTTTGATAACTGAAAATAATGAAACGGACTTCTCCATTTTAGGTTACACTCACATTTCAATTTTTCCAGAGTCACCTTCCCTATTCTTCGTTTCTGTGACCCTTATAAACTATTAAAGGTATGATTTGGTTCTCATATGTATCTCAATTTTGTAGATATAGTTAGGGTTTTCACAGTCTTGATATATTACAATTTTTTTTTTCTTTTTTGTTCTGTTTTAGCTACTCAATGCAATGAATGTTTTGATAGGATAGAGATGAGATTCCGACGTAGAAGTGGATGCAATCAAAATGATTCGTCGTTTTAGGTTTGATTAACTTCTGCAATTTAGACCTCTTTCGGCTTTGATTAACTTCTATCTCACAAAGGCGCTTCCTTTTTTGGTTCCGATTTTGTAGGTATGATTAAGTTTTCTTATTTTAATTTCGTAGACATAGTTAGGGATCTCAATTAGTTTTTACCTTTTGTGTATGATAGAATTCCTGAATAAGACTACCTTTTGTGTCATCTACATTTTAGATATATAAAGGACGGTTCAGATTTATCAAACTATAGTTTGGAGACATAAAAGAGTTCGGATCCTGATTTATAGGTTTTGAGATGTTGGACGGTCGTTTAGTTTTCTCTCGAATTAATCTATGCAAAGAAAACCCCGGAAGGCCGAAACGCATTTCTGAAACAAAACTTCCATTTTTTAAGCCATTAACTCAGTTGCAATGAATGTTTTGATAACTGAAAATAATGAAACGGACTTCTCCATTTTAGGTTACACTCACATTTCAATTTTTCCAGAGTCACCTTCCCTATTCTTCGTTTTTGTGACCCTTATAAACTATTAAAGGTATGATTTGGTTCTCATATGTATCTCAATTTTGTAGATATAGTTAGGGTTTTGACAGTCTTGATATATTACAATTTTTTTTTTCTTTTTTGTTCTGTTTTAGCTACTCAATGCAATGAATGTTTTGATAGGATAGAGATGAGATTCCGACGTAGAAGTGGATGCAATCAAAATGATTCGTCGTTTTAGGTTTGATTAACTTCTGCAATTTAGACCTCTTTCGGCTTTGATTAACTTCTATCTCACAAAGGCGCTTCCTTTTTTTGGTTCCGATTTTGTAGGTATGATTAAGTTTTCTTATTTTAATTTCGTAGACATAGTTAGGGATCTCAATTAGTTTTTACCTTTTGTGTATGATAGAATTCCTGAATAAGACTACCTTTTGTGTCATCTACATTTTAGATATATAAAGGACGGTTCAGATTTATCAAACTATAGTTTGGAGACATAAAAGAGTTCGGATCCTGATTTATAGGTTTTGAGATGTTGGACGGTCGTTTAGTTTTCTCTCGAATTAATCTATGCAAAGAAAAAGCCGTAACCCCCGTTTGAAACCATTTATCCTTTTTCTCTCTCACCAAATTGTAACTGAAATAGAGATGAGATCTTTGCTTCTGTAGTGAAAAAGAATCGGCAGCCTAACCTCCGGGCTCTCCTAGCTTTTATTTTGATTCACTTCTTTTCGTGAGGCGATTCTTCGTTTCTAGGTATGATTAAGTTTTCTTGATTCAATTTCGTATACATAGTCAGGGCTTTCACATTACTGAAACAGAGATGATTATGTGAGAAAGGATTTGTTCATTTCCCTGAGATTAAAGTACCGGCAATCAAAAGGATTTCTTCATTCTCCGTTGGTTATACAGTACAAACCTGATTTTAGGTTTGATTCACTTATCTATTCTTCCCAAGGCGCATCCTTTCATTGGCATATTTAGGATTTTCTTCTTTAACAACTTCTTTTTTTTACTTTGATTGTGTTTGAATCTTTGATGGAATTCATAAATGAAACTCCTTAAAGATTATTAGTTTTGAATTTTTGTGACACTCCTATGTCATGGTTTTATTTACCTGTACAATTCCTTGACACTCATTGATATTCACTTTCTTAAATTTGTACTTCACAATTTTAGTTCAATGACCAATTACTTCATTTGTTTTGATTTTGATATTCCGTTCCAAGTTGAAAAAATTGATTTTTATAGTTTTTGTTCCTGATTTTTGCTGTTGTCGTGGATACAGTGATTCAACGACGGCGTCTCAACTCTGATGTATCTATTACCAGAAAAACACAGTTACCACGCATCAGGTTATCAATCGGCTACCTGATACTAGCTAAAGGAAACCATGCCAGACGAAAACGTAAGCAAACTATATAATGTCCAGTTTAGTTTTCTCTCGAATTATATTGCGCATTACATTTATTTTCTTAGATATCTGATTTTTTTAATTTAGGTAGCTGTGTCTTAACCAATAATTGTAAGACCATAACACAAAATTCCCACCAAGAAAATAACGTTAATGCCTCCTGGTGGAAGTTAGGTACATTGATCTCCTATAACTAAGTGCCGTCAACAAAATGTGAATACTTGCCACTTTCTATTGGATGAGAGATGAAAAATGCGATGCATCTATTGTGATAACCTCTTCGGTATTTTCCAATGGATATCTAGCGCAATCCTTTTTTTTTGAACAATCTGAGGTCGGACATAGTTAAGTTTGTGTTGAGCACGTTATAGTTTGTTCATGTGCTCTCGACTATTTTTGAATATCTCTTTGCAGCATAGTTTGGGGATTCATTTGTGTGGATTTTTGGAAGTGTTGTATTAGCAATAGAATTAGGAACGAGCATGTCTTTCATCTACATTTCACCATCTTAAATCCTTTGTTTGTTCATGGTCACCTCGCGAATCTAACTTATGCCAATTCGACTTGAAATACACATTTTATATACATATATCATCGGGACATTTTCTGCTCAATATGAATACTTTTTGTCTTTTCAGTTCTTTTTGTGTTGTTTCATTTTCAATTCCACAAAACAGTTATAAATATCAATCTCCTAGGTTGTGATTGTGCAAGTTAATTGTCCTCAAGACCGTCATTAAAGCTCCTTATTTTAGCAAGTTTGACGTCAAAAGCTCAGTATACATCTCCACAGAAGACTCGAAGCCCTTCTCCCCCCCCCCCCCAAATTGACTCGAAGCCCTTCTCCCCCCTAAATTGGAGAAATGGATTTGTTTTTTTAGTTCTTAAAGTTGTTGATTTAACGTCTTCTTTTTTTCTTTTCTTTTTTTCCCTTTTTTTTTCTTTTTCTTTTCCGCATAATTAGGGATTGATTGATAAATGAGATTCGAATCGATGGACAAAGGTCCGTGATTGATGAGGGAAGAAACAAATTTTCGTACACTATCATATTCATCATCAGAAGTTCAAAAATGGTAGAGGCAGAAGCATTTCAAATGTAAATGAAATGGCAAAGGCATCAAGATGTTTTTGCACGGTATCATGTTATTCACATAAAAGAATTGCTTCTCTATTTTACAGTTTTTTGTTTCCTCATGAAATCTGAAATCTGGATGCGTATGTTACCGATAGTTTTGGTATCAGTTTTGGTGTTAGATTTCCTTCTCCCACATTTAATGGCTTCTTTTGTGCTATATCGTTCCGGTAGCCGGATTTCTGATCATACAAAATGGATGGGGGAATTCCATAAGGAAACATGACTTGACATATGTTGTTGATGTATGTTACTTTAGTGATTCTCTTCAAATCATGCAGAAATTACCTAACTATAGATATAGGCGATCTTTGTTTTGCATAGTCGCCACAATCTGTTATCGTATCCGCACAACATTGTGAACTTAGTGACCGTTGCATGACCCTTGCTAGGTTTATCGAGATAGTTAGACATTCGATATCTTCACGGAATATGGGGACTTCCCCACCTTTCAGCTTCCACCTCTTTTATGTTTGATAATGGGATTGTCTGTGTAGGCATTATTTTCGTATTCCAATTTATTCTAATCAGTCTTTTCCCTTTGGTTTGGTGAAACTATTTATTATCGTCCGTATTGACCACCATACTAGCGTGATTACATATTTTTGTGCATATCTTTTATGCATTTTTTTTTGTTGAATCCAATATCCTGGCTCAGGTGGTGCAATGCCTTCATACTTATGGAGGTACCATTTTTATGACTTGAGAATGCCTACTGTTTCAGAACAAGAATGATCGTAAAACGACCTCTAATTGAATCTCCTTGGTGATGTAGCATTTTAAACTCAAGATGGCGTACTGGTTGGTGTATTAGTTATGCTCTCGGTCACAAGAGATAAAGCTGTCTTGCGGCATTTACGCCAAATATATGTTTAATTTTTCTTTTTTGTCACTCTATGGTGAAATGAAGTTGGCATGGAGCGAAAAGTGTAGTTAAATTGTGAAAACGACGAGTTTAAATGTCGTGCAAATAATTATATGTGCTATTTAAGTGGAATACTGTTGAATCTCTTATGCTTCTGCGCATGCAAGTTTTCTTTCAATAACCCTTGCATAGTTGTCTTACCGTTAACACAGTTTTAAATTGATTTTCTATCTTTGTTTTTTCATTGTTGTATTAATGCATGTGCGATTCTTATCGGTCATAATGGGATTGATTATTGTTACAACTTCTATTGCAATTTGCATGTCCTACAATTGAAACCTCTCATTTGTAATGCTTTCCATTTTGCTGCTTCATTTAAAGGATCGGTTAGTCCATGCACACAAGGTCGGAACTAATGGGAATATAAATGCACACAAATTCCACGTTACCCTACCTGGAACAAACCAGAGCCCGTGCCGTTACGGCACGGGTCACACCCTAGTTGGACTTAAAAGATAATGTGTGCCTAAAGTGAAAGTAAAGTATCACTTTTCTTTTTTTTGAAGGAAAAAAGGCTTGAAGAGCCCAAAGCTTTAATAAGACTACCTCATTAAATTGAGGTTTGAAGAGATACACATAGGTGGAGAATCATACTCCTTCCAACCCATTACAGAGTTGCGCATTGTAAATTGACAAAGTTTATGCGCTAAGACAGTGACACATTTAAGAACAGAAACAAACTTAACATCCTGAAAGGTCTTGGCTTCATCTTCCATGGTAGCTTTGATTATGTTTGAAGTACTTCCCTCCATGATGATCTTTGTTATGTTCAATCTCTTAACCAACGCCAAACCAAGAATAACAGCCTTTGTCTCTGCTATAAGTGCCCAAGTTACGTGAAAAGTAGTTGTACGGCCTTCAACCAATCCCAAGTGATTCTGTGCAATTTCCCCTGTAGCATCTTGATTTCGGAAGAATGCTGCATCAACACTAATCTTGTAGTAGCCGAATTCCGAAGGATGCCAATGCTGATGGATGATATTAGATCGATTATCCTCTATGTTCCTTGATATTGCAGCACAACAAGAATTAAAATCCATATCTGTTTTTTTACTCACTAATCCGGCAGAAAATGAAACATTAGAGAAAACTACATAATTCCTCGTCTTCCAAAAATTCCATAAAATACATGCACCATAATGAAACTTGTGTGTTCCTTGATCTTCAATCCATTTCATAATAGTTCTAGGATAATCCACTTCCATTTGCATCAAAAATTCCATTACAGAATTCATGGACACTATTTTATCCCAAAGACAATTGAAGAACAAATGTTCAATTGCTTCTTCATCTTGTTTATGAGTCTTGAATCTTTTGATGTTATGCTTAACCGGTAAACCATTATTGGGTAGTTTCCACATAAACATCATACTCTTAAGAGAAGACCAAAACTTTCTCCATAGAAATTCATTAAGAAAAGAAGACTTCAAAATATCTTCTGCAAGTATTTTGTAACCAGATTCGGGTGAAAATTTTCCATTAACTGATGGGATCGAGAGGGAGGAATTATTTTCATCTTCACCGTTAATAATATAAATACCCAGAGTTACTCTTAACTGATCTTGAGAGAATAAATCTCGGAGAAGATTTTCATTCCATGAATAACTATCTTCTGAAAATAGATCAATAACTACATGAAGATTTCCAGGCATAAGATCCGGATATGGAAACAGATGATACCGTTGATAGGGGATCCACGGTTCCTTACAAATATTGATATCATTTGAGATGTCATGGCCGTCACAAATCACTCTGGCAATGTGTACGAAACAACAATGACAAAAATTTACCATGTTTATTAGAAAATACAAATAGAAAATCCTACTATGCATTGTTGAAATGCAATTTGTTTATTTACATATATAATTAGATAGACTAATCTACCCAGATCTTAAAAGAAATCAAGATCCGGGCAGAGAAGATGAAGAAAACTGTTTGGTATATGAAGATAACTGCCTGTTTTTGGATATGGGTTGCAGAGCGTTTTTTTTCAAGGACAAAATAGAAAGTGATGATCCGTAAAGTATCACTTTTCCTGAAATGAATGGAGTACATCGTTTTATTAGTGGCAACAGAATTAGTTGACATATGGCTACATAATGTGTTATGAATCTTTTGTGGGAGTTTGTATAATGGTATGAAATCATTTTTTGAAAATTGTATCTTAAATGATAAACACCTCCGAATTTTTCCAATTAACTTTAAATTCGATATTGTTGTTTGTTTTCATTGTGTAGGTCTCTTTAAAATCTTCCAACAAGATAAAATTTGTAAAATTCCAAGGCACGGGTTTTTAGATATGTTAGGGTAATTCCTATGGAAATGTAGAAAATCGAATTTCTATTGAGCCAGGTGGATGGTCAAATGGGTTTTTGCACTATGGGAAAAAAGTGGGCGGTTGACCGTCAAACGCCAGGACGAAGTGCTACCGCTGGCGTTTGAAGGACAAACACTGGCGCGCGTGGTACAATAGCTGGCGTGTGCGTATGAGAGCCATGGCGTTTGAACCAAGACCGCCAACGACGACTTTTAAAAGGTCACCGGAACGGCTAGTTTCTGCCTCCATAAATACGTCTCGAGTTTGATCTCACAAATTCACAACAATCTTTCATCCGATCAATCTTTTCTTAATTTCAGTTGATTTCGATTTTCAACCATGAATCCTGATTTTGATTCTTCTGATGAAGATATGGAGATGGATGAAATGTTGTACGAAAAAGAGGAAGAAATGTGTATGGAGTTTTTTGCGTCAAATGGATGAAGATGAAATCAAAGATAGAAAAAGGAAAAAAATTATGATGCAATTACAAACCGGGATTATACCAAAGCCTTTAGACTCATATGAAGTTACGACTAGAAGATGGACGTGGCGAGATCGACATTTTTACCACGAAAAGATGATGCATGATTATTTTAATCATGATTGTGTCTATTCCGATGAGGATTTTCACCAACGATTCCGCATGGGCCGCAAATTGACGCAAAGGATAATTGCCGAGCTTTGTCAGGTACAACCTTCATTTAATTATCAGTATGATGCACGACATGTACGAGGCTTTAGTCCCGAAAAAAAAAGTCATTGCGGCCCTCTGTATACTATGTTACGGGGTACCAACGGATTCCACTGATGATTACATCCGTATTGGGAAAACAACCGCTTTTAGGTATCTCAAATTGTTTTGAGAAACAATAGTCGATCATTTTGGTCCAACCTTTTTAAGAAAGCCTACTCAGGAAGATGTTCAAAGAATAACTGCAGAAAACACTGGGAGGGGTTTTCCAGGAATGCTAGGTAGTCTTAACTGCATGCATTGGACGTGGCATGCGTGTCCAGTTGAATGAGCAGGCCAATATAAGGGTCATTATCCAAAACCAACTATAATTTTGGAAGCTTCAACTACTTATGATTTTTTTTATTTTTATTTTTTATTTTATTTTTTTTGTTAAGAAAAAGAGATATCATTAAACAAAAGAAGGATTACAAGGATAGGTAGAGGAAGTGAGGTTGATCAACTTCCCATGTACCAGTTACATTCAACCTCCTGCTATACTTAGCAGCTTTATCTGCTAAGGAATTGAAATTTCTACTAATGTATTCAAACTTGAAAAAAGAAAGATTACTAGCTAAAGCAAAACAATCATCAAGAATAGAACTTGCAGACCAGCTAATCTGGATTATTGTTTTATTCAAGTAAGAGATGGCACTTTTAGAGTCACTTCTGATACACGTGTAGTTGAATTGTCTGCTACTTATGATTGTTGGTTTTGGCATGCTTTTTTTGGACTCACAGGTTCAAAAAATGTTCTCAAAATTTTATATAAGTAACCATTGTTTGAAGATCTTAAGAATGGGATTGCGCCGCACTGTAATTTCACCATCAATGGTCATCACTACACTCAGGGTTATTATCTAGCAGGCGGAATCTATCCAGAATGGTCAACTATATGGTTCAAGCTTATAGTCAGGTAGGTTTTGGGCCGACGACTTCGAAGGATATGAAGTACTTTAACACCCAAAAAATGAAATGCAGAAAGGATGTTGAACGCGCTTTTGGCATACTGAAAAGGAAGTTTGCCACCATAGCTTGGCCGACACGCTTTTTTGATCTTCAAGAAATGAACAAAATTATGCTGACTTGTATCATTCTGTATAACATGGTCATTAAAGAAACCAGATGTGACCCAACCTGGACTAATTTTCCAGATGAAGATTTGAGGTCGTATCTTGTGGTGGGGCATGGGCGTCCGGCAAGAGAATATAGACTTGCCACTGACAAACTCCAAACCTGGGAAATCTATGGACAATAAAGACAAGATCTAACTAAGCACCTTTGGGATTTAAAAGGAGCAAGAGACGATGCGCGTGGGCGAGGCAGAGGGAGAGGCAGATAGATGTTATTTTAAATTTAGTGTTGTTTATTTTAATTAATATATTTTTTAATTTAAAGTTGTTTGTTTAAACGACTACACTTAAAATTAAAATTAGGCAATTATATTAAAAGTAATTTTAAATAAACGAGTACATTAAATTAAACTTAACTAAACAAGAATTAAATCAGTTATCAAGACTGTATTCATCTTCTTTTTCTTCCGAGGCATTATCTTCGTCTTCTTCCACATTCTCAAACTGGCCAGTTTGTTGAGGGACTTGTTGTTGTTCGGCCGCATCTATTTCCTTATTCCATACAACAAGTTGTCGTTCATTCATTGTTGAAGTGTTCAAGGCGAGTAACTTGTTTAGCCTACAATCTATGTAGTATTGTTCTCGCGAAAGACGACTTTTTCGGAATTGGTTTATAGCAATGCCACGGTCCCTGGCTCTATCTGCTTCTATCTTCAACTCGAATTCCTTGTGCTCAGCATAGTTGAACTCGTTTGAACCTCCTTCTAATGCTCGTTGGGCTGCATCTCTTGCTGCTTTTGCAGCTTTTTGACCCCCTCATCTTCTTCTCTTGACGTTGGTGTTAACGTCCAGATTAGTGTTGTATTGTTCCTGACTACTTGGAGACCCGGTATATGGAGATCCAGTTCCTTCAGGTGAGGAAGCAGGCCCACCATTCTGAAAATCCTGCGAGATTGGACCATGTGGTGATCTTGTAGGCACTTGATTACCTTCCAGCATTATGGATTAAACTTGTTAAGCACCCTCAAAATAGTGAAACATGTTTCATGTTGGAAGCCCGATTTGCGGGATCTTTTCCACTTTTCCCGACATCTTCGTTCCACATCCGCTTCGCCATCACCATTTTTTTTGTTGTGCCACATTTGAGTGATCAAAGCCACATGTTCATTAACGGATGTTGAAATTGTGTGAAAACGATGACACAACCCATCGTCATCACGTCTATTGATGTTAGCGGTTTCTTCACAAATTTTTTGTAAAATATTTTCATAAAAAGTTTTTTTTTCTTGATAAATACCATTGATTTCATCTAATGTATATAATACATAATTTCTACAAATTGACTCGTCTTCATCCATCGTATACTTGACACCACTTGTGTTGTGATTGTGGTGTATCTGTGTATTTTGTTGTGTTTCTTGTTGTGATTGTTGTTGTGTTTGTTGTGATCGTTGTTGTGATCGGTGCGATGAGGATGCCATGTTTGTTAGAAATGAAATTTGTAGAGATGAGATTTTTTCTGGTAGATTGAGTTGATATGAATTGTTTTGTTTGAAATAAAATAAATTAGAGATGGAATGAAATTGTGAAATTTTGAGGTAGAGATTAAGAAGGTGTGAGTTTTAAGTTTGGAGATGAACTGAATTTATAGGGAAACAAAAAGGAGCAATAACTATTGGATGAAAGTAGCAGTTGACGGTTTTGGGAAAAACGTGGAGCTTTAACCAGAGACGCTGGCATGTGATGGAATAACGGGCGTTTGTGGGACACACGCCGGCGGTTTTGCCACGATCGCCCATCCTTCCATCGAGCGCGCGCCTGTTCTTTTATCTCACTCAAAAAACCAACAAGTTTGTTGGTTTGTTCATCCGTTTTTCATGTTTGTTGAGTCCATAGTGGGATCAAAATGAAAAATCCTTGTTCTGTTGAGTCCATAGGAAATACTCTTATATTCCAATTTGTTTGCCAACTATATCCCTAAAAATATGATTCATAAGGAATTATCATACAATTTGACTCTTATACCTATTTACCTTTTCCATTTGGTTTATTTATGAAAATGTCTAATACCTATTTTCCCTTCCTCTTCGGTTTATTTACGAAAATGACTAATATCTATTTGCCTTTCATCTTCGGTTTATTTACGAAAATGTCTATAGGAAAAAAAGGAAAATTTGATTCAGAGCGGCATTTTGGTTTTCCGGCTCGTGCCATTTCCATTTTACAAAAAAGTGACCATATAGAAGGTCCTCCCTCCCTCGCTTCGCTCGGTTGATTGGACCAACAAGTATAACTTCGTTAGCCTCATTTTTCCATTTGAAAAACAAAACTAAATCCAAGAAATAATAAACAAACAAACTTAATGATTTCAAAATCCATGAAATAAAATGTGTATATATATAATAACCCACTGATGTTCTATTCCTTTTTGGGCACATTGAGTTCAATGATTATATATAATATAAACGAGACAAATGATATTTTAGAACTCTTTCTTTGTCGACATTAGATAGCCTGCCAATATCACATTTATGTTTCTTCATTCCTTTAAGACATAGCGAACTAGAAATATTAGAAGAACTTGTACAAATTATTTAGAAGCAAAGAATAGGGAATTTGTGAGGTGAAGAATTAAGAACGGATAACATATGGTTTAAAAAAAAACATCGGAATTTTGGACGTTTAAACAACATCCTTCGTCCCTGTTAGTGATTAGATCCTTTAGTCTTCAGTAGAACCTAGAACCTACATCCATGTCTTATGAGCATCGGTTTGTGTTTATTGATAGAAAGTTTTTAGGGTTTCCTGTAGCAAATCAAAACCATCTGCAACCATTACCTTAACAGATTTCCATTCACATGGTAAATTGAATGGATCATTCACCTTCAAACTTGCTACATACTTGCATAATATTTTTTTTGAAGCTGCAAAAAATGGAGATTTGGGAAGGAAAATATAGAAGCATGAAGACAATCAACATTTGGTTTTATGCAACGAAGCTTCACAATAACAATGGATTTTATCTTTATATCCTGCTTTCCAGGCCAAATCCTAAAGCATACCATGTGTCATTTTATGTTTCATCGAGTGAACATTTTGAAGGTTGGTTCAACATTGCGTATTCACTTACTCTGCATATTTATCAAAATATATACCTCAGTTACAAAACCCCGCCTCAAATCAATCCCAGCAACGAACTTTCACTAATCTAGATACCACCTATGTTCAATCCTTATTCCATCGTAGCGGGAATGATGGTTTATACACCAAACCAAAACAAACCCATTCTCCTTTCCCCCGTGACAGATATGCTACACCATGCTCTGTCAAATAAAAAAACACCAAATATGGTCAGTTCCTTCATCTTGATCATAATAGGGACCAACTAGGTGAATGGAGTAATGCTTTTGTCATTTCTTCATGTAAAAAGGTTTACTCATGGCCACAAGTAGGAAAATTACTTTGTTATGAACTACAAATTCATATTGCCTTTAGATTATTTCCTATTAACTCAACCCAAGAAATATTTTATGTGGATGAAGATTTTCCACGAGCAAGTATGGAATTCAAGTTTACCGCACACAATGTCGTATATTCTATCTTTAGATGGCATAACCAGATTTGGGATTCTGCAGCTGTTCACCATTATGATTTTCACATTGAAATATTTTGCATCCCATATCATTTCTGGTCAGTTGAGTTCATTCATGCAATTGGCAAAATATGTGTTGAGTTACTTTTGGTTGATGCTTCAACGCTAAATATCTGCTTGCCATGCATATGAAAGTCAGAAACATGAATGGTATCAATTCCATCCCTAGAGTGATTAAGATCTTTTCAGGAAAGCAGATGTTTACTACTCATGTCAGAGTGACAGGAAAGTCTTCTCCAGTTGATTGAAAATTTCTCATTATACCACCCTCAAATCATGATCTTTCTTCAAAGAAAATATTCGTTGCTCCTGATTTGTTGGAAACCAGGAGAGAAAAAAAGAGAGAGTTTCTCCAAAACATCTATAATGTTGTTGTTACATGCAAGAATAACTCGCAGTCAACAAATTCTGAAGCATATTTTACGGATACTCCAACCTCTCTGAAAAAATATGTTATGAATAACCTAAAATCAGCATTTATTGTGCCAGCGAAGAAGAAGAAGTTCAGAAAGAGAAGGAAATGCAATTCCAAGCTTGTCAGAAAAATTTGGCAGCATGTTAGCAACCTAAATTTGTCAACACAAGATAACGGTAATCTTGTTGCCAAATTAAATACTTCAGATGAGGTGGCATTTGACGGGGCTACTGATATGGATATCGAAGTAGTGAATCAACCTACCACATCAGCATCATTCAAAATTTGCATCCCATATCAAGCAATGGAATGTACATCAGAACCCTCCGACCCAAACATAACTACACCCACACCTGCACCTGAAGTGAGCCCAAAAATAGCACCTATGTTGTAACATCTCGTCGATTCATAGTATCTTCACAAGTAAGGTAAGATTTTCCTAAACTATGATATTAATGGAAACTACGTATATATTCTCTTATTCAAAGATAATACAGAGATTTTACAGCTAATTAGGTGTCAAACATTCAATCACATCTTATTTGCAGAGATTTTATGGTTTATTAGTTGTCAAACATTCAATCAAATATTTACTGCGGAGATTTTACCGCTAATAAGTTAACAAATATTCCATCAATTATATTGCAGAGATTTTGCAGCTAATTTACCGCTAATCAGTTAACACAATATTCAATCAATTATATTGCAGAGATTTTTCAGCTAATTAATTGTCATGTATTCAGTCAAACCTTAAAAAAGGAAAGCCAAAATAACTATATGCATATATTCTCAATATCCTTAAATTATGGACCTTATTAAAATACTCGTGATATCGGAAGATTCACGCTCAAAAAATCAATCCCATGAATATATGCAGGAATTCTCGCATTAGTCATTTAAGGAAAGTCAATAAGGAACTTAAATTTCTCAATACAATTACTGTCCATATTTCTCGAGCAAAATTTAGCTCATGTTCATCTTCCTTCTCATCCTCTTGGTTTCGTGGTCTTTCTTTATATGAATGTGTTTGAAGTTGTTCCTGCCGATGGGATTTGATCCTATGGTTGTGTCATCTGCCAGAGAAACTTAACTATGCAGTGTTCATGTTAAGCAGTGTTCTGTAGTATAGTTGTTTTGTTTTTGGTCTCCTTTCATCATGTGGCTGTCTCAGACAGTTGACATTTGCAAACTATTTTGTACTCTGTTAGCTAGAGAAACTTCTCTTTTTTTCCTTTCAAAATAATTTTTTCATAAAAATGTTACAGAAATCTGTAATACAAGTCCATAAAAGCATAAATCCTATCAGTGATCGCCTACGGCGCCTAAGGCGCGCCTAGGCGTCTGGGCGCTAGGCGTTAGGTTTGGCGCCTCGCCTCGCCTAGCGCCTAATACAACATTAGCACCTAATGTAATCCCATCACCTTTACCCCTTATATCCATCATAGATGACCTCATTCAATACCCTAATCATTCATCACTTCATATCCCATCATACTCGGAAAACCTTCAGTTTTGTCAGAAAATTCATCACTTCAACCCAAAGATAGTTAAATCCTCACTTACACCCAAATATCCCCCAGTAATATCATCACTTCACAATACCCACCTGGATATGGACATAAGTTAACCTTCTATTTGATTGGTGTCAAGTTAGGCATTACTTTTCCTAATATGTCGAACCATGGTAGGAAATTCTTACCCTCTAAGATTTCCACATCCGGATCTGTACTGAAACCCATTCCTATTTTGCCAACCAAAAACAAAATTGTCAAAGACTTTGTTTTTCAGAACTTTATTTGTATTGACAGTGTTGAAAATATTTATGTGCATGAAGAAAGGCAACACGTATTACCTCTGATGGTTCTTAAGGACTCATTCTTTGTGAATATAGAAGATGCGGATGAATCTCTTTGTTTTTCAGAAACAAGCTCACCTGCGGATGTTTGTCTGGAAAATGAGCCACAGTCGATCATACCTGTGAAGCTTCGGAACGAGATGAAAATATTGGGTATATTTGTTGAGGTAATTTTTTTCTCCTCCTTCAAGGACAAGAAGATCAGCAACTTTTAGGGGCAGATACTGTTCAAAATAAGTCTTAAGATCCTCACTTGGAACATGAGGTATTTAAACTCCAGCAAAAGAAGAACTGTGGTGCATAAAATGATACAGTGAATCTCTTTGTTTTCAAAACAAGCTCACCAATATAGGCAATGTCTGGACTCTTATAGTTCATTAAATTCATCGAGTATATCCCCCAGGTTTTGAACCTACCACAGTAGACATCTCAGATAATGATTGTTCAGATGTTTGTCTGGAAAATGAGCCAATCACACAAAAGAAAACACAAGAATCAACTACTTCATCAATTTTCCCTTAAGCTCGATCATACCCATATTCAATTAATATCTTAAGTGAAGCTTCATTCATGAACGAGATGAAAATATTGGGTATATTTGTTGAGGTAATTTTTTTCTCCTCCTTCAAGGACAAGAAGATCGTCAGAATTTTTTCAGCAAACTTTTAGAGGGTTCATCGAAATTCCTTCTAGGTTGTGAGATAAATTCTTTGTTCAAAATAAGTCTTAAGATCCTCACTTGGAACATAAGGTATTTAAACTCCAGCAAAAGAAGAACTGTGGTGCATAAAATGATACAGTTAATTAGGGCTCCCATCATTATTCTACAGATAACCAGGATGATGCATTGCACTTCTTGGGACATTAAACACATTTGTGGGTACAAAAACGTGGGTCGGACCTTACAACATTCTGTAGGAAGCTCTGGTGGCATGTTAATCCTCTAGGATAGAGATTTTGTGGAGGTTTATGATTCATTGGTAGGTGAATACACCCTCTTTATACTCTGTAAGAACAAGTTTGATAATTTTCAATGGGTTCTTACAAATGTTTATGGGCCAAACAAACCAGTTGAGAGAACTGAATTTTGGATTGAGTTAGATAGTGTGTGCAAAGTTTTAATTGATATTCCTTGGTGTATTGGTGGTGACTTCAACACAATTACAATATGTGATGAGAAAAAAACTACACAAGGATCACAAGAAGTATGACGAAGTTCAATAAGTTTATAATTGAATATGATCTCATTGACTTGCCTCTAAAGGGTGCAAGATATACTTGGTCAAATGGACAAGTTAACCCGGTTATGTGCAGATTAGATCGATTTCTTATCTCACCATCTTTTGAACAACACTTCCCTTTTATTTCCCAATTAGCCAAACCCAGACCTACCTCAGATCACATCCCACTCATATAAGACATTTCTGGCTCCTCTTGGGGACCTAATCCTTTTAGGTTTGAAGTAATGTGGTTCTTGGAAAATGGATTCTTACAATTATTGGAAGATTGATGGCTTTATTTTTGTTTTGCATGTACTTCATGTACTTTACTTTGGCGTAAATTGAAAGCACTTAAAGAAAAGCTGAAAATTTGGAACAATGAAGTATTTGGTCACACCAACACAAAGATGAATGATATCCTATCTCATATGCAAATTGTGGATGACCTTGCGGAAAATAGTATCCTCAAGGATGAGGAGTTGAGTGCCCAACTACAGAACAAAGATTAATTTGAGAAGATTAAAAAATGGAGGAAACCTCTTGGAGAATCAAGTCAAATACTAAGTGGTTACAAGAAGGAGACAAAAATACTTATTTCTTCATCAGTAATGCTTCTGCAAGAAGAAGATACTATAGAATCAGGAAAATCTACATTGGAAATAACTTGGTGTTTGATAGAGTAAGATTGCAAGAGGATATTGTGGATTACTATAAAACTCTTTTTACCGAAGAAAGGATTATAAGACTTGAGTTAGAAGGAATTACGTTTGATTGCATCACTTCTGCAGATGCTACAATCTTAGAAGTTGATTTCACTGAAGAAGACGTTTTACATGCCATTGGAGATTTAGGTAATGATAAAGCTCCGGGTCTAGATGGCTTCCCCATTCTTTTCTTTCAGAAGTGCTGGAATTTCATAAAGGAAGATATTATGGGTACGGTGAATGAATTTTGCACTACAGGTAAAATAAAATCTAAACATAATTATACTTTCATTACTCTTGCTACTAAGAAGGATCACATAGAGACTATCAATGATTGTAGGCTTATATGTCTCATAACTAGTGTGTACAAGATCATAGAAAAAGTTATGGATACAAGGCTAAAACTTGTGATGGATAAGCTTATTTCCCAGTGTGCATATATTGAAGGAAGACAAACTATTGATGGTACCTTTATTGCCAATGAATTGGTAGACTCTAGAATCAGGTCTAGAAATGCTAGTACTGTGTGTAAAATTGATCTTGAGAAGGCTTTCGACAGAATCAATTGGAAATATCTTGAATTTATGTTAAATCAAATGGGTTTCAACAGGAAATTGTGTAATTGGTTGAAGTTTTGCTACTCTACTTCTTCCTTCTCGGTTCTTATCAACGGGTCACCTTTTGGGTATTTCACTAGTACAAGAGGTGTAAGACAAGGCTGCCCAGTGTATCCTCTTTTCTTTAACATTGCAATGAAGGGTTTTTCTCGATTCATGGATAGAGATGCAAATCAATCCTTTTTTAGTGGCTTTGCTATTTCACCTACAAGTATTAATGTTAACCATCTTCATTATGCAGATGATGCTATATTTTTTGTAGATCATAAAAAGGAGGAGGTGCATAACTTGTTCTCAGCTCTTCATGGTTTTGAGTTTATTGCCGGTTTAAAGGTCAAAACTTCCAGGACTAGGCTTATTGCGGTTGGTATTGTACTTGTGTTTTCTGTATGGGCTGAGGAATTTGGGTGTTCAACAGATCCTTTACCATTTATGTACTTGGGAATGCCACTCGATGCAAAATCGGGATCAAAAAGAATTTGCGACCCAATCATAGAGAAGTTTGATGCTAGACTTTTCATTTAGAGAAGGATATCTTTATCTAAGGGAGGTAAACATGCTCTTTTAAAATGCATCTTGTCTTCTCTTCCAAATTATTAGTTTTCACTGTTCAAGGACCCTATCTCTGTCATTAAGATTCCAGAGAAAAAGATGTGTAACTTTTTATGGGAGTACGGAGAGGGTGTTAAAATATCTCACTTGGTAAATTGAGACTTGGTTCGTGCTACTAAGGAAAGAGGTGGACTAGGTGTTTGTAATCTTAGACTATGAATTCAACAATGTTAGCTAAATGGGGGTGGAGATATGGTGTTAAAAAGAACAAACTCTGATTTAAGATAATTGAAGACGAATACGGTGCTCATTTCTCTTATTGGATCCCGGGAAAAGAAACTCAAATATATGGTGTCTCTTGTTGGCGAGCGATAGCAGATTCTGCGGTGTTAGTTAGTGAGATCTCAACACCTTTTTTACATTTAGGTAGCAGAATTGCATTCTGTAATGACATATGGTGTGGCCATCAATCTTTAGCCAATTTTTCTCCCAACCTATACAAACTGTCTAGAGACAAAGATGTAAAGCTTGCAGATATGATATCTTTAGAGGGAAACCGGAGGTTTGATTTCAAACGTGTCCTAACCAATTCGGAAGCTGAAGAATACGTCACTTTTCTAACAGTGATTGGTGATAATCCACCGGTACGAGATCAACTTCCAGATACGAGAAGATGTAGACTTCATCCTTCAGGTGTGTTCTCTGTAAAAACATTATACTATAAACTGGTTGAATCAAATGGAATAGTTAATTTCCCATATGTTTTCGTGTGGAAGGATGTTGTTTCACCCAAAGTCAACCTCTTTGTTCGGAGTTTAGTTCATGGCAGGTTAAACACTAAAGATATTCTTCTGCGAAAAGGAAATGAGTTGGATAATTCTTGTGTTCTATGCGACGATGGTTTAGAAACTCAAAGCCATATCTTCCTATATTGTAAAGTCGCATTCAAAGTGTGGTCTCAGCTGCTACCTACTCTCTATGTGCTTGGGTAACTCCTTATGAAACTTGCTATCTGTTGGCATAATACCACCTTTTCACACAACGGAAACTATATCTGGAGTTTGATACCGAAAACAGTCTTCTGGTCTTCATGGAAAGAGCATAACAAACGTACTTTTAACGCTAACCATGTGTTTAAGACAGATGATGATCTGGTTAATGAAGTTAAGACTTCAATCCTCATTTGGGCTGCAACAGCTGGAAATACAGTTCACGTGAACTTCTCTTCATGATTAATGATTGAGATAACCTGTTCATGTAATATAACTTTATTTTCGTTTGTTTTCATCTACCATTATTACTGGTAGCCTTTTGTAAATTAAAAAAAAAAAAAAAAATTTTGGACGTTTAAGAACCTGGCTAAATTGGGGCCTACTCAACTTATTTGGGCCTATCAAATTTCCCTTCCCACTACACTAAATTGCTATGGGCTACCAAACTTCTCAAAAATCCTAATTTACCCCCACATTAATTCCTAAAACAATCTCATATAAATACTAATCTTTCCAATTTCAGTAAATCCAAAAACATAAAAAACCTAAACCTAAACCTAAAAAACTTTCTATTTTCATCATAATCTTTCCAAATTCTCAAAACCCTAATCAATTTTTTTTTTCATCCTTTTCTCCGAGATCTTCGATCCAACCAAGAAAAAGGTTAATCTCCATCAAACCATTCTACGATTCGCATTTCTTCGTTGATTTACATGTTTAAATTTTCGATTTTCGTCCATCAAAATCTCTGATAACACCCAGAATCGGTATATGTTGACATATCGAATAAACAGATTCTAGGTTTTGTTCTTCGGCCATGAAGAGCATGCAGAGTAATCGGTTTATATGATGATTAACATCAACCGATTCTAGGTTTAGAAACGAAATATGAAAATACATCACCAGAATCGGTTTATAGGTGCTTTATAATAATCCGATTCTGGGTACAATTTTTTTTTTTTTTAACTATGCGATACCGTAATCTGGTTTTTTGTGCTTGTTAATTTACCGATTAAGACTGTGTCTTCAAATTCCATTCCAAAATCGGTGTTTATATATGTATCACATAAACCGATTGTGAATGTTTGACATTCCTGTATGTTTTGTTGTTGAGAATCGGATTACATATGCTTAGTTATGTACCGATTGTTAACTTGATTTTTTTTTTTATGTAGATATGGACTTCGGACACCTAGCATTTTACACTCGAGAGCTCACCTTGGAGGATAATCTTAGGCAACCATAACCCGTCCCAGAAAGAATCTTCTATAAGTTTGTATATGGGCGTGAGACCCATATTGAACAAGCCCTCGCATTGATTGACAAGCTTGCATTGGAGGAGCTTCATGAGGTTCACTAGGATGAGGAGAAACATGATTTCAGCTGAGAGGGATCGCCAGGGATTTATGGAAGGTTTGTGGGAAGAAATAGCTCAATTTCAAGCCATGGCTGAAGCAGAAGATGCTACTGATGCTGAAAATGCTCCCGCTGATCCTGCTGCTGCTACTGAAAATGCTCTTGGTGTTGATGCTCCTGATGCTGGTGCTCCGTGATTTTAGTTTAAGTTTTTAAGACTTTGGTTGTTTAAGTTTTTAAGACTAGATTGTTTAAGTTTATTAAGACTTGGTTGTTTAAGTTTTTGGTTTTTAAAACTTTAGACTTCAGATGGTTAAAGTTTATATTTTGGATGATCATGGTGTTGAACTTAATGTATTTCAAGTTTTAATTATAATTATGTGTATCAAACAAGTTTATGCATGCTCAACAATTTTGCTGCCAAAACACATGCCCACAATCGGTCTACTCGATATGTCCACATAATCCGATTGTTGAGGTCCATTAGAAAATCGGTTTATATGTGGGGTAAATATAATCCGTTTCTTCATGCCTTAGAAATGCTGTTTTTCCTGTATGTTTTTCAATCCACAATCGGATCACATATGCATCTAAATAATCCGATTAATGTCTGTGAAAATTCAAATTTTTTACATGTTTGTAATCGGTTTATGTTGGTTACAAGAAAGACCGATTCCTGGTGGCACAAAAATACAATCGGATTTTACAGACCTCCGAGAAGACCGATTATTTCAAATTATTTCACTTTTTCCAAAAATAATAGTCGTTATAGACTTTCTCTATATATAGAGACCTCATCCTTGGACCCCATTTGGCCCAAAATTGCTCATTATATTCCCCTTCACTCCATATACTCCACAACTACTCATTTCATACCTCCACAATGGCTTCATTTGATTCAAATGAAGATCTATCCATCACCAAAGCATGGTACGCCGAAACTCGAATCAAAAATCAGTCCTCCGTAAGGGTAGATGCGGAAACCTTTTGGACAAAGGTGCATAACAAATAAAGGCAAGAGTTTGGGAATCCTAATGGAAAAAGTGTTCAACAAGTGCATGATAGGCACCTAGTCATCGAAAATGCGATACTTGCTTTTTTATCTATCCAAAAACGGTTTTGAACGCTACCCACTTTATCTACTCCATTGAACAATTTGTAAGTATTTTTGTGGTTTATTTTACGTGATCCATGTTGTTTGATCTTCCTACTAAACACCACTAACAAACTAAGTTTGTGTTTGTGTTTTTGTAGCATGAAGTCGTCAAAGCGCGCTACTTGGAGGAAAAGGGGGAAGCATTCACATTCGATGCAAGCAATCAATTCATGGTATCCAAAATCCCGGAGTATGCCCCGGACTTCATGTCGAGTGAATGGGACGGATTCCTACGAAGAAGATTGATGGTTTTAGAAGTTTTTTGTGTAGGTTTTGTGGGTAGATCTCTATGTAAACCCTCACGAGACTATAACTCGTCCTCTAGGGTCGCCTAAGGGTCAAAGGCTTGATGCATGTGTGTTGATGGTGGATTTTAGTTTAGGGCCAAAAATTGTAAAACCAAATTTATGCGCTGACATCCTGCAAAGGATAAAGCCACTGATAAGTGATGAATACTTCTTCATTTTACTAATTCACCTAGAATGGAGCATGTGGCAACAATCCCAGTATTTTGTGAACAAAATTCATCCAGGTTGGAGCATGTGACAACAATCCCATATACCGTGTGAATTTATATTATTATTAATTAATGCATGACTAGCCTTGTATTTCCTGTGATGTTCCCACAGAACTCTCATTATTAGTGCGGCATGACAACTGAGTGTTGCTCTCAGCAGAGTAACACGAATCTCCAAGTGTTAAAAGTGAGGCATGCACGAAATACCCGTACATGCTACATCTCTGGGTGTGTTATACTAGCCCGATTGAGCATACATCTCTCGGTGTGTTATACTAGCCCGATTGAGCATATTTGAATCAGACTTTTGTCCATATCAGTCTCAGAAACAATCACGACCACGCAAGTTGGCCGCATGATTTAACCAGCCTAGACGATCCTCAGCAGGAGCAGGCTACCACCTTAATGACCACCAGCGGGCCCGTTTATGCCCTGGTCGGTCGAATACATACCATGCCTCCCAAATAACCACCGAACACCAGCCTAAAGTAGGATGGTTGGACTGGTGTGGAGCAGCTTGGAAAAGCTTGTGCACACAAGACCGCCAACGGCAGTCTCAAAACCAGCCACGGTCGTCCAACTTCACCGGCATGATTGGACGGCATGGATTATCCCATGATCGGTCGGACAAGCTTGTCCTGCACACCGGCGGGCCCCCTCTCTACCTGCATGGTCGACCATCTCCTGACCTAGCCATAGAGCAACGTGCGTTTTCCCAAAGTATGGCCGGCGTAATGCTTAAAGGGTCGCAGGAAATTCCACTAAGGTCTCAAATTGATCACGACCATCCAATTTCACCAAAGATGTTTGGATGGATTAGATCGAGCCCTAGGGCCGTCGATCGGGTATCACCATGTTCACCACCGACCCAATATGGGCCCCACATGGTCGGCCTCCCCAAAGGAAGAGCATATCCTGCCAAACCGTTAGGCTGAAGTCATGTACACACGACCGATCCAAAACCCTAATTAGGGTTTGCGACATATTACATGTGTCGCTAATCGATCACGAGCGTCCATCTTCGCAAGCATAGATGGAGGGTGTAGATGTAGATTCAAAGGGTCCCGAGGATGTCCACACGATCACCGTGGGCCCATATACACGCCTGACTGATCGACCAAGGCCAACCATGGCTGGACGTCTCGAAACGCGCGCTCGAAGTAGGCATGACGTGCAGTCTTCAACTCCTTTGCGGCATGGGATTTATGTCGCAAATCAATCTCAGCCGCTCCTCTTTGCCGGACAAATTGAGTGGTTTAGATCACACTTTCATGGGACAGTGAGGTACGGACGTGTACACCGGCAAGCCGTCTACACGCATGCCCGGTCGGTCCTGTCAAAAACGTCTCCCATTCTTGGATTCGACCAAGCTGAAGAGTGATGCTAGCGCACCTCTTCAAAACCCTAAAACTTCATTAACGGTCGCAGATGAGCGTCACAGATCATCTCGTCCGTCCAACTCTACCAGCTTGGTTAAGAAGACCTGGTTAGGAGTTAAGCGACCAATGAGGCATCCCCATGATCACCGTCCTCCACTCTTCCACATAGAGTGATCGGCCAAAGTATGGCTCGCCCATGCAGCCTCCAAACGATCACTCGAAGATGGTTGGACATGATCTTTATTTTAAGACGCTTGATCGTGACTTACTCTGTTAAGCCTTAAAACGAATGATGTTTCATACATGCTGAATATATTCAATGCATTACATGCATAGAATACACGCGATATTTCATAAATATCGGTTTCCCAAATAACTTAGTTATTTAAACCTAGCACCGTATGCTACCTTCTGTGGGTCCCACGATCCACATAATCGAGACATCAGCATGTCACAAACTGGGGGATACTTACTGGGGTATTGGTCTGGCGGTTTACAGCGTGCAGCGCACAACGCGCCATCACAAGAACGTGTTACGAAGACATGGACGGTTAGTGATGAGGGGAGAAGTGGGCAAGACTGATCGTGTGACACTAACACACGACTCCACTACTCCATCACTCCACTTCCTCCACTTCCTACGAGAGACGAGGTTTGTGCTTTATGACTTGTATAAATAGGTTCTCCTCCCTATTTCCACAAGACACACAAGACAAGACAGAAAACCAAGTGTTGATACAATCGTATCCCAACACCAGAACTGATAGCTTACATTCTCGCAGCCGCCCGACTTTTTGATACAAGTCGTACACAGCCCAACACCTCACAATCTCAACACCTTCTTCGCTTCCCTCCCTAAGATCAACCCCATCTCCTTCACTTTGTGACCGAAAGCAAGTCCGGAACGGCCATTTTTGGTTTAGGCCGAGTTGTACATATTGATTTCTCGAATCACAAGCACTCCCGTGCAGTGCATTTGTTTAGGGTTTAGATTCATTTCTCATCCACACGCCCAAATTACCAAAACCGGCAGAAATAGTTTTCACCCATAAACAATGTGCTAAATGCATCCTACAATAATGAAATGAATGAAAAATAATTTCTTATGAAAGACAACAATCGGTTTATATATGTCAAGTAAAACCCCGTATCCTATAATCGGATTATACATATGCCAACTTCAACCGATTGTTGAAGTCCTCTGTTAATTTCGGAACATCAACCCAGAATTGGTTTACAAGTGCATTAACGTAAACCGATTCTGGGTACTGTTTACGAGAAAAAAATAAAAAATTTAAGTTGTTTGATGTTTTGAAGAACTCTTTAACATTAGTTGATCTCACATCTAAAACATAATTAACATCTAATCCGATTAATTATTGCTAATTAAACAGGGATAAATTAGGTACTTAAGTAATTGTTGGGTAAGGGGTGGTGTCAAAATTATTTCTAATGACCTTTTTTGTTATCTAGTAGTTGGGCCAAATTAAGTGGGGTAAGCCCCAATTTAGCCAGGTTTAAGAACTAGTTGTTGGCGACAATTTTTTTAGAGATATTTTGTAAATATGTCGTAACTTTATGGGCTAATTAGGGTCTGGGTCGTAAAACATGCGCTTGCTGCATTAGGGTCGAAGACTAACCGAAGACCGTTTAATAAAACCGTTAATTGACTTTTAATTAAGGTGAAGCTAACCTCCATCTATTGTCACGATCTATATTGTTAATTTTTTTTTCTTGAAGCATAATCTATATTGGAGTAATATTTACATTTGCTTTGTATTTAGGGATTTCATCTTCTTCATCCTGTAGCCTTTTTATTTGTAGTAGTCAATTTTCATAATTCGATGCCCAAGTTCATTGGTATGGATTCTGTTCTACTCAAACTATGAATGTATTCCATCACCTGCTTCATCTTCAACATTTATGTGCCTAAACTAAGAATAATTTCTTTCTACCCGACCGGAATCACACAGTTCTAAATATCAATGAAAAATATGGGTCATTTCATAAATGGGTCGGATCTGTTAGACCCAGTTAAGTTCCAACGGTGTTAGGACACTATAAAATAAATCTTCGACCCTAATCAATCAAGTAAATATTCTACGACCCAGACCCTAATTAGCCCATAAAGTTGCGACCCTTTTACAAAATATCTCATTTTTTTACCACTCCACACATTCTCAACCGCCATGGTGGACAGCTCCACTTACTAATCCACGTGGCTTTTCATATTCGGATATTATCACCCAAATTTGATCGAATAGAATTGATGAGCACAGCACAAGTGATGGGCAAACATTTCATTTTGTCAAAAAATATTTTTTTGCCAACGGACTCAAAGTCCACATATACTATTACAGAATCTCTGTCGTTATTATGGTCAACTGTCTTTCTCTGACACACACACTCTGTTTCCTTCCAAAAATTCAGAATTTAAAGAAACCCCTAAAATCAGGGCATAGTTTTCTCAAAAATTAGGGTTGAGAAAATGGGAAAAAAACTCCCTCCAAATTTAGACTGGTTTCAATTTAAAGATACAATCTGTTTCTCTGTAACAAATTCACATGGAGGAGGTCATCTGTCTCTGGCCTCCTTGATAATAATAAAACTGTACATACAACAAGAACACCAGCAGGAACAACAAGAAGAAGAAGACAGACAGACAGATCGTGAGCGTTTTCTAGGGTTTTCAAATTTGATAACCCTAGAATTCGTTTCCATCTTCACCTAATTGGTCTTTTTCGGCTCACCTTTGATGGTAATTGATAAGAATATCACCTTATCTTTTCTTTTCTTTCTTTTGTATTTGAAATGTGGAAAAATGCTTGATTTTGGGCTTTGAATTGAATTATAATTGGTTGAATTTGGATTTACAGGTCGTGTTCTTTAGGAATCAATCTATCTAATCAGTTAAAATGGGGTTGAGATATTCCAAACCTACACCAGAGAAGGTTGTGAATGTCGTTGGACTACCTCGGCAATATCATGTGTTTAATTATTTTTTGAGAAATTTCTACATTCGGCATCTTGTATCTAAAAAAAGGAGGCGAATGCTTGTTGGTGGCTATGATCTTGATATGTCATACATTACGGATCGTATATTAGCAATGTCATTCCCTTCAGAGCGGATGCGAGCTATGTATCGTAATCCTTTATGGCAAGTGAAGTCTGTTTTAGATATGAGACATCCAGGGCATTATAAGGTATTCTTTTGGGATTCTAGTTGCTTCATTGTGTCTTCTTCTAGTAATTATTTTTTTTTGCTAGCATTGTGAGTCTCTGACATTGTGTTTGTTCTTTCCAGATATATAATTTGTGCGTGGAAGAAAGCTATGATCCGTCACATTTTCATGGACGTGTAGAGATGTTCCCATTTGATGATAATCATGTTCCTCCTCTCCATATGGTGAAGCTCTTTTGTGAAAGTGTTCGGTCATGGTTATCTGCTGATCCACAGAACATTGCGGTTATACATTGCATGGTATTTTCAGCAAACTTTGCCTTTTTATTTTCTGTATGAGTTAAGAATGCCTTCCAAATGATCCTATACAAGTATTCCCATGTTTATGCTGAACTTGATTTGTATTTTCTTAAAAGTCCTCATTACTAAGAGCATATACGCTGTTTTTCTAATCATTGTTAAAAACTTAAAACCAAGGAAACACTTGACTTACTAAATTCTCCTGTGGTTCTAGCATGTAAAATATATTACCTTCAAGTACTCAGGACCGCTTTTAACGCACCAATAGAATCGTTTGACATTCTTCTTTGTTAGTTTACGTTAGCCTTTTCGGGTTATGACCGTGTAATTTTTTCAGGCAGGAAAAGGGAGGACAGGCTTAATGGTTTGTTGTTACTTAGTATATAGTGGAATGTCAGCAGAGGAAGCCCTTCAACTGTATGCACAAAGACGCACTACCAACAATGAAGGAGTAAGCCATGCATTATTTTGCTTTGTCAAAGTTGTTCTGCAATGTTAGTGTTGGAAAAGTGTCTCTATGGGCTCGGGATGGCACTCTTAGGAGTACATATTTTTGATATATTCTATGTGGTTGGTCAGAAAATTCTGCACTACTAGCAACTATACACTGACTTTTTAATTTCAACAGGTGTCAATAGCCAGCCAGCGTCGTTATGTTGGGTACTGGTCTAAGATAGTTAACTTTCCTAGGGGAGTTGACAATGGACTTCCTGAAGTGATCTTACCTCAACCGTGTAGCAGAGAATTGCTGCGAGTTAGGCTTTACGACACAGTTAACACTGACTCGGTTTTCTTTGTTCTGTCTCAGTTACAGCAGGTAAGTGATTTCTCCGGCACTTACCTTATTCCCATGACTTCAAACTTCAAGGTATATGCAGAACTTGAAATCTACTAAAACTTCACAGGACACAATATCTCGATTTGTTGGGATATTTCAACTTTTATTTTTTATTTTTTTAAATTTATACTCTTTTATAATGTTGGTGCAAACATTCTAACAGGTGTCCGGCCAAATGTATCAACCATCAGTGGAAGTTGCTAGGAACTGCTGCCGGCCAGTTAAGCAAGGATATCAAGGAAGTAATAGACCGCGATACTATTTTTCATACATTCAAAATGATGAGGATAAGGATCCAGATGCAGAGAAACCCCGTGTTGTGGTGCAGATGGACACAGAGAGTTCTGTTATATATGAGAAGACTTGCCTTGACTACCATTTTGAAGCACCCCTACTTGTAAGCCATTAATAAATTCCCTTAATATGTTTTCTCCTTGGCCTGTCTTTATCCTTACATAGATTGTTGTACAGGTCTCTGGAGATGTGCGACTTATCTTCTATCAGAAGATGTTTGGTGGACGACTCTTTTATGCTTGCTTCAATACAGCTTTTATTACAAGCAGCTTACTGCAGGTTCATATCCCGAATGAAAATATCTACTTCTTGTAGTTTCTACGACTTAAGAACATCATTGAGCATAATTTAATCGTAGTGGCAGAAATGATTCTGTCTTTAGATTTAGAAATGTAATTTTGTCGTTTTTGAAGTAACTGTCAGATTGGGTTTTTAGGTGACTGATTATGTAGTTTGTATTCTTGCAGTTCTCCATCGGCGATCTTGATAAAGTAGGGAGCAAAGGCCAGTCAATATGTGGGTCATCCTTTTGTGTGGAATTGCTATTTGCTCCAGCCAATGCATCATCGACGGAGATCGAAGTTGATGATTATGACTGAAGATTTTCCCACTAAATTCCCTCTCACATGCTCACTTGGAGTACAAGTTCAAATTCAAGTTAGTCCCAACCTATCCCCTTATACAGTGCAAAATTGTATTCATTTAAATCCTACTGTTTCGTCTTGTTTTATGTGACGGTAAACACTAGGAAGAATCTGACAAGGAAAAAAAAATAGAGAGCAATTTTTGTATTTAGAATTTTGACAGCAAATTTAGCTGATAGATAGACTTGTTTCATATTCAATATACACAACCCTTTCCGGGTGAATTGGCTCGGATTATTGATCTCATTGTCTGAGTTGAGTATTCCATAGCAGGAAATCGTAATACTATTATCCCCTTATGGTTGAAAGAGAAACCCACTAGTAAAAACTCCCTTTTAAAGAATTTTTCTGAGTTTTCTTTATTACTGTTGTATATATCCCCTTAGCTTTAATAACTATTGAACTTCCTGGCGTGCCATCAACCATGGTTTTGGTTGATTTGATTATACGAAACACCTTCCCAAACATATCTTTGATACTTAACACATGTCCCGATCGAACTTAAAACAGAACAAAAACATCTACATTTTATAATGTGTTTGTAGTCATTTAAAATAGTATAATGAGGTTATAGTGAAGGATGCGTAGACCCTTGCTAAAATGGCACCACGATTCTTTTTATGCCTACTACGTGGTCTAGTGACTCTAGTTTTGGTTGTAACTGAAGTAGAGACGTGAACTTCAAACGAATCTTTAATGCAAAAACACAGATGTAAATGAAAGTGGTTGCTGTAAAGCCTAGAATTTGCTAAAACTGAACTCAAGGTTCCCATCAAGGTCTAGTGTTTGTAAATGTAGAGACTTTTTCTTTTCCCAAAGTGGAGGGAAAACCAATTCTCTACATTTGAAAACAACCCAGTATGGCAAAACCTATCTTAATTTTTGGTGAAAGTTCCTAAAACTAGTGAGCCCAAGGTTTTTCCACGTCCAATTGCGTAAGTTAATCCATTTCACTGTCATGCTGGTCTTGTCACTCATATCTAAAGATCATCAACTGCTTCCACTACATAACCGCGAATTCACTGACTATATAATAAGGCTCTTATAATTCATAGGACAGACTCATCTTCCCTGAAAACTCCAGTTTCTTTTCATACCTGAGAGAACCAAATATGATGGCTAGAAAACTTTTGGTTATTATTTTTATTATCATTTTAACTTTTCAAACAAGTGAGTATGGAGGGATTAAGTATGGAGAATCACGCATTCTGAATGTTGAAGTCGTTGCGCTCACTGCTGCCATTGCGGAGTGTGAATGTATGGATAAATGGCATCGTCATTGTTGCTCTGATTCTGTGATTGGAGCCGCAAATCCGTAGGGAATGATTTATCCTCCTCCTGCACCAAGTTGCAGGTGCAACTAAAAACTCTACGAAGTCACGGTTAATGTAGTTAAAGGTGTGTTAAATTGATTTAAGGTTTGGATTTTGTTTAAGATCACTAATATTCGACCGTGCATACCCAGGGCTTTGATACTACACCATCTTTAGTATAGAAGATGAGCAACGGCTTGTTGCCATAGAAGTTGTATTATTTGTGTGTATGTGTGATGCTTATATGATTTAATCAATGTTCTCTTATATGATTTAAGTGAATTTTACATAACTAGTGAGTTTGAACTTGCATTGTGTAAAGAGACTATGCTCGGCTTCGTTTCTCCCTTTTCTGGGTAATCTGGAGTCGTCATGGAACAGAAGATATTTCGCAGTCCCTCTGTCGAATACACGCTGACGATCATAGGCATAAATCTGTTTTCCTTGACATCAGAGATTAATCATAAGCATAAATCTCACATGTTATCAAGTGCTTTACTTGAACAGCATTTTAACAGGTTCTGTTAAAATGGCAGTGCATAGGTTGTAATTTGTAAAATGGTGGTGTAAATGGAATTTACATGTGTTAAATGTTGGTATTTAGCATATTGCCATTTTTTCTCATGTCCAATTGAGCCAACCCTACTTGAAGGGCACATGACCCTACTTGGAAATTGGCATATTCGTATCAAATCAGCGGATACTTGCCTGAGAACACAGTAGAGAAAGAAAATGGGGGAAATTGCAAGAACACATAACTTGATCAAACAACATTACAAACATAGAGACTTTGCATGGTCAAGGTAACAAGGAGAAATCAGATTTAACAAACAAAAGCCACAATACATAGTGAAAGATAATCTATCTCTATCTGCAGAGATGATGATAATTAAAATCGTGGAGAGTTAGACCCACGACCACCTGAGGCGGAAACTCGCCTACATCCTAACACTTACATGAAAATAAACAAACAAACTTATAACACATAAGAGAAATAAATCAGAAATTCTACAATTTAAAGAGATCATTTCTTCAAGAATCCTTCAGCCATCTTGAAATAATCTCCAACACCGCCACCGCTCTCAGATTTCTCATGTTCAGGTTTACCATGATGCCCCCCACCTAATGGTTCTGATGACTCAACGGTGGTTGAATGAGTTGTGGTGGTGGTGGTGTCAGGTTGTGTTGGATGACAAGTGGTGGTGGTAGTAGTGGTTGTAGCTTTGTAATTGTGGAGATAATCCTCAGCTTGTTGAACATACTTTCCCATTCCTTTAGTTTCTTCCAATTTTCCATAAGTCTGAGCTGCATCAAGCAAATCAGCAGCAGCATCAGCAACTCCTTCTTTGTCAAGCTTGTCCTTTTCCTTGTTCGTTACTGCATCAGCAACAACCTTAGCACTTGCAAAAAGCTCTGATGATGAAGGGTGTTTATGCTCTCCATGGGTTGTTGCTGCGCCTGTTGTTGTGGGTTTCTTTTCTTCATCAGAAGAGGTAAACTTGTTCAAGAAATCCATGGTACAATTATGAATAATGAACTGAATTTTTTTTTTCTTCAAGAAATCAAAGAAGTTGTTAAGATTTAGAAAGTGGAATGAGAACCAAAGAAGATGGGGAACTGTATTTATCTCTCTACCTTGCTCCTTATCCTCTCCTCCACATGATGATCATAAAGTTGGGGTCGGTGAAGGGTCTTAATTAGGTAATCGTGTCTCGACCAAGTAAATACAACCAGAATATTTTTTTAAAAAAATTATCAGCAGAAGATAATGAAAATTGGCGAAATTAGTTTTTTTCATTTGTGTGTGTGTGTGCAGTGTGCTAGACGTGGGGAGAGTAGTCGCCCTCACCTTTGTTTTGAGTACTGTCAGCTTGATGCTTTAAATGTGAGAATTGACTTTGTCGGCAAGGATTTTTTTTTTTTTAATAAGAAAATAGGGATGAACCCTGAAGTTACAAGATGAACAACAAACTAGAACATATAACACCCAGTAATTTCCAAACAGAATCTCGTAATCTGAATCTCGTACCCAGAATCCTAACACAGTAACCAGGCCATCGAACAGTAACAGTGAAGGTAACAGTAACACCCGCAACTCTATACGGGAGAGCTGATCGTTGAAGCATGATCGAACTCGGTAGAACATTTTTTCTTTTAATCGAACTGACAAACCCTCCTCCACAAGGAGGGATACTAACAAGCCAAAATTGATCCATTTTTCGCGCGGCGTGCAGATTCCACTCAACAGAGCTCCTCCACCGGCCAGAAAAACACCCATCAAAGTTGGGGTAAAACATCTCTTGAAGGAGATCATCACCAAACTTATAGCAAGAAATCATCATCTCCCAAACCACCCAAACAAACAAATTTACAGAAACAATCACAGGACCCAGGCAACCGCTAACCCTAGTTGGTAAACAAAGTACCCACCGGAGATAACCATTACAGATTACAACACAACCTTCCTCCCTGGATGGTAAACCAAGTACCCGCCGGAGAAGCTTGCTGTGACGAAGACAACTGCTGCAAATCACTTTTATTTTACTACTTCTAAACTGAACTAAACCACTAAAAACATAAACTAAATCTAAAACAAAAACATCACATAAACATAACACAAGGTAAATTAAAACCCGATCTCTATCAAAAACCAAGAAATATACAGATAATCTCGAATTCAATGGAGATGAAACAGAAGCTAGCGCTGTTGATGTTACTTCATGAAGATCGTAACTCGGAATAAAAGATGAAGATAAATTCGGTTTTCTTCCCATCAAAAGAACCCAACCCATAGAAGTCACCGATCTATAGAGCAACACCATTAAAATTGCAGTAGCATAACCTGAAAACCTCGCCGGAGAAACATGCCGGAGACGAAAATGATCACTGAAAGCTAAAGAATCAGGACCACCACTACATCAAGTTATCAATGTTGGTCTGTAAAAAACCCCAGAGAAATAGCCAGAAAGACCAATCCATAAAACAGATTCCAGATCCAGATTGAAACTTACAAACCCAACATCAAAATTTCGAACACATACAAAAACAACACCAAGAAATGAAGAAAAAACTAAGTAGCCGAAAACATAAAGAGACCTGCTCAGATCTGCTCCATAAAGAGCCGATCTGAGCAGAAAAAATGGCGACGGAGGTGAGTTTCTCGTTTAAGAGGAGGAGAGAAAAAAAGGTGAGAGAAAAAAAAAGGTGAGTTTCCTTGTCGGCAAGGATGAACATGATCATTTTCTACCATACCATGAGACATTGGTAAGTTTGTGCCGCTTAACCAATCAAACAGATACACTTGGCATTCCATTTCCTAACTTTAGAATTTATATTATGCTTTATTTACTTGGGGGTCGGCTCCATGTCTCAACTCCAAATCCACTTAAAAGAGTACCAACACTTGATGTTTTTTTATTCTTTAAACTCTTCTTTTTTTTCTTTCCTTATCTTTTTTCAGCAGTTCTACATTCACCGAGCTTTTTCACCATGAGATCCACCGAGTGGAACAAAACCTTGGGACCCACCACTCACGGAATTATAGGGGGCCTCGTTTTTTTGTTTCATTCGGTGCATTTCACGGTGGGTTTTCCACGGCGAGTTCAGTGTTTTCGTTCTTTTTTTGATAATCAACGAGACCTTTTCATTAATAGAAAATTAAGATTACAGTGAGTCCAAGTATAAATTCAACAAATATATTATAATCGATTGATGCCAAGAATCCTACGTGAAAAAGAGAAGCAACACTGATTATTAAATATAAATATGATAGAGGATATTGAATCGGAAAAGTGATGTTTTTTCGGAATATAATCCAACCATTAGTTTGTCTTCATGAGAAAGAGATGCTCCAAAGGAGTGGTTTGCTCGAATTTTTTTTTCTTGAATTGAGAGATGGAGATTCCGGTGACCGGAAATCTTCTTCAATCTTCTTCTTCTGCGAGTTTCAAACACAACATACTTAACCAAGAACACTCGTTCAAGGCAACAAGAATTAACTAAAAGATAAACTAAAACTATTGTTAGTGCTCAGATCTGCTATACAGTTTGATGGTCGCCGGAAAGGGTTTACTTTTCGCCGGGAAAATCGCCTTTACAGTGGAAAGAAAGAGAGAGAAAGCTCATTCTTTTAACTTTCTCTTGATCTTTAGTCCGTTTGGTTCCAAAGAATATGTATCTCAACCAAATGGTTTCAAGGTTGGTTGTTGTCCTATACTCATTGATAAACTTTAATTCCGGCTGATTATCTTTGTTAACCAGATATGGAAATCTATTGGATGTAAGAAAGTATCCACTAAACTATGCTCATTTCCATGTGCATATAGCTTCTTCAATGGTCATGTGGCAAGAATCTACCGAATTCGGTGAAAAAAGTATCCATCAAATTGCGGGAAGACATCCTTTACCATACGTTGCAACAATAATAAATTTTCTTCTCCAACGCACATGTTGCGTTTCCCTTTCTCTGACTAGCTATCGTCTTTATCAAATTGTTTATGTGATGTTATCTACTTATATAAGCTAGTCTCTCTACTTAATTTGTTTTTATAATACCTTTCCTATCTTATAAACACTAAGAAAAAAATTTGATCTTGATGATGATAGAAGAATAACAGAAATTATTCTTCTATCTTATATGGAACCTTTTCAAAAAAGAAAATTCTTAATTAGGAAAAGTTTCATCTTGATAATAAGAATAAGAAAAGATACATGATTGACGTATGATGTATTGATCTTATTTGATTGATTCAATGGCTTTGTGTCGCCAAGCACCAAGCGGTCTGGTGGTTGGCATGCTCCCTCCCACTGAAGAAGTAGGGGTTCAAACCCTGTAATTACTGAAATCAACTCCAATTTAAGGAGTTTGGATGTAGTCTAGGGACCACTAGTCTAGGGCATCAAAAAAAAAAAAAAACAAAGGCTTTGTGTCAAAAAATTGGATTTAATGAAAAATAATTAAAAATAAAATATTGCAATTAAAAACCGTTTAAAAATAAATTAAAATCATCATTTAAAAAGTCGGACTAGGGTGCATAGACATCCTCTTGTTAAACCTCTTGTTCTAGAGGTTCATATAGGGGATGTCTACCAAAATCCATGCCATGTCATCTACCTTCATCCAGACATTAGTTAGGAAGATTAGGATTGAAGAAATTTTTTAGGAAAAGTGAATGTGTATCCTATGTGGATCAAGACCTTTTTAATCACATACAATTCATTGGAGAAGCTCTTAAACCAAGTATTATGGCTCTTCACATGTGAGTTCATACCCCTCAAAGTACTGTCTTCACGGCTGAGTTACACACCAGTAGGGAACTCGTGTGAATCTGTAGCATGGAATAGTCATGCGCTTGAAATATTTACTTCACCGTGAAACTATTTTTCGGTTTCCTATTTTTTTCGTACTTCTTAGATAATTTTAAAAAAAAATTGTAAGTTCAAATGCATTCAAAAGACTAACTTGGGGAGTTAGTAACCCTTATATCCGAGTGAGTAGAGCCATCTAATGCTGGGCTAGAAGAGTCGTCCGAGCAATTGATTTATCTACTTCTAAAGCATGATTAATACAAGATGGAGCAGCAAATCTCCAATTGAGAATAGTTCTAAAGGATTTAGCTTCCTTAGCCAATAGATCAACTACATTGTTTGCTGTTCTTGGCACATAAAAAAAAAACTATAAAATTTTGACAAAAAGAAAACTCCCTTTTCACTTCATCCATGATGGCTGGTTCTGCCAAGATATTTGAGATGATTTCCCATTCAGATAGTCAAAAAGATTCTTACAGTCCCCTTCTACACTGAAATCTGATAAATGTTCTTCTTTAGCCCACTGAGATGCTTGGAGAAGTCCTAATGCTTCTGCTTCTTTGGGGATGAGGTTGTAAGTGGTCCTGCTCTGCCATGCATGAAGTCACCTGCATCATTTCTGAAGATTAAAGAGAAACCTGCTGGGATGCTCATTGAAATCCAAGCAGCATTTAGGTTTAATTTATTTTGGCAAGCTCATGGGGTTTTCCATTTACCATTAGAAGTATTCTCTATATCTAAGTACTTATTGTGAACTGTGTACTTATCCTTATGCCAAAAAAGCTAAGTGTCTTTGAATTTCTAGTGCTAGTTGGTTATGGGTTTGTTGTTGTTGACCAAATGTTCTATTGCACCTTTCTTTCCAAATGAACCAGATCTTAGTCATTATAATTTCTATAGGTATGGTTGGGTTATCTTTTCCCAGCCATTATTTACAGATATCTAGAAAAGAAGTAGAATTGTTGAAATTTACATCTACAGGCTAGGGTTCTGTAGCCCAAAGTGCTTCCTTTTATTTTTAAGTTTATGGATCCTATTTTTTCTAATTTTTTCTTACCAATGTTCTTCTTCTTTTTTACGTTTTTTCTTTTTCTTAATTTCTTTCACAACTATAATACTTAGTACCTTCTTCATGTTGACGTGGATAAAGGTTGTAAAGGCTTGTGAATCCCACCATCTACCAAGCCAAGTGATGGAATTTGTTTCAAGCTCCAAAGATTATGTCTTGTTTATAAACTCGGAAACAGACTTAAATGAGATATGTCAATCTTTAAAAATTCTACGAGACAGTCTTGTAACTGTAAAATATCTTAATATATTATTCAACCTAGTCTAACGGTCACAAATCTATGAACAATCTCACTATGAGTTTATCAAAGTGAAAAAACGGGGGGTCTAACAACCACACCCGATATTTCGTTTAGGCAATCTGTATAAACTAGCTCTAATATATTTCCAAGAAAATTAACTAGACAGTCAGACTAGATCAAGGAACATACATCCAAGAGTAATATCTCTGTTCCTCAATGTAATCAACAAATCAAACATATAGAAATCCGTGAGCCTGATTATTATGAGAAACAACTTGAATTGTACCAAAGACCAATGTTCAAGTTTCAATCAATTTATATCAACAACCAAAGGTTGGATTATCTAATTGATTGAACTACGCACAACCTGTGATATTTCAATTATATAGAAAATATAATGCGGAAAAGAAATAACACAGACACCAGAAATTTTGTTAACGAGGAAACCGCAAATGCAGAAAAATCCTAGGACTTAGTCCAGATTCGAACACCACACTTTATTAAGCCGCTACAGACTCTAGCCCACTAAAAGTTAACTTCGGACTGGAATGTAGTCGAGCCCCAACCAATCCCACACTGATCAAGGTACAGTTGTGTTCCTTACGCCTCTGAATCCCAACAAGACTCTACACACTTGATTCCCTTAGCTGATCTCACCCACAACTAAGAGTTGCTACGACCCAAAGTCGAAGAATTGATAAACAAACCTGTCTCACACAAAAAAGTCTATTGAATAGATAAATCTGTCTCTCACAAAAATACCTACGAGTTTTTGTTCCGTCTTTTGATAAATCAAGGTGAACAAGAACCAATTGATACACCAGACTTATATTCCTGAAGAACAACCTAGTAATATCAATTACCTTATAATAATCTCAACCGTATGGTAGCGGAACAAGATATTATGGAATCACGAAGAATGAGACGAAGAGCTTTGTGATTACGTTTTATCTTACCTATCGGAGATTAAATCTCGAGCAAATCTTAGAGAAGATAGTACTCAATACGATAGAACAAAGTAACATCAGAACATGCAACTACAGAGAAAATAGTTGGGTCTGGCTTCAGAATCCCAATAAAGTTTTTAAGTCGTTAACCTATAATGGTTTTAGAAAAACCTAGGTTAAAGGAGAATCGACTCTAGTCGCAACTAGTATCACACAGGAGGTGTGGGGATTAGGTTTCACATCTGCTAGAGTTCTCTCTTATATAGTCTTCAAATCAGGGTTTGCAATCAATGTTACCTTGGTAACAAAGCATTCAATATTCACCGATAGATGAAAACCTGATTCGATTCAAGTTAATATCTTTCAACCGTTAGATTGTCTTAGCTTGTTACACACACATGAAATGTACCCTCATTTTGATATGGGTAATCGTACCTAAACGTGTACACTTAGTTGGCTCAACAATAGTTAACCGAAGTTATCCATATGAACACTTTCATATAAACCTTGTTCATCTTCACACCTAGTTCAAATGACTCAAATGAAACTAGTTATAGAGTTGTTCAATTGTTTATATTCTCATAGAAGTATACAAGACACAATTGAAGCAAAATCGGTTTTGATTCACTCGAATCAGTTCATGAACATTATAGCCACGTTTGTAAATATTGCATTCCTTATTATATAAATGTATTTTATCATGAGTATGTAAACATACTTAACCGATTTTAGAACTTAACCCACTCAAGTATGCAAAGGTGTACGCATACCTAAGTTCTCAGACTTGGTCTTGTTCGCCAGTATGCAAACAAGTACGCATACTGGCGTTCATGACCGACTCAGTTGAAATCAGTATGCATACGGGTATGCATACTATAGTTCCCGGACTTAAACTATTGAATCAGTTTTCTTACGGGTATGCACACTAAATTCCCGGACTTGGAATACACTTGCAACAGTTAGCATATAAGTACGCATACTGTGTTATATCCAATCAATGGTTAATTGTTCTAAACTCCCATTATAATCATTGAAACATTCTTAGAAGGCGAGAATAGCTGTCTCACACAAGCTATTAGCTTCAAAGCAATTTTCAAGTGATCAAATGATCAATACGACACATTCCGAGTCTACATCAAATGACTGTCTCACACAAATCATATAAGATGTTACCAGGCGATTTTTACATGATCATCTTTTAACTTTCGTCAAGAATAAAAGATGAACTTGGTTAAAGCGAAAGCTTACCAACACATATTTCGAGAAATATGTAAGCGAGTTAAACTCACCTCGAAATATCAAATGTGTATAATTTAAAGTCTATATTGCTATACGATTTTTGTCTCAATAGGAGATAGAATAGAAATAGATTTCTGAGTGATAGATGAGTTCAAGTCTCCACATACCTTTTGTTGATGAAGTTCCATGACCGGTTGTCAGCCGACACAAATATAAATTACACTTTCTTACTACTCAAAATATATAATAAAGCAAGGGCAAGAAAGGATCGTTCCCACAGAGAGGTCTTGGTTGTCAATATGTTTCGGTAACTTATAAGTAACACGGGGGATTTTCTGATTGTGTAAATAAAAATAAACAAAAAGCAAACAAAGTACGCGAATCAAGGATGAGAAAGTATTGGTCATGGATTTCGTCTTCAATCACAAACATGTTTTCAACACAATAACTAGAATTGATATTTTAATCTCAACTTTTATCAAAGGCCCTAGAATACCTTGATCGCAAGAATATCCCGCTAATCTCCTCTTGTCATCAACAAACACATTAAAAGATGCGAATATGAATTCTATCTAAAAGAACAACCTAACGTGTAAAAGCACTAATCAAGTTTAATTCCCTAGATGCATTAGGTTCTATGAAATCAGGCAACCAAAAGCAATCGAACGTGTAAAAGCACTAATCCGATTTAACAAAGGTTATGGTTCACATATGATCATAAGAATATATCACTACAAACTATAATCATATTTATGCTACTTGCAATCAGGAATTAACAACTATTTTGTATTGAAAACCCTAATCTAGCAATAAAGATGAAAGCAAACTCAATCGATTCGCGACTCGGCTAAACAAGCATTCAAATCATGTAACAATATTAATTGTGAATCATAAACGATAATATGAGAGAAAACTAATTTATTGCACAAGAACTCATGTTTGGAAATCCAACTAATCCATAACCAAAAGAAAACTCTAGCTCATATTCATGGAGTTCATAACAAGAAGAAAGAGAAAAGACTTCATGGTGTAAACCCTAGAAAATAAAAGTAGAGGCAAAGATCAAAGATATCTTCTAAATTAGGTAAAAGTCTTTTCTTTTTATATGTTTCTCAATTCCCATAAAGGATACTCCTTCCAATATTAGGTCTTCTCAAAACCAATCTCCAAGTGGTCCACCAAGCCCATGTGTGAGAAAAAACCCATGTAAAATTATGTCCAAAATTCGTCGCCGGAAAACTGGGATTATGGCCGGAAATTGGCCGGAAAAGTCGCCGTCAAACTATTTCAGGTGACCGGTAAAGTCAAACCGGTCAACGATTCAACTCGGACGATTCAAATCGGTCACTCAGTCAAGATCACTGAGTCGGTTCAAATTTCGACGAGTCGGTCGCTCGCCGATTCACTTTGGGCTAGGCCATTTGCACTGGCCTGACTTTGCTGCTGCACCATGATTGTGCTTCAGCTAGGAAAATCCAGCCATGATGGCTCTGCTTCCTGCACTGCAGCTGCCAGCTACCATCAATAATTCATCAATTGCAGCAACATCAACATCTCACACTGCCTCCTCTCCATTGAATCCCTGTAACTCCATGGCAAGCCACATCTATTTCAACCACCCAGTATCTCAAGTCTGTACCTTCCTGGCACTTATTGTCACTGCCTCCAGCCCATCATAAGCTCAAACAACTCCCAGTCACCCACTCATCACCTGTATCATTTCAGTTCAAGCAACAACATCTCAATAGCACAACTCAATCCTGCATTGCAATCATCACAAAACTGCACCTGCAATTTCCAGTCATTCCTTCCATTATGACATGGCAGCAACACCACACAGCACCACCATCCAATTTCCTGCATCCAGCTTAGGCCAAATCAGTTTAACCTCCCGTTACAGCTTCTCCTGCCACTTCATATTCATAACCCGCGACAACGCCATATCCTTTGGCTTCTTCTCTGATTCTTCCAACCTCAACAAAGACAACCCCTTGGTTCCTTCCTCACTTGCCTTGACTCAACCATTTCAAACCACTTGACTCTATTAAACATCCATTCAACCACTTCGAGCCATTCTTTGTCACCGCCATCAATCTTCCCCCCTTCAGTCTTGCATCAATACCAGTAGTAACTCACTTGAGTTGTACACGCAAGTCAAATCCCACTGCTCCAATTACCACTCCGCAAATTCCCCTAGAACTGAGTTTAATTCACAACACCAGTCCCTCAACTCCAGATTTCCAGAATCCACATCTAACACAGTTTCCACCAACTTGACCTGCTCTCAACTCACCGTAAACTGGCAACAGCATCATAACCCAGCGCCACCAGCACATCCCTGCAACATTAGCTCAGCATTACCCATCTTGAATTCGTCCCAGATTCGAACCCTAGTTTCTCTTAACTGAAATCTCAAATCTCAGAACCCTTCATCTCGACTTCATAATAGCATCATCACCTTCAATCCACCATTTATCACCAAACCCATCTTCTTATTATCGAGATTGAGCTCTACTTCCATCTGATTCATTCAATTTCTCATAAACCCAGAGATTCAATTCGTACCACCGCAGAAATATCCATTCCTTCCTTTCCTCTATCTCATTCCCATGAAAATCAGTAGCAACAGATTCCTTTCTTCTCAAACCCTAGATGAAAGCAACAATAATCACTCGTCGCCATCTCCTCTCTGTGAATTCGGCAGCCTCTCTCTGAATTTCAGTGATGGAAATGATTGAGAAGAATGAGAGAAAAGTCTTATCTCGATTTAGTTTTTAGGGTAAGGTCGGATAATGACACCCTGGTCACCCCGATAAGGGCTACTCAACTGGCAACCCCTAACCATTGCTGGTTGTCTTTTAATACTCCTCCCAAAAGAGTTGCCCCTTAACCTTGACTGGGCTCCAGTTAGTGTTCGCCCCTGAAATAACAATTTTGCCCTTTGGCTCAATTTGGGTGATTTCTTCTTCTTTTTCTCCGTGCGACTCCAGAGTACCTAATAACTCAAAAGTAAACATAAGATACATAATTTACAAGAAAACTCGCAAAGAAAGCATAAATACTATATATTGAATACGGTGTATTCTACACCTATCAAATTCCCCCTACACTTAGACTTTGCTAGTCCTCGAGCAAATCAAACAAAACTTATTCTAAAACATACATACAACTCCGTGTCGTCGAGGCTACGGTCACTTTTAGCATAAATAACAAGCCTTTAAACCCCTAGGTGTCCCTAGTGGACGAGTTATAGTCTCGTGAGGGTTTACTAGAGATTTACCCACAAAACCTACTTTTTCCAACTTACTAGTTCTCCATAATGATAGCATCCAACGCGCTAAGAAGACATAGAGATTCGCACATTAGTCATAAGAAGTTAGACACGTAAATGAACACAATCTCATCCTTAAAAGTTGAGAGAGAAATAACCATCCCTTCTCGAAAGAAATTCGGGTTCGGAGTGATCGAAAGTCTCGACTCTGCCTCACAAGAAAGGGTTTTATGAATTTGCACTCAATAATAAACAGCTTTTTATGGGTCACACATGTGTCCAGGTAGGAATGAAGAGAGAATCATGCGACACGTTGAATGGTAGGAAGGTAAAAACCCTCCAAATTGTTTTGAAAACCCACATCTTTTATAATTTTTGAAAACCCATTTTTAATGATCTCTTCGAAAGGAAATCAACCACTTAACGAAGGTGGGAATATGCTTACTCACCTCGTTATCCGTTCGGCGTGCAGCTAGCACCACTCTCACAGCATCCATAGAAACATCTTCGTTCTTCTATCGGTGTCTTCATCTTCGTCTTCGGTCTTCAACTCTTGATGATAAAATCTTGAACTTCGTAGAATCTTGACAATATGATTCTTTCCTCTAATTCCTTATTGCTTGAAACTTCTTTGTAGATATTCCTTCTTCCATTGGCTTTATTGAAATAATACAAAACTAAAAACGAACTATACAAACCCAAAATATAATACAATGCATTTTTCTTGTCTCTCTTTTTTCTTTATGTTTTTTTTTCACTTCTTTCTTTCTTTTTTTTTTCTTTTCTTTTTTTCATTTTTTTTCTTTTTTTATTGAGACAAGAAAAATAAAACAAATACAAAATAAAAACGTAATTAAACAATAAACTAGTAATGAACCTAATTTTTTTCTTTCTTTCTTTCTTTTTACTTTTTTCTTTTATTTTCTTTTATTTTCTTTTTATTTTCTTTTTTTTTTGAAATAAAAAATAAAATACAAATAAAATAAAATACAAAGGCCATGGTATAAGTACTTTACCGCTTGATTCTTCACAACTTGTATGTCTTGATATCATAAACTTCTCGAACTCTCATCTTTGATAATTTTCACTCTTGTACAATAGTCTTCAACTTATAATAATTCTGCTCCTTGTTGTACTGTTGCTTGTAAACCTTGAACGTCTTCAACTTTCCTTCAAATTTGTGATGCTCCTCTTGTTGATGATGATGGTGTTTCTATGGACCTGTTGGTGTAGAGAGAGATAAAGTGGATGGTGCTAACTGCGAACAAGATTACAAGTGGTATGTAAGTTAGCAATTCGATGTCACCATCATGATTGATAAAAATAGCACTCAAGAGATCAAAATAGTGCTTCTATGGTGGGAGGTTGGGCAGCTCACCATTCTGCCCGGAATTAACGTATGATGACACACACTCTAAAAGCATAAATTTAGACAGGTACAAAGAATTGAAGGTTGGTGCCTCACATTATGTAACATGGGTAGTCTCCACTATAGGGGATCACTACTCTAATACCGAATTCAGTGTGCACCTTATTTTCCACTAACATGGTTAAATCCAACTTTAACTCTCATACAAGTAAGAAACCCGATCATGTTCTCTCGTCATCTCTAAGTTCATCCACTCTTATGAGATTCTCGATGTAATCTTATCGACATGTATACTATGTGACTCTAAACTAACTACAAGTTGGAGTTTTATTCAAATATATACAAAAAAATTGAAAATTTTGACTCAAAAAGGCTAAAAACTCTATATGCAAAAAGACTCCCCCACACTTAAACTTCACATTGTCCTCAATGTGTAAACCGAAAATTCTGAATTCTGACGTAACAGACAGATAAAACGCAAAAGCTGTACAAATTGGTAAGGAATTTGGAAAAACTCCATTTCACAAAAGTTGTTCATCTACGTGTTTTATACAAAGTGTCAAAAGGGCACAGTGTTTCGATAAACGGTCTGACAGTTATGGTCTCTGGACTGAACTACGTGCAGTCTGAATTTTTCTGACGAAAAGGTATTCGTCCTAATTCTCTTCTAAGATAGATTCCGGACTCAATGAAATTAAACATGGGGATGCAAATATGATATGAAAACTATAAAAATAATAAATAAAAGGGTTTAAGATACAAAACCTATGGGTTGCCTCCCATTTAGCGCTTGGTTTAAAGTCGTCAGCCCGACTCTTTTGTTATCGTCCATATACCAACAATCTGAAAAGTTGAGGATCCTTCCATGTAACCTGTTTTGCAAACACTAGCTTCACACAAATATTAGTAATATAAAACACAAATGAAGCTATTAACCGATAAAAGCTTCCCCCACACTTATTCTTGTCCACACTTGGAAGTGTATAAAGAATATAGAAGTCGGGGACTACCACGGTTTCTTGTTCCAAAACCTGCATAGTATGAGAATCAAGTATCTCTAATGGAGGATATCGAGAAACAAAGTCATTCGACAATACTCCTGAAGCACATACATTCAAACCAATAAGAGGTAAAGGAGAAGAAACAATAGGCAAAGGGTTAGATAAACCTTGCACAATCTCTTGTATCACGGAATCCTCTTCATCCTTAAAAAACTCAAGTGAATTATTCACCTCTTTTATATCATGGTCCTCTATCAAACCTTGCAACCATTCTTCGTCCGTTTCTGCCTTAACCAAAGTCTCAACATAAACATCATCATTACAATCATTTGCAAGCTCAATTGGGTCTTCCAAAATATTGGTCATACCGGTCTCATTATCAACACACTCCTTGTTGTTGTAAGGCACATACTCTTTTGCGGATCCAAATTTTATTATAAGAAACTTTTTTAGAACACTCGAAAATGCATCATCCTCAAGCTCCGCCCTTTGAATAGGCTCTTGATCATTATTAAGATCAATGCTTGAGTAATCTACACAAGTGTCGACATATTCCTCTTCGTCTTCATCTTGATCCCAAAAAGACTCCATTGTACACTCCTCGGGGATGTCACCATGAGTTGTTTCAAGCAATGTATCATAATCACCGTCACTATCATAGTCAACATAAGATTGGTCCTCGCTGAATTTAGTCTTGCTAATCTCGAACTCATCCTTTTGAATAGGTGAATGATCATTATTAAGATCAAGAGTTGAGTTAACTACACAATTATCAACGAAAGTGCCCAAGGTTTGGCCTTTTTCAACATTAGCATCAATCAAATATTCATCACAAACCATATGCATATTAGAATTATCCATATCTTCCTTGCATTGATCAATGCCTCTTCGCAAACTAGCAATACCTTCACGAAGTTCTTGGAGTTGCTCGTTTGTAGTCTCTTTAGCTTTTTGAAATTCCTCTTGTAAAAAGTTGGAAACTTTGTCGATAAAGTTAGAGACTTTTTGTTCACGAGCATAAGAATCCTCCCATCCTTGTGGTTGTTCACACACATAGCCGCCATAAGGTTGTTGAGGAAAACCACAAGGTTCCGTGGAATATTGGTCATAACCAATAAATTGGTTTTGATTATACCCCTGGAATTGGTAGTTGTCATATTGTTGAGGTTGTTGAAAACCGTATCCATCCATGTAGTATGCTCCTTCCATGAGAAACAAGCACCTGAAATAAAATTCTCAAAACTATGTTAAAACCAGAAAATAAGAAAAATAAAACAAAACTAAAAACAAAAATAAGAAACCAAAAACAATTGACAGCCGACACAAATATAAATTACACTTTCTTACTACTCAAAATATATAATGAAGCAAGGGCAAGAAAGGATCGTTCCCACAGAGAGGTCTTGGTTGTCAATATGTTTCTAAGAACTTATAAGTAACACGGGGGATTTTCTGATTGTGTAAATAAAAATAAACAAAAAGCAAACAAAGTACGCGAATCAAGGATGAGAAAGTATTGGTCATGGATTTCGTCTTCAATCACAAACATGTTTTCAACACAATAACTAGAATTGATATTTTAATCTCAACTTTTATCAAAGGCCCTAGAATACCTTGATCGCAAGAATATCCCGCTAATCTCCTCTTGTCATCAACAAACACATTAAAAGATGCGAATATGAATTCTATCTAAAAGAACAACCTAACGTGTAAAAGCACTAATCAAGTTTAATTCCCTAGATGCATTAGGTTCTATGAAATCAGGCCAATCAAAGCAATCGAACGTGTAAAAGCACTAATCCGATTTAACAAAGGTTATGGTTCACATATGATCATAAGAATATATCACTACAAACTATAATCATATTTATGCTACTTGCAATCAGGAATTAACAACTATTTTGTATTGAAAACCCTAATCTAGCAATAAAGATGAAAGCAAACTCAATCGATTCGCGACTCGGCTAAACAAGCATTCAAATCATGTAACAATATTAATTGTGAATCATAAACGATAATATGAGAGAAAACTAATTTATTGCACAAGAACTCATGTTTGGAAATCCAACTAATCCATAACCAAAAGAAAACTCTAGCTCATATTCATGGAGTTCATAACAAGAAGAAAGAGAAAAGACTTCATGGTGTAAACCCTAGAAAATAAAAGTAGAGGCAAAGATCAAAGATATCTTCTAAATTAGGTAAAAGTCTTTTCTTTTTATATGTTTCTCAATTCCCATAAAGGATACTCCTTCCAATATTAGGTCTTCTCAAAACCCATCTCCAAGTGGTCCACCAAGCCCATGTGTGAGAAAAAACCCATGTAAAATTATGTCCAAAATTCGTCGCCGGAAAAATGGGATTATGGCCGGAAATCGGCCGGAAAAGTCGCCGTCAAACTATTTCAGGTGACCGGTAAAGTCAAACCGGTCAACGATTCAACTCGGACGATTCAAATCGGTCACTCAGTCAAGATCACTGAGTCAGTTCAGCTATTCAGACGAGTCGATCCGCTCGGTCCCCGATTCACTTTGGGCTAGGCCATTTGCACTGGCCTGACTTTGCTGCTGCACCATGATTGTGCTTCAACTGGGAAAATCCAGCCATGATGGCTCTGCTTCCTGCACTGCAGCTGCCAGCTACCATCAATAATTCATCAATTGCAAGCAACATCAACATCTCACACCGCCTCCTCTCCATTGAATCAGAACTCCATGGCAAGCCACATCTATTTCAACCACCCAAAGATCTCAAGTCTGTACCTTTCTGGCACTTATTGTCACTGCCTCCAGCCCATCATAAGCTCAAACAACTCCCAATCACCCACTCATCACCTGTATCATTTCAGTTCAAGCAACAACATCTCAATAGCACAACTCAATCCTGCATTGCAATCATCACAAAACTGCACCTGCAATTTCCAGTCATTCCTTCCATTATGACATGGCAGTAACACCACACAGCACCACCATCCAATTTCCTGCATCCAGCTTAGGCCAAATCAGTTTAACCTCCCGCTACAGCTTCTCCTGCCACTTCATATTCATAACCCGCGACAACGCCATATCCTTTGGCTTCTTCTCTGATTCTTCCAACCTCAACAGCACAACCCCTTGGTTCCTTCCTCACTTGCCTTCAGCTCAACCATTTCAAACCACTTGACTCTATTAAACATCCATTCAACCACCTGAGCCATTCTTTGTCACTGCCATCAATCTTCCCTGTTCACTCTTGCATCAATACCAGCCGTAACTCACTTGAGTTGTACCTGCAAGTCAAATCCCAGGTGCTCCAATTACCACCTGCAAATTCCCCTAGAACTGAGTTTAATTCACAACACCAATCCCTCAACTCCACATTTCCAGAATCCACATCTAACACAGCTGCCACCAACTTGACCTGCTCTCAACTCACCGTAAACTGGCAACAGCATCATAACCCAGCGCCACCAGCACATCCCTGCAACATTAGCTCAGCATTACCCATCTTGAATTCGTCCCAGATTCGAACCCTAGTTTCTCTTAACTGAAATCTCAAATCTCAGAACCCTTCATCTCGACTTCATAATAGCATCATCACCTTCAATCCACCATTTATCACCAAACCCATCTTCTTATTATCGAGATTGAGCTCTACTTCCATCTGATTCATTCAATTTCTCATAAACCCAGAGATTCAATTCGTACCACCGCAGAAACATCCATTCCTTCCTTTCCTCTATCTCATTCCCATGAAAATCAGTAGCAACAGATTCCTTTCTTCTCAAACCCTAGATGACAGCAACAACAATCACTCGTCGCCATCTCCTCTCTGTGAATTCGGCAGCCTCTCTCTGAATTTCAGGTGATGGAAATGATTGAGAAGAATGAGAGAAAAGTCTTCTCTCGATTTAATTTTTAGGGTAAGGCTGGATAATGACACCCGGTCACCCCTGATAAGGGCTACTCAACTGGCAACCCCCTAACCATTGCTGGTTGTCTTTTAATACTCCTCCCAAAAGAGTTGCCCCTTAACCTTGACTGGGCTCCAGTTAGTGTTCGCCCCTGAAATGATAATTTTGCCCTTTGGCTCAATTTGGGTGATTTCTTCTTCTTTTTCTCCGTGCGACTCCAGAGTACCTAATAACTCAAAAGTAAACATAAGATACATAATTTACAAGAAAACTCGCAAAGAAAGCATAAATACTATATATTGAATACGGTGTATTCTACACCTATCATTCCACAAGCTCCCCTTAGTAATTCTTTGTCTTCAATCGATGAACGTCGTGAAGTCTAAAGCTCAACTACATATTCTATCCTAATGTGAGACATAACTATAAGTAGACTAGAAATCAAGACTTATTGTTTTGACAACTAAACTTGACAAACAAGCTTAATATAGCAACGCTTGCGAGTTCGACCGAGCAGTGCTCTAACACAAAGGTTACAAGTGTTAGTCGGCTTTAACCCTTAATGACAAGATATATGTAAGAGTCTCTCTGCCTTGTGATCAGTGCCTAATAATGCATATTTCAGATCATTTTGTTGTCTTTTGTCACATTTCAAATGCTTTAATATCCTATTTTTGTGTCAAATTGTGCATTTTGCGTCTCGAGATATCAATAATACTTTTTGTTGTAAATATTGATAATTAGTGTTTGTAAGCATTCGTAGGAGAATAAAGTGAGTCTGATTGCACCGCGGTGAGTGGAATGGAAGCATAAAATCTGTGAGCAGAAGTGCAGACATCGGTATTAGTTATTGGCATAGTCATTGGAGCAAACAATTGTGGCAAAAGAAGCGAAAGAAATATCGAATTATTTGCATGGGCCAAAATTCAGAACCCAACGTTTGGAAATTAACTGGAAAGGAAATCAAGCCCAAGCTCCACTTTCGTATACCCAAAACAAGGTATTCGTGCTTTACACCAAGATAAACATCTTATTACCTTTCCCAATTCGCATCTTTTACGAGAAACTGAATGCCTCTCTGCTAATGTCTTCTTGTTCCCAAATTCACTCAGACCAACCTTATTTTGTCTTTCCCATTTTACTTGGCTCTCCATGAATGTCTCACTCTCTCTCAACTGTTACAACTCTTTTTTCCATCTCTTATCAATTCAACCTAGCCATAGACTATGAATTTTACAAGATTAGTATTAGTGTTCTGAACCAAAGTGACGTGAAGATTATATGCACAGAACGAAAGTGATGAGAAGATTATATGCACACGAGTTTTAAACAAGCAAATAACAAGAAAAATAATAAACTTTTAGGTTTTAGTTCGATGCCTGAATGATTACAGAGCTTGAGTATTTATAACTCGAGTGACTTCTTAAACAAACTACCTATAATTAAGGCAACTGATGGTTGCCAAATAATAGAACTTCTAGAAATAATTAATTAAGGAAGTTGAATACTAAATAGAGTAAGTCGTAAAAGAGAAACAAAGTGAGTTGTAGGGTTGGTGTCCTAACATCCCACCACGCCTGAAAAATGGGTTGTCCTCAAGCCTCAAAGTATGGAAATCGAAGAAGAAGATCATCAGCATCTTCTCAAGTTGCTTCCTCAATGGAATGATCTTTCCATTTAACAAGCCATTTAGTGCTAGCAGCATTGTTCTTCTTATACATCTTGCATTTTAAAACTTCCTCAGGTTCCCATTCTGCATAATCTAGAGTTGTTGGTAGAGAAGTATTCACTTCAACTGAGGATCCCAATTTCAGTTTCAATTGTGAAACATGAAAAACTGGATGAATCTTGCTAGTAGCTGGTAACTCCAATCAATAAGCAACTGACCCAATCTTCTCAAGAACTCGAAATGGTCTATAAAATCTTGGAGAGAGTTTTGAATAAGAAAGATTAAGTACTGTGGTTTGACGATATGGCTGCAATCTCAGAAAAACAAAATTACCAACTGTAAATGTACGTTCAGTTCTGTGAGCATCATCATATGTCTTCATTCTAGTCTGAGCAGCAATTAAATTGGCTTTGAGAATATGTAAGATGTGATCACGATCTTGTAATGTTTCATCCACAATATGCACTATTGTAGAACCAGGAATATAAGTCGAGATTGTTAGTGGAATACGACCGTATAATACTTGGTAAGGAGTCATTTTAATTGAGGAATGGTAGGTAGTATTATACCACCATTCAGCCCATGGTAACCAATTTGTCCACTCTTTGGGCTTAATTCCAGCAAAACAGCATAAGTAACATTCCAAAGTTGTGTTTGTGACTTCAGTCCGTCCATCTGTTTCAGGGTGATATGCTGAACTCCGGCAAAGCTGAGTATCTTGTAAGGAGAAAAAAGCTTCCCAAAAGTTACTTATAAAAATAGGATCTCGATCACTAACTATTGATTTCGGCATACCATGTAGTCTGAAAATCTCACGTACAAAAATGTCAGCAATCTTAGCAGCAGTGTAGGGGTGAAACAAAGCTATAAAGTGTGCATATTTAGTCAGTCGATCAACCACTACTAAAATAGAACTTTTTCGATTCGAAACAGGAAATCCATCTACAAAATCCATAGAAATATCCATTCAAACATCAGTAGGAATTGATAATGGTTGTAAAAGTCATGGAGGTGAAATTGCTTCAGACTTGTTGCACTGACAAGTTTCACATTGCTGAATATATTCTTTGATTGAAGATTTCATACCTTTCCAGTAAAAATTGAGCTGAAGGCGCTTGTATGTTCGTAGAAATCCTGAATGACCACCCATTGGAGAAGAATGAAACTCACTGAGTAATTTGGAACACCAATTTGAAGTAGGTACCACTACAATGCGATTTTTGTAACGTAGAATACCAGCATTGTAAGAATAATGAGCTTTATAAGCTGCATTGTTCTTTAAATGATCAATAAGAGTGCTTAAATTAGCATCTTCATGGTATTCTTTGACAATTTCATCAATGCCATAAAATATAGGAGTCGAAATAGCCAAGCAATTTAGACAACCACTTTTCGTGATAATGCATCAGCAGCTTGATTAGTTGTACCACTTCGATAGAGAATCTCATAATCATAACCAAGCAATTTAGACAACCACTTTTGTTGTTCTATTGAAGATAATCGTTGTTCAAGAAAGTACTTGAGACTCCTATGGTCTGTATAGATTTTAAAATGTCGACCAAGCAGATAATGGCGCCATTTTTGAACTGCAGAGATGATAGCAAGCATTTCTTTATAATAAATCGATAAATTAAGGTTTTTACCTGACAGTGGTTTACTAAAAAAGGCAATGGGCCTTTGTTCTTGTATCAATATAGCTCCTAAACCATTACCAGAAGCATCACATTCTAAGTAAAATGCTTTGGTAAAATCTGGTAAAGCTAACACTGGAGTAGTTGTGAGAGCCAATTTTAACATCTCAAATGCCTTTGTAGCAGTATCATTCCATATAAAAGCATTATGTTTCAACAACTGAGTTAAAGGGGCACTTATCTTGCCATAATTTTTGACAAACTTACGATAGTATCCAGCCGAACCTAAAAATCCACACAATTCTTTAATAGTAGTTGGAGTTGGCCAATTCTGAACAATAGAAATTTTGTCATTGTCAACTGCAACTCCTTTAGCTGAAACCACATGTCCAAGATATCCAATAGATGTCTTAGCAAATTCACACTTTGAATCCCTAAGAAATAACTGGTGAGATCTTAGTACCTCAAAAACTATCTTCAAGTGCTCAACACGTTCAGATAAAGATTTGATGTAAATTAGTATGTCGTCAAAGAATACCAGAACAAACTTTCAAACATATGGACAGAATATATCATTCATCAGACTTTGGAATGTTGCAGGAGCGTTTGTTAAACCAAATGGCATGACCAAAAAATCATAATGGCCATCATGTGTTCTAAAAGATGATTTATGTATGTCAGGAGCATATAATCGAATTTGGTTATAAGCAGAACGCATGTCACCTTTTGAGAAAACAGTTGCACCACCTAACTCATCAAGTAATTCATCCACCACTGGAATAGGAAATCGATCCTTTATGGTAACTTTGTTGAGTGCTCTGTAGTCAACACACATATGCCAACTACCATCTTTTTTACGTACTAGCAAGACTGGAGATAAGAAAGAACTAGAGCTATGTCGAATAAAACCTGCAACTTTAAGCTCAAAAACAATTTTCTCAATCTCTTCTTTTTGAAATTGTGGATATCTATACGGTCTCACATTAACTGGAGGAGTATTTGGTAGTAAAGGAATACGATGATCATGGAATCGTGTTGGAGGCAGAGATGATGGAGAACCAAATATATCATCAAATTGTGTCAATATTTTTGAAATTGCAGTTGGTACCTCATGAGTAATTGAAGTAGTTGAAGTAGAAACTTGAGATAGTTGTAGCATGACTCCGTATTGTTCTTTAATAATTAACTTCTCCATAGAAAAGCTATCCAAGATCATTACTGAAGCTGAATTATCTCCAACTAATAAATATTCCTTGTCAAAATTGTTTAATTTCATATGTAGTTTCTTAAAATCCCATATAATATTCCCTAAGGATTGTAACCATTGAAATCCAAGAAATGTATCACACCCACTCACATCTAAAAGAAAAAAATCAGTAGTACCCAGATAATCTTGTAGTTGAATTGGTACAACAGTGCAAGATCCTTGAGTTGTAAGAAAACCACCATTACCCACCATAACCTTCATAGAATTAGGTTGAATTTGAGAAGAATAACCACATATTCTAGTTATTGTTGGATGAAGAAAATTGTGAGTTGAACCAGAATCTATAAGAAAAGTGATGGATTGACCCTTAACATGTCCAGTAATTCTCATTGTTCTAGGGATAGGAGAACAAACAAGTGCATGATAAGAAATAGCTGGAGTAGTTTCTAGTTGAATATCAAAATATAATGTAAAAGTCTATATAGCTATACGACTTGGTCTCAATAGGAGATAAAATAGAATAGACTCCTGAGTGATGGATAAGTTTTAGTCTCCACATACCTTTTGTTGATGAAGTTCCTCCAAGCTCTCCTCAGTATATATTCGTCTTCAATCGATGAACGCCGTGAAGTTTAAAGATCAACTACATATTCTATCCTAATTCGAAACATAGGTATAAGTTGACCAATAATCAAGACTATAGTTTTGATCACGTAAACTTGACAAACAAGCTTGAGATAACAACGCTTGCGAGTTCGACCGGGCAATGCTCTAACATAATCCTTAGATGATGTGCCAAAAGATAACGTATAAAATCAATTAACACTCCAAAACCCTTAGACGTCTTCTTTACCATTTTAATCCATGAAGATTAATTGCATCTACTTAGATGGTTTTAGTTTTTTTTTTCCACAGAGATTTGGGTTTTGCCTAAATAAAGTTTATTTCTTATTAACAAAATCCTTCTGTGCTTGAGCTTGCCTATGCTTTTCGTGTTTATCAACTTTATCATCATATCCACCACATTCTGCAATCAAGTGATAAAATGATCAATGAAACGTAGACATTCTGGAGCGGACGAAAAATAACAACAAATGAGGACCAAAAAAGGACAGAAGATGAGCAACAAACTTTTCGTAGGTTTTCTCTTGAAGTTCTTCCCATTGTGGTTCCCTCACAAGCATATATTTTGGTCTGCATATAAACTATAATTAAAAAAAATCCATAATGGAAAACATATAGATGTAATATTTTACCAAAAGAACATATATTCATACAAGGTATTATGAAAATACTCCGAGATAAACTTAAGTTTTTATGCGAGAAATGAAAATACTTTCCAAAGTATATGTAAGTAAATAACTTGCAGGTAATTATGGATTGTACCTAAATTTAACAACCAAGAAATATTACCTCTCTTTTCTTGCGATCATATTAAGCAGATCACAAACATTCTTAGTTTGTTAGGTTGTTTCACATTCTGGGATATATGTAATTAAAAATACAAAAAAATATAAATCACACATGACACAACCCATTTATGACCAGTGTTCCTACCAATGTTGCTTCCCTATTTATCAATATACAACAACGTTCTCGGTTGTTAAGTTTCCATGGTTTCTCCTCGCATATCTTTTTAATTTTTGTAAACCTTCAAGAATACCTTTTAATACGTTTCCTTTTCATTTAGTTAACTTTCGAATACCTTTTAATACGTTTCCTTTTCATTTAGTTAACTTTCCAGCAAAGACTTAAAGGGAAGAGAATCTATAAATCACTTGAGATGCTCAATTAAGTTTATATTTGGGGGCAGCTATATAATAATTTGACTCATACTTGGAATTTGTAAACCTACCGATAATGTTCATTAACAACTTTTCCTTAAAATCCAAATTAAAGAATACAAAAAAAAAAATAGTGTTATATAATGGTAAAAAGAGTTCATTATCGGACTCAAGGCGGCCGACCCATCAAATGAGTATAAGATAAGTTTAACTCGAGGTAAATTTGATCCCATGAGATTTAGTATGTTTTGGTAGTTATTGACACATAATATAAATATATCTTTTGTATGCTCATATTCTCATTGAAAAATTATTTTTATAATAATATGCTTTCCTCCGAAAAAAATAAAATACACTTATATATCTTTGTTAAAGAACACTAAGGTATATAAGACAATATTTCTTTGGATATTTTCACTCGTGAGACTATCAGGTTGTTTGTTTTTTTCAGACTCGTCCAAATATGACTTATTACATCTTAATCTAAATTACAATATCTGACTCAAAAATTATTCAAAAGAAGATAAAAGAAGATATTTTATCTCATTTTACAAGAGAAAGAAATTTGAATTTTCAGTAAAAACCAATCCCACATGAGAGGGAGTTCTTGTTTTACCCAATTCATTAGGAATTGCTTCGAAACTGTTACTTATCCATACTCCACTACGACAATAACTTGTTACTAAATCAATACTAATGGGATGATTCTTCTTGATACTAGTTGTTGGATTATCCAAATGTCGTTGATATCTCTCTGGACATCATTCATCATTTCATCATAAGGATATTTTTATTATATTTTTGATGTCTCGGTAAATTTTTCGGAACAAAAAAAATCACTGAAGAAAATAAAAAATACTAAGAACAACAAGAAGATGAATAGTGAAAAGAACACATATAAGCGTACAGGATAAATAACACATATATGTATTTATATATGCTGCAAACCAAAAATAAAGTGTTGCGAAAATCATGATTTGGTGTAGTGGTTCTTGAGCATGGGAGAAGAGTTTTACAACACCTCCCACGTGGAATCTTAGCATCTCCAACATGATTTGGATAACCAAAAAACAAATGCCAACAAGGATTTAGAGATTGTCTCCAAAAAAAAAAAAACTCTCTTTAACGCTAATTGAGCAGTTTGAGCAGAAGTGTTTAAAAGTTTCAGCCAATTTAGTGCCATGTTCCTCGTACGGATTCGGCATTTGAAGAAATGCATCGTAGTACTCGTTCTCGATGAACTGAAATCCATCCGCAGCTAAGACTGCACCCCATCTTCATATTAACACATCGAGAGTGGTACCTCTCCGAATTGGGGAATATAGAGCTTCTTCCCCAGATACACCCTGAAGTTTTGTTGAACGCCGCAATGTATCTCGACCCATTTTTAGAGTTTCGCGTTTGGGGAGAGGAGAAGGGGATTTTTCTTTCTTGATGACATTTGTCATCAGAACTTTGTAAATATTCTTTTTTCTTTTAATATATATCCTTTGTATCTTAATATAAAAAAAAAATCTCTGCCAGTGGGTGAACATAAGTTGTGTCGTCAATGCGGATTTCGTGGGACTAATAACGTTCTTAAACGACATAAGATTAAAATTAGGCACTGCTAAGATAGAACTATATTGACTGATGTATGGAAAAGAAAATTAAAGTTTAATTTTATTTTGCTAATTAATTTTAGATGAGAGAGTATTTATTTTTAGATGCTTTCTTTCATATATGAAATCTATTTCTGTTTATAAAAACATAATAGATTTAACTTCTGAGAATATATGAAATATCATCTCGATTTACGAAAAACGTAAAGGCACGTATATTTCATAAGATTTTTGCAATAATTAAATCAAATATTTTATAAGATTTTTGCAATAATTAAATCAATAATGATTACATACTGCAAGTTCATCTTCCAACAACTCTAGAATTTAAATAAATAAATCTAAAAACATGCAAGATGAAAATCGTTGGAAATTGCTTGTGTAATAACAAATTTTGCTATACGAAACCCTAGTTATCCTTCTCAAAATTGAGAATAAATTCTCACAAGAAGTTTCCTAGTATTTAAAATCTGGCATGGGAACATACTTGTTTATGGGTGAAAACTATTCCTGCCGGATTTGGTAATTTGGGGTGTGTGGATGAGGAATGAATCTAAACCCTCAACAAATGCACTGCGCGGTGAGTGCTTGTGATTCGAGAAATCAATCTATACAACTCTGGCCTAAACCAAGAAATGGCCGTTCCAGACTTGCTTCGGTCACAAAGTGAAGGAGATGGGGTTGATCTTAGGGAGGGAAGCGAAGAAGGTGTTGAGATTGTGAAGATGTAGGCTTGTTTATGACTTGTAACAGAAAGGTGAGCAGGCTTACGATTGATGCAAGCAAGCTTTGAGTGTTTGAATACGTTTTGTATTAACACTTGGTTTCTGTCTTGTCTTGACTTGTTCTGTTGTGTTTTGAAAAATAGGGAGGAGAACCTATTTATACAAGTCATTTGAGCCTTATTCACGTCTCTCGTGGGAAGTGGAGGAAGTGGAGTGATGGAGCAGTGGAGTTGTGTGTTGGTGTTACACGACCAGCCTTGCCCACTTCTCCTATATCTCTAACCGTCCATGACTTCCCGACACGTTCTTGTGATGGCGCGTTGCACGCCGCACGCCGTAAACCGCCGAGACCAATACCCCAATATGTATCCCCCATTTTGTGACATGATTGATGTCTCGAGTGTGTGGATCGTGGGACCCACAAAGTAACATGTAATGCTAGACTAAATAACTAAATTATTTAGGAAGTCGATACTTGTGAAGTATCGTGTGTATTCTACGCAGTCTTTATCGAGTATATTCGGCATGTATGAAGCATTGCTTGTTTTTAAGGCTTACCGAGTAAGTCACGAATTTAAGCGTCTTAAAATAGCATCATGTCCAGCCATCTTCGAGTGATCGTTTGGAGGCTATACAGGTAAGCCCCGACTTGACCGATCACTCCATGTGGAAGAGTGGTGGACGGTGATTGTAGTGACGCCTTGCTTTGGTCTCTTAACTCCTAACCGTGGCTGCTAACCAAGTCGGGTAGAGTTGGACGGACGAGATGATCTGTGACACTCATCTGCGACCGTTGATGAAGTTTTAGGGCTTTTGAAGAGGTGCGCAGGCATCACTCTTCAGCTTGGTCGAAACCAAGCATGGGAGGTGTTTTGGAAAGGACCGACCGGGCATGCCGGTGTATACGTCCGTACCTCACTGTCTCATAAAGGTGCGATCTAGGCCACTCAATTTGACCGACAAAGAGGAGCGGTTGAGATCGATTTGCAACAGAAATCTGGTGCCGCAAAAGCCGCGCATCATGCCCACTTCGGGCGCGCGTTTCAAGACGACCAAGCCTGGTCGGTCCGGCCGGTTGATTCGGCGTGTGGGTGGTAGGTGGTGTTCACGCCCGTACTTCATTGCCTCATAGAAACGTGATCTAAGCCACTCAATTTGTCCTAGAAGTTGAGTGGTCGAGATCGGTTCCCACGATTAGGAGTTGCGACCACGCCTTGGTTTGGGCGTGCGAATCGAGGTGTACAGCCCAAGTTTGGTCTTGGCCGATCGGGTGTGGAGATAGGTGGGCCCGGTGATCATGTTGATACTTACCGGACTCTGCTTAGTCTATTCCTGGACCCTTCATCCGAAGCGGGAAAAAGGGACGCTCGTGATCGCGACACAAACCCTAATCGGGTTTTTCCTCGCCGTGTGTCATACCCAGTTTGGGACGCACGAATCAAGACGACCAACCATGGTTGGTCCTGACCGATCAGTCAGGTATATAGGCGGGCCCACGGTGTTTGTGTTGACATGCTCTGGGCCCTTTGAATCTACATCTACACCCTCCATCTGTGCATGCGAAGATGGATGGTTGAGATTGTTTTGCGATACATGTAATGTGCCGCAAACCCTAATTTAGGGTTTTCCGTCCATCTTGGTTTGGTTTGGACGGTTTGGCAAACTATGCCACCGTTTTGGGGAGGCCGACCATGCGGGCCCGCGTTGGGTTGGTGGTGAATATTCCAATACCTGCTTGGGGTCATGAATTTAATCTATGTCATCCAATCATGCTAGTGAGGTTGGATGGTCGTGATCGTTTCTGAGACTGATATGGTCAGTTCAGGTTCAAACATGCTCAATCGGGCTAGTATAACACACCGAGAGTTGCAGCCTGTACGGGTATTTCGTACATGCTTTCATTATAATGCTTGGAGGTTCGTGTTGCTCTGCTAAGAGCAACACTCAGTCGTCATGCCGCACTGATAATGAGTACAGGAAATACAAGGCTGCTCACGCATTAATTAATAATGCTATAAATTCACAGGGTATATGGGATTGTTGCTACATGCTCCAACCTGGATGAATTTCGTGTATTTAATTCACAGAATGCTGGGATTATTGCCACATGCTCTATTCTAGGTGAATTAGTAAGGTGAAGAAGTATTCATCACTTATTAATGGCTTTATCTTTTGCAAGACGTTAGCGCATAATTTTGGCTTTTACAATTTCAGCCCTTAAATGAAAATCCACCATCAACATTAAGTCCCATGCCTAGCACATAATGGTTACACTATTGTGGGGTAGGCATGAGATGGTGACATATACAAACATAAGAAGACAAGATAAAGGAAGTCTACCTGGAGGGATTCTGACCAATCGTGGGCAATCCTCCATGCGTACGTGACCACAGGCCTTGATGGACCGGCTTCCTCCCTTAGGTGTTTGAGTTAGGGATAAGATTCTTCTTATACTGGGATTCCGGGTGTGGGTGCTTACACACTGCTGGTTGAATCGCTCGTATCCAGATGCTCTTCTGATTCTTGATTAGGGTTCAAAAGAAAGCCTGACTTGGTCAGTGTCGAATCCCCATATATCGGGCCCCAAAATCGTTTTAGGGTTTCCTCAGCATATATGCAGGTGTAGAGATTTTGGACCACTTTTACGATTTTACAATAGCGCTTTCTCGCAGAAACTCCGTTTCCTCATCATGTCGAACAACAATGGATCGTCTTCTTCATACCATCCAGGATCTTCCGTTAAACGTGCACGACCTGCGTCTGAGCTTCATGACGAATCCCCTGCTCGTGTTCTCCGAGTCAAGAAGATCATACCGGTTCGTCTCTTTTTCCTTTTATGAACAATTGCTTGTTCTTCATAATGATCAGGTGAATAATCCCCTCATTCTTGCAGAGATACCCTACCGGAACATGTGTGACGGTTATCGATGATGACGACTTAACCAGTCCTCTTCCTTCAAACTCAAACACGCCTACCCTGTGGACCTCGAAGATTCTGATCTGGGTATCTCATCTTATGAATACCCCAATGCAGGTCTTTCATTCGATGTTCGCATGAAATGTTTATCCTCCATTTACCGAGATGTCGGTGGATTCTTAGTGCGGAAGGAGTTTGTGCCTTTGTACACAAAGTTATGGAGAAAGTACGGCCATATCGCAACCCGGGAATGTGGTCCAAAGACTGTTCATCTGCTTTGGTCACCGCGATAAACTGCCTTCTTCCCATGATTGCTGAGATGGAGAATATTTTTATCTGCAACGTTGCCGAATCAAGCCTCGAAAAGTGGGAGAATATGGTATCTACCTGCGAATCCATGGGGTTCAACGTGGACTGGTTGCGGCAGCGTCTTGATATCTTCAAGGTCGATCGAGCGGGTATCCTCGTAAATGTTGTTCTATTTGCGAAAGCTATCTTGGAAGAGGAGAAGGCTCTGGCTGCAGAATCAAAGGAGGTAGAGCGGGTTGTACAGGACTTGAAGAAAAGAACAGAAAGATATCAAGCTAGACTGGAGATGATGCTCTCAAGGAATTATAATCTTCTAGATGGCCTCTTCTAAGTCGTATTCAGATGTATTCCCTTATTGTTAATGACGTTTATGTCAAAGTTTCTTGAACGTCTTTGCGGAATAAATTGCATTGTTTTTTTTTTTTTGATTGGTAAAACGGGTTTTTTCATTGATGCATCTCTGAATATAATTGATGATTCAAACATGTAATGAAATTAAATGCCTGTATTTTTGACAGAGCAGATAGTGGTCAGGCATGATATGCCTTGAGCCACTTTCCATTGATGACTACCTCCAGTTTGCCTCCGTCCACCTTAATGATCTTGTAGTAGCCAGTATTGTAAGCCTTGGTGACTGTGTAAGGACCTTCCCATTTCGGTGAGAATTTTGGTGCGGACATGTCTTGTTGGATGTGCTTGGATGTTTTCAAAACCAAATCTCCCACTTTGAAAACACGTGATTTCACGGTTTTGTTGTATGCCCTGGAAATTCTATTCCTGTACACCTGAGCGCGTTCTTCTGCTTTGTTTCTTCTGAAATCCAGAGTGTCTAACTCCGCTACTCTAGAGTTAGAGGCTTCACCTCGTTCAGTGGATCCCGATTCTTGCCAATCTGGATGATGGGATTTTGATCTCTGCTGGGAGAATTGCATCCGCTCCGTAAACAAGTGAGTATGGGGAAACTCCAATGGAACTTCTGGGTGATGTCTGGTATGCCCATAGCGCCATTGGTAACCGGTCATGCCATTCCCTAGGATTATCGTGTACTGTTCGACTGATGATCCGGATCAATGTCTTGTTGGTACTTTCAGCTTGTCTGTTCCCTTGAGGATAGTAGATGGTGGAGAAGACCCGTTTAATGCCATACTCTTCAAGTAACTCTCGTACCTGTTTATTAGCGAAGGAAGTGCCATTATCAGTGATGATATGCTTAGGCACACCAAAACGACAAATGATATGTTCTTTAATGAAAGCCGCAATTGTTGCTCCTGTAGTCCCTCGCAGGGGAATGGATTCTACCCATTTGGTGAAGTATTCATCGCAGTTATGATGTACTGGTGCTGCTTTGATGATGGAGGGTTGATTTTCCCGATAATGTCCGGTCCCCAGCTGTAAAATGGCCATGGAATGCTTATCGAGTGCAAAGGGGTGGAAGGCGCATGAACAAGGTTCCCATGAATTTGGCATTTGTGACAGCTTTGAACAAAAGCGGCTGCGTCATCCTCCATGGTCGGCCAATAATATTTCTCGTGTATCTGGAGAAACAGTTTCCTCTTCCCTTGATGTTCTCCTTCGTGTGTCTCCTTCAGCATGACTGGGATTTCTTCCCCAGCCAGGCATCGTAGTAGATCACCTCCGAAGCTCTTGCGATACATGATCCCTTCGTGGAATACGAACCGCTTGGCCTTTTGCTTTATCTTGATAGTATCCTTTTGATTGGCGGGAGTTGTTCCGTCACGGAGATAACTAATGTATGGTTCTCTAAAGTCTCCGGTGTGGTTCACGTTAAAATTTTCCAATTGATGTGGCGGTGCTTGGCAATTTGAGCAGGACTTCTGAAGTAGTCTGGATTGAGTCTCCATCTCTGGCCAGTAATAGCCCAGGCGTTGAAATCTTCGGGAAAGCGTTACCACCAGTGATTGTCCACAAATTTCATTATGAACACGACTCAGTTGTAGTTGTGCTTCGTCATCCCCAAGACATCTTGACAGGGAACTATCCGGGTTCCGATAATACAGCATACCATGAAGCATGAAGAAGTTCTGCAGGGTTTTAAGACTGACCTTTCCTTGGGAGAGTGAGCTGTTGAGCTCTTGAATGATCGGAGTTCGCCAATCGTCGGTCTTGGTATCTTTGTATTGTGATAGCCATGTCGATTCTATGGTTCTCCTCTTCACTTTCAGGGTTTCTTCCAAACCTTCAAACTTCAATTTGGAAGCCAGTGTTGCTAGACAATCGGCGTGTTTGTTGTTGCTGCGACCGACATGGGTTATGGTTGCATCAGCAAAATAGTTTAGTAACCTTTGTGCTTCTGATCGATATGGAGCTAGCGTTACTTCCTTCAGTGCGTATACCCCATTCATCTGATTCGCCAGTAACTTGGAGTCACCTCTTATCTCCAGACGCGTGACTCCTGCTTACTTGGCTAGTGACGGCCCTATGAGGAAGGCTTCATACTCTGCTGAGTTGTTGGTGCATTCGAAGTCCAGCTTGAAGGAGTGTGAGAATACTTCCCCAGTTGGAGATACTAATACCACGCCCACTCCTCCAAAATATTCGCTAGGGGTAGCAGAGCCATCAAAATACAAGAGCCACACTTCTTCTTCCAAAACAGAGAGATGTCTGGAAATTCTCCAGGAAGATCCTCGTGGAGCCCTGTAGTGCCTTCTCCAGGTAAAACTGCTAGTAAGTCCGCGACTGCTTGACCCTTGATAGCTCTAGGTGACGTACATGTTATGTCAAGCTCTGACATTTGGAGAAGCCACTTGCCTGTCCTTCCCGTCAAGACCGGCTTTGAAAGTAAAAACTTTGCAGTGTCAGATTTAGACACGAGTATCACCTTGTTGGATAGTAGGTAATGCCTAAACTTCTGAATGGAATGGATCAAAGCTAAACATGCTTTCTCTGCTTTGGGATATCTGAGTTCAGCATCTCTTAATATTCGGCTAAAATAATATATGGGACGTTCGATTCCCTCGTCGTCTTCCTGAGCGAGTAGAGCCCCTACGACGGTGTCACTGAAGGCAGTGTAGAGATATAACGGCTTCCCTTGTGCAGGAGACTTCATGATGGCTGGAGATGACAGTATTCATTGAATCTTTCTAAAAGCTTCCTGCTGGGTTGCGGTCCAAAAGAAGCTGGCTCCTTTCTTCAACAAGGGGGTGAATGAGGCGGTAAGTTGGGCTAGACCAGGTATATAAGACGTCGAATATAGTTCACCTTGCTCATGAAACTCTGGAGCTCCTTCACAGTTCGTGGGGGCGGCATTGTGAGGATAGCCTGAGTCTTGGATGGGTCTACCTTGATCCCTTCTGCAGTTACTTGGAATCCCAGAAATTTACCTGAAGAGACGCCAAAAGCGCATTTCAAAGGATTCATCTTCAATTTGTATTCTCGACACCTCTCAAACACTTGCCGTAAGACGCTGGTGTGATCTGCTCGAGCCCTTGACTTGACCACGATATCATCTACATAGTCTTCTACTTGTTTATGCATCATGTCGTGGAAGATTGCCGTCATAGCACGTTGATACGTTGCTATTTGGCGTTCTTTAAACCGAATGGCATAACAAAGATAGTAAAAATTGCCAAGAGGGGTTCGGAAGGCTGTCTTACTTGCATCGTGCTCATACATCCTTATCTGATTGTAGCCGCTGTAACCATCCATGAAGGAAAACATGCCGTGTCCGCTAGTGGCGTCTACTAACATGTCAATGTTAGGAAGAGGAAAGTCGTCCTTGGGGCAGCACTTGTTCAAGTCTCTGAAATCCACGCAGCACCGAATCTGTCCGTTTTTCTTCTTTCTTTGGGACCACATTAGCTAACCAGGTCGGATGATGAATAGGTCTGATGAAGCCAGCAGCTAGTAACTTCTGAATTTCGTTCTTGATTTGTTCTTCTACTTCATGTCTGAATTGCCTCGGAGATTGCTTGATTGGCTTGGATCCAGGTATGACATGTAGGTGATGGGTGACCAATTTTTCATCTAGACCAGGAATTTCCTCGTATGTCCAGGCGAACACATCTTGGTACTCCTTGAGTAGTTGAACAAGACTCGTACGTTCGTTTGTGGACAGAGTCGAACTGATAAAAACCGGCCTGGGATATTCTTCATTCCCGATGTTAACAGTCTCGAGCTCGTCAGTCGTGGAATTGGTTCCATCTTGTAGTTGTCGCGGGGCATCCAATACCTCCTCTTGTATTTCGTCGTTTTTGTAGCATTCAATTGGGCGGAGAGACTGGGTGCCAGTCTCTCCTGCTAATTGCTAACAGCGGCGCCGGTATATTGTCTTCCCTTTCTGATCACGTTTCGCCTCGAAAGTGCATTCCCTTTTGGTGTGAGTGTGGGTTGAAGCTTCACCGGATAAAGATGGACGCCTCGTCAGAGAAGGCGTGTCGTGGTGCTTGGCCCCCAGTGATGCAAGTCGGTCTTCTTCCTGGATTGAAGCCCACGTGGGTAGTGGGGTGCACAGGACTTTGTCTGATCTTCCCTGCGGAGTATCTTTTGACTCAAACAGCTCTACTCCGCATATTGGTGCGTACGGAGACAATGATGCAGGAATACGGATGACTTCCTCATTTAGCATGGTCTTCAGGCACTGGTGATACGTTGAAGGAATGACCTTGTTGTCATGAAGCCACGGTCTCCCTAGTATCATATGATAGTCCGGCTCCTTTTCTATAACTTCAAATTTTGCTTTTGATTGAACGGGTCCTACTGATAAATTCAGATTGACATACCCATATGTGTTGGTCTGGTTTCCTTCGAAGTCCGTCATCGTGGTGGGCTGTCGTACAATCTTGCATGGTCTAACTTTGGCTGTCCTGAGAGTCTTGAGAGTAATCACATTTGAAGATGCTCCTGTGTCGACGAGGGCCCTCCTGAACTCTGAACCTTTGATGTGTGCGGTAACATGTAGGGCCCGGTTGTGACCTTCCTCTGCCATCATGTCGTCTTCTGTAAATATAACATTATTTACGAGATGTTTCCGATGCGATTAAGACTTCGGGCGCGAAGGAGTCGGTGTACGTCCGAGCTATTTTATTAACCTGCACAAACATCTCTGCCCGTTGATTCTTCGAGAGGTGAAAGAGTTCACACAAGCTTTCCACTAGAGATGCCGCTTCCTGATCCACTGGCCTCTGGTTCGTAGTAAAACTGTTGATCTGAGGGGAACTATTCCCGGTGTAAAGGTCTCCGGAACGCTCATCTCTGATGTCATCTTGATGAGGAGATCAAGTATGCCGTTTACCGCTTCTTTGATTAGCTCCATGTTCTTCGTGTGAACCTCCTGTACCCGTGCTAGTTTGCTTAATGTTGGAAAGCTCCTGATCATGCCGTCAGATACGCCGTTAGGAGGAGGGGTATCTCCGTTGGAGGAACCATCAGGATTTGAGACCATCGAGGTGGTCCTAAGACCAACCATCTCGAAATTGATTGAATGGTATTACATAAATTGACTTTACAACCGAGAGATTAACCTCCCGATGTGGTCGCCAATTGTTTATGGGTGAAAACTATTCCTGCCGGATTTGGTAATTTGGGGTGTGTGGATGAGGAATGAATCTAAACCCTCAACAAATGCACTGCGCGGTGAGTGCTTGTGATTCGAGAAATCAATCATACAACTCGCCTAAACCAAGAAATGGTCGTTCCGGACTTGCTTGATCACAAAGTGAAGGAGATGGGGTTGATCTTAGGGAGGGAAGCGAAGAAGGTGTTGAGATTATGAAGATGTAGGCTTGCTTATGACTTGTAACAGAAAGGTGAGCAGGCTTACGATTGATGCAAGCAAGCTTTGAGTATTTGAATACGTTTTGTATTAACACTTGGTTTCTGTCTTGTCTTGTCTTGACTTGCTCTGTTGTGTTTTGAAAAATAGGGAGGAGAACCTATTTATACAAGTCATTTGAGCCTTATTCACGTCTCTCGTGGGAAGTGGAGGAAGTGGAGTGATGGAGTAGTGGAGTTGTGTGTTGGTGTTACACGACCAGTTTTGCCCACTTCTCCTGTATCTCTAACCGTCCATGACTTCTTGACACGTTCTTGTGATGGCGCGTTGCACGCCGCACGTTGTAAACCGCCGCACCAATACCCCGAGTATGTATCCCCAGGTTTGTGACATGATTGATGTCTCGAGTGTGTGGATCGTGGGACCCACAAAGTAGCATGTAATGCTAGACTAAATAACTAAATTATTTAGGAAGTCGATACTTGTGAAGTATCGTGTGTATTCTACGTATGCGGGTGCTTGCATCGAGTATATTCGGCATGTATGAAGCATTGTCTTTTTTTAAGGCTTACTAGGAGTAAGTCACGAATTTAAGCGTCTTAAAATAGCATCAAGTCCAGCCATCTTCGACTGATCGTTTGGAGGCTATACAGGTAAGCCCTGACTTGACCGATCACTCCATGTGGACGGTGATTGTGGTGACGCCTTGCTGGTCTCTTAACTCCTAACCAGGGCTGCTTGACCAAGTTGGTAGAGTTGGACGGACGAGATGATCTGTGACACTCATCTGCGACCGTTGATGAAGTTTTAGGGCTTTTGAAGAGGTGCGCAGGCATCACTCTTCAGCTTGGTCGAAACCAAGCATGGGAGGTGTTTTGGAAAGGACCGACCGGGCATGCGTGTAGACGGCATGCCGGTGTATACGTCTGTACCTCACTGTCTCATAAAGGTGCGATCTAGTCCACTCAATTTGACCGGCAAAGAGGAGCGGTTGAGATCGATTTGCAATAGAAATCTGGTGCCGCAAAAGCCGCGCATCATGCCCACTTCGGGCGCGCCTTTCAAGACGACCAAGCCTGGTCCGTCCCGGCCGATTGATTCGGCGTGTGGGTGGTAGGCTGATGTTCACGCATGTACTTCATTGCCTCATAGAAACATGATCTAAGCCACTCAATTTGTCCGGAGAAGTTGAGTGGTCGAGATCAGTTTACGATTAAGAGGTGCGACCACGCCTGGTTTGGGCGTGCGAATCGAGGTGTACATCCAAGTTTGGTCTTGGTCGATCGGGTGTGGAGATAGGTGGGCCTGCAGTGATCATGTTGATACTTATCAGACCTGCTTAGTCTATTCCTGGACCCTTCATCCGAGCAGGAGAAAAGGGACGCTCGTGATCGCGACACAAACCCTAATCAGGTTTTGCCGGCCGTGTGTCATACCCAGTTTGGGACGCACGAATAAAGACGACCAACCATGGTTGGTCCTGACCGATCAGTCAGGTATGTAGGCGGGCCCACGGTGTTTGTGTTGACATGATCTGGGCCCTTTGAATCTACATCTACACCCTCCATTTATGCCTGCGAAGATGGATGGTTGAGACTGTTTTGCGATACATGTAATGTGCCGCAAACCCTAATTTAGGGTTTTCCGTCCATACTGGTTTGGTTTGGACGGTTTGGAAAACTATGCCACCGTTTTGGGGAGGCCGACCATGCGGGCCCGCATTGGGTTGGTGGTGAATATTCCAATACCTGCTTGGGGTCATGGATTTAATCTAAGCCATCCAATCATGCTAGTGAGGTTGGATGGTCGTGATCGTTTCTGAGACTGATATGGTCAGTTCAGGTTCAAACATGCTCAATCGGGCTAGTATAACACACCGAGAGTTGTAGCCTATATGGGTATTTCGTACATGTTTTATTATTAATGCTTGGAGATTCGTGTTGCTCTGATGAGAACAACACTCAGTCGTCATGCCGCACCGGTAATGAGTACAGGAAATACGAGGTTGGTCATGCATTAATTAATAATGTTGTAAATTCACAGGGTATATGGGATTGTTTCTACATGCTCCAACCTGGATGAATTTCGTGTATTTAATTCACTGAATGCTGGGATTGTTGCCACATGCTCTATTCTAGGTGAATTAGTAAGGTGAAGAAGTATTCATCACTTATTAATGGCTTTATCTTTTGCAAGACGTTAGCGCATAATTTTGGCTTTTACAATTTCAGCCCTTAAATGAAAATCCACCATCGACAATACTGTTCATGAATGAAAGAGTTAGTTCCTGCAAACCTCATAGGTTGTTGATTGACAAGTGCTTTTTGTAGTTTGAGAAATTTCTGTAGAATCTTCTTCAGTCCCTACACATCCTTCTTGGTTTTCTTAAGTTCTCCAAGAAGATTTTCAAACCTTTTCTGATTGGAGTGACCTACTCTAGGTTTCTTCAGATTCTTCCTTTTTCTCTTAAGAGATGAGACAAAAGGAAAGGACATCTCTTCTTCCTTTTTAGTTGGATAAGAATCAACAACCATTGGAACATAGATTTCACGAGAAGATGTTGTGTTTGGAGCCTCCTTGATTCGTAAGAATAAAATGGATTTGTGAAACACAAATATATGGCTCAATAGGCAAAACTGCTTGTGAAAGAGATATGAGTCTTGAAGTAGAAGATATTTACCATGCAGGATTTCGGAATCATAAAAGTTCATGTACCAGAATACACAAAACCTAAAAATGAATGAAAATTTCATTTTCATCTTTTTTAAAGTTTTGTAGATCAAAATGTTCAATATCATTACTTGAGACATATATTAAGATGACAGACAAGAGATGGAGATCCAAGTAATAATATTCAATTTTGATCCAAAACCTTGATATACTCATTTCTTATCTCTATTAAGGGCACATGAGACAAGATGCACATTACAACACAATTAGATTGTGTGAGGTAAGCATTAGATTTATGACCACCAGATTCCTGCACAATATTGAAAATATCCTTCAATACGGAATGTTTAGCCCGGACTCTTCTCTTTATTTGATATTTTAGCACATTATTTAAGACTATTCTTTGTTTTTTGGATTTCGTAGTGAAAAGCATGATGTATATATTTGTAAAGAAAATAATCAAGTGAAAAAAAAAAACATTTAATCCTGCAAAAAAAAATCTCAGAGAATTTATTTATTAAACTCCAACAAAATAATTATAATAATATTAATCTCTAACAAATTAAAGAATTGTGCATAAAAAACAATTATCTTTTTAAAAGGTTCATCAAAAACACAAGTAAACCAAAAAAAAAAAAAAAACGGTAAAATTTTTTATTATTACTCTCAAATTAGATATTATGTTTGCTCTCTTTCTTCAGGAAAACGTATTTGTTAGGTGCAAAACATGAAGAGTCTTTGAATATAAAATGAGAAAATTTACCATAAATTTCTCTAGCTGCTCCTTAATGGTAGACCCCTAGATAATCCCGAACAGTAAAAGCTATGGCTGCCCCGGTGGGTATTCCTCTTCTTGGCATTGTCCTCCAAGCTGCATCACAGTTAAATACTATCCATAGTATCTTCTCAGCTCGAAGAGGCTCCCACTAGACTTTGTAGTCCTCTGAGAGTCCTATAGTTTCGGTCCAGAACTCTTTGTACATCAACCGGCCACACCCAATTTTTTTCAAACATGTAGAGGTACTTGTTAGAAATAATTGGATATGGAAGTTCTAAAGGCTTTGTATTTGCCAATATTAGTTGGGCCTCCTTCGTCAATACCAGCTCGTATACGTTGCGGGTTCTAAAATTTACTCTTGGATAATTAAGCTCATTAAAGAGCGGAAAATAATCCATTCTATGACTTTCAATTTGAGTTCTGGTTGGAAATTGATTTAGTACATAAACCATTATAATGTTCTCTTAATAAGATATATAACTTCTTACTGAGTTTTTGTGTTGCTTCGATTGTAATTGTACAACTGAGGGAAATAATTCAGAAGAAGAACCAACCTAATTTCCAAAAACCCTAATTCTTCAATCCTTCACTGTGAATCAATAATTAGATCCTAAATCTTCTCATTTGCTCTCAATACACAAAACCCATCTCAATTACATAATCAATTTCTCCAGCTTCCTCGATACTAAATAATTTTTAAAGAAAACAATCAAGTGAAAAAGAACTTTTAATCCCGCAAAAAAAAAAAAAAAAAAAAAAAAAAAAACAATCTTAGAGAATTTATTTATTAAACTCCAACAATGATATAGATAAGTAATTATAATAATATTATTCTCTAAAAAATTAAAGAATTATGCATAAAAAACAATTATTTTTTTAAAAGATTCATCAAAAAGACAAGTAAACCCAAAATAAAAAAAATGATTATTACTCTCAAATTAAATATTGTTTTTGCTCTCTTTCTTCATGCCCACTATCACATAACCAAATAAGGCCCTCTATTTTCTTCGTGGGTGGGGACACAAGCAAAATATGTGGTGGTGGTTGATGACACCAATTGGGGGATTTATATGGGCAAAAAATTGAGGGTGTCAAGCATTTTCCAAGTAAGACAAATGTATCGGTGATACTACCGACCGACCCCCCCCCACACACACAAGTAAAACAAGTGTGAAGGGAAAGTGGACCCAATTTAAAATTCCCATCATATGCTTCAAAAAATAATGCATTTGAAGGCATTTGGAAGCAATTTCATAAACATGGCATATATCGATCGATCCTAGGAATGATCTCAGGACATTTCTTATCTCTAAGTAACCCCCATAAGCAGATAAATTTTGATTTAGGTTTAGTATTTGTGTAGAAGTTAATAAAAACATTTCATATCTCCCAGAAACCCATAACCAAAGATAATGAAAATGAAAATTTTGATTTGAATTTGACATTTCATATTTCTAAGACACCATAGCCACCTTCACCGGATGCGACTAAATTAGTAGCCCATTATTATTTTGGGGCATCCCTCAAATTCGTCAGGTTCATTAATGCACCGAGAAAAACTGCTTTTAAGAGCAAGTTCAATAAGACTATGCAAATAAGGTTGTTTGTGGTGCCAGGTGGATGGGAAAAGTGAGTTTTGTGCAGTGGGAAGATTTTTTATCGAGTCATAATAAGCCGAGCGTACCATATTAGGCCGGTCGGCTCAACCTGACCCGAGGCTCGTTTCAATTGGAGACGACTTACGTCCCAGTATGAACCTACCGGTCTTGTATGGATAGACAATACTTATTATTCCATACGCCCCCAACAGCTATGTTTAGTTCTACACTTCTATAAACAAACTCAATCCACCAATGATAAACACTCTCGAATACATTTCATTGTTTGTTGTACAAAAAAATCTTCCAATTTTTTATATCTCTCTTGTTTTCATTAGTTTTATTCATCATCAATCTTGAAATGGATAATTAAGAAATTCAATTATCAGCGGAAACATTTTTCCATCAAAAAGAAGCGTTTATGCAGCAACTGGATCAAATTGGCGCAGATTCAGACGATGAGAGATCCAGAACTAACACAATGCTACACATATACACCGGCCAAGTTCCACAAGGTCCAGAACCAGGAGCTGTATTGAGAAGAAGATATACGTGGAGATTTCGAGAGGAATGTCACCAACAAATGGTACGTGATTATTTTATTAATAGAAATGTCTACTCTGATGAGGATTTTCAACGTCGATACCGAATGCCACATCACTTGGTCAGGCGACTATCAATTTGATGCACGAAATATACGAGGTAATAGTCCTAAACAAAAGGTCACCGCAGCCCTTAGGATTCTTGGTTATGGTCTTCCTGCGGGTGCTTGTGATGAGTACGTTCGAATGGCCAAAACAATTGCATATGATAATCTCAAAAAAAAAAAAATGCGAAACTGTAGTCAACCATTTTGGTCTACGCTTTTTATGGAAACCCACGCAAGATAATGTCAATCGTCGACTAGATGAGAATCGGGCCAGGGGCTTTCCTGGAATGTTAATTAGGTAGCCTTGATTGCATACATTGGGTGTGGTATGGATGTCTGTATGCTTGGCAAGGTCAATATAAGGGCCACTACACAAAACCAATTGTCGTTTTGTAAACGGTAGCTTCTTATGATTATTAGATATGCACTCCGGGTTGCAACAATGACATTAATATCTTGCACAAATCACCGTTGTTCGAAGAATTGAAGTATGGAAACGTTCCAGCTGCTAATTTCACCATCAACGACAATCACTATAACATGGGGTATTTTCTGGCGGATGGAATTTATCCGCAGTGGTCAACTTTAGTTCAAGATTACGATGAGATACCTACAAATGGGGAATATGTTCCTGCTAAACGGTTGTTTAACAAAAAAACATATGGGGTGTAGGAAGGATGTGGAACGAGCATTTAGAATTTTGAAGAGAAAGTTCCATATAATTTGTGGACCATATCGTTCGTATAAACCAATATAAATGAACAGGATTATGCTCACATGCATCATTTTGCACAATATGGTAATCGAGGAAACTCGATGGGATAAACCATGGGTTCATTATCCAGATAAAGATTTGAGAAAAGAAGTTCCCGCATGGGGTGTCCCTACAGGAGATTACAGAATGGTGGAAGAGAGAATTCAAAATAGAGGTTTACATTTAAGACTAAGGGAGTGTTAGAGCATTGCTCGGTCAAACTCTCAAGCGTTGCTATCTCAAGCTTGTTTGTCAAATTTAGTTGTCAAAACTATATGTCTTGATTTCTAGTTTACTTATGGCTAAGTCTCGGTCTAGGATAGTTAAGTGTAGTTGAGCTCCAGACTCCATGGCGATCATCTTACGAAGACGAAGAACTACTCAAGGAACCAGTGGAACTTCATCCGACTAAAAGGTATGTGGAGACTTGAACTTATCTATCACTCAAAAGTCTACTCTATCTCCTACTCTTGAGACAAAAATCGTATAAGTATGATAGTTTTCATACATGCACATTTGCTATTTCGAGCCAAGTTTACTCGCCTATCTTTTTCTCGAAATATATGTTGGTAAGCTTTCGCTTTAACCATTTTTCATCTTTACCCATGACAAAAGTCATGATGATGTTTCAATCTTCAAAATGGCTTTGATGACGATAGTTGTGAATAACGACTATTATAACATTATAGAAGAATGTTTCAATGATTGAAATGTAGAGTTGAGATTACCATCTATGGATATAAGCATGTATAGTGTGTTCGCACATTAGTGTATAAATCCATATACCGGAAACCAAGTGTGTGCATATGTGTGCATACGGTATTGGTGAAGGAGACAGGTTGGGTACGCGTACTGGCGGAAATTTTCCTCCCGGAAAATTCTGTTGAGTTTGGAGTTTACGAACACATAAACCAGTCACCTTAGGTACCCGTACTGGCGAAACTTTTCTACCCGAAAAATTCTGTTGAGTTTGGAAACCAAAGCCAACTCAAATCCGGTAGCTAAGGTACGCATACCCTCGCGTACCCAAGCTGGTTATTTCTCAAATTGGTAGTTCATGAACTTAAAATAATAAATTATAAGGAATGCAATCTTTGCAAACCGTGGCTATATTGTTCATGAATTGATTCGAATGGATCAAACCGATTCTGTTTCAATTGTGTATATGAATAAAGACCTAAGCAATGAACAACTCTTCAACTAGTTCTTATGAGTCATTTGAACTAGTTGTGAGAAAGATGAATACGGTTAATATGGAAGTGCTCATATGGCTAACCATTGGTTAACTATTTGTGAACCAACTAAGTGTACACGTTTAAGTACGGTTACTCAAACCTAAATGAAATACATTTCATTTGTTTGTGACAAGCTAAGTTTCGATCTAACGGTTGAAAGATATTAGCTTGTATCTAATCAGGTTTTCATCTAACGGTGAATATTGAATGCTTTGTTACTAAGCTAACATAGATTGCAAACCCTGATTTGAAAACTATATAAGGGGAACTCTAGCAACTGGAAAAACTAATCCCCACACCTCTTGTGTGATACTAGTTGGTTTTGCTAGAGTCGATTCTCCTTTAACCTTAGGTTTCTTCTCGAGACCTTGTAGGTTAACGGCTGAAAGACTTCATTGGGATTGTGAAGCCAAAAGAAACTACTTCTCTTGTAGTTGAGCGATCTGCCTTGCCATTTTCTATCGTATGAGTTCAATTGAATAATTGACTTGAGATTATATCTCCGATAGGGCAAGATAAAAAGAAATCACAAACATCTTTGTCTCATCGTTTGTGATTCCGTAATATCTTGTTTCGCTACCATACGATTAAAATTATTGTGAGGTGATTGATAATTCTAGGCTGTTCTTCGGAAATATAAGTCCGGGTTATCAATTAGTTCCTGTTCACCTTGATTTCTATCAAAAGATGGAACAAACTCCTAGGTTTATCTACGGGAGACAGATTTATCTATTATCTTAGACTTTTCTGTGTGATACAGATTTGTTTATTAAAGTCTTCGACTTTGGGTCGTAGCAACTCTTAGTTGTGGGTAAGATCAGCTAAGGGAATCAAGTGTGTAGTATCCTTCTGGGATCAGAGACGTAAGGAGCGCAACTGTACCTTGAATCAGTGTGAGATTGATTAGGGTTCAACTACAGTCCAGACCGAAATATTGGGTGTGGTTGTTGTACCCCCGCTTTAAATTGGTATCAGAGCAGGCAAACACGTTTGAGACCTCATAAGTCTGTGTTTGTAGCGATCTGATTATGGACGAGTCTATCTCTAATAACGCACCAGTCCAGAAATTACCAGATGATTCTGAATGCTTGGATTCACCTGAGAGAACTGTCACATCTAAGTCAATATTTAAATAATCTCTTGATGTAAAAAATGTTGATTGGGAAACACTCTTAGAAGAACAGTTGGATGAACTTTCTGATGAAGGTGATTCAGATATTGATAGAGATGTTGATGAGGAAATCTCAGAGTATGTTAAGTTTTTGGATTCGTGGAAAATGAAGAAAATCACAACTTCTCATTTCACACCTCTTCTGACTCCTCTCTGTCGAGAAAACAAGAAATTGAAAAGGATTTACGGAGGTCTTTATGGTCGGAATCGCTCTTGCGAATCGGTCCTCAAAGATATTGACGAAAACCAGAGTAGAAAGTCACTTTAATGTAATCGTGTATACCAAAAATACTTCTTGTTGGAAGAGAAACTTGCAGAAACTGAAGGAAGGATTAACTCTCAACAAGCAAGTTTTGATGACAGAGAAAACGCTTTTCTCGCTCGAGAAAAACGCCTTGAGGCTGATTTAGCTGCTTCTCTTGATAAAATCAAGTTGTTGGAAGATGACTTGAAAAAGTTCATTACTAGTTCAAGCAAATTAACCATTTTTCTAGGAGCAAGTAAAAATTATCGTGATACACGAGGATTGGGCTATAAGGGAATAGATGCTCCAAGTATTAGCAAAGAGGTAAAATTTGTCAAGGCTAGTGATTCTTCTCAACAAAAGATTTCCACTGATGACAAAAGTGAAATACCTTCACTGGCAGTTAAGGTTCAAAAGAGCAAAGTATATCAACCTCCAAAGTCAGCACACACAGATCGAGGTAAGAACATTTCTTATGTTTGCCACTATTGCGAAAATAAAGGTCACCTGGAAAGGAGATGTCGTTTCCGTATAAGGAATGAGAAACTTCATGATGTTCTTGTTTGGGCATCACAAGAAATTGTGAAACCAAGATCATATGTTAAGACTAATCCCCTTAACGTTACAGGTTGTAACTTTCCAACCTTTAGGCAAATGAATCAATGCTGTGATAATCCTAGTTTTTCCTATAAACGTCATACGAATCCTTTTCACAATCGTAATGGTTATCAAAAGGATAACTTCGTAAAGACGAAGACAAGATCCGATGCTCCCAATTGGAGAAAGACTAACTTGCAAAAGAATAGTCAATCCAATTCTCTTCTGAGAATTCTAGAAGAGAGTAATGGGAAGAAGGTTCTGATTGTTCCTAAACGCACTCAGAAGTGGGTACCAAAGAAAGCCAATGATGCTTTGAGTGTGAAAAGGAATGATCTTCCAGAAAATTCCATGACTATGGAGAAGGCAGTATCCATGATGTTGGAACTTAACAAGTTTTTTGGAAAAATGGAATTGGATATGAAAGGTTCTAAAAGCGATCTCTTTCATGATAATCCAAAGGTCACTTGTGGTGAGCAAGACATCGTTCACCCCAACACAACTTGATTGTGTTGTAAGTGCATCCTCACCAAGGAATGCCCTGCTATGTATACAATGAGGGAAGCACGAGAATTGGGGCACACAGATTATGTTCGGTAAGGCTGTAGAATTCGATTGAATTCTTCTAAAAAGGTATGTCTATAAACCTGAGCAAGATTTGTGTTTTTATTTGCTTAAAGTACTTATAATGATCCATGTACCTTGCTTATTTTTCATTTCTACCTAACTTGATCTGTGTTTAAGGTTCTTAAACGTTTAGGTTTGAAAATAGTAGTTCGGGATGTTTGGACTTCATGGTACAACTACCAGAGATGATAATTCTTGAATTTGGATGAGTTAAGAATGGTCCTTGTCATGTCTCTTGTTTTTGAGTGTTTTGCTCCGTTTCGTCATACTTGTTCCATTTTTCTTGGACTTGGGCACTTGGATTCTTGGAGTACCTCTATTATAAGCTCTTTTGTAGCTTTACAAGAATGTTGTTGGTGAATCACAAAGAAGGAAGTTCAAGAATGGGCAGTAGCACGTATTGCTATGGGATTCTTGAATATTCACAACCATCTTATGTGAACTATGGTGCATGGTCGTTAATGACTTTGTATGTTCTTCCTTGTTAAGAAAATCTTTTTATACACCTTTGGTAGCTATTCTTGGTGTAAATCCGTGCGAAAAAGATTGATTCTACCTTCTAAGGACAAAGGTTAATTTTTTCAGTATTAATCTTTATGGTTTTATATATTGCAATTTGTTATGGGATATGTGTGTTTGCGTCCGTGAACTATGATTGTCCCATACCTTGTCAAAAGTTAAGTCTTTCTTACGTCGATATGCTTTTAATGATAAAAGAATGAATGAACTTTTGACATCGCAAAAGTTAAAGCCTTTTATGTCATGTTTTGATAAAAAGAAACGATAAAACTTTTGTTTACAAGGATTATGTCTATTGTATGTCATTGTGCAAATAGTGATGGAAAATAGAATGAATCCTTGTTTATTCTGCAGTATTGATCTTCCCTGATCCATATTTTATGTATATATTGTGAGGCTCCGTAAGTTCTCTTATGTTGAACAATTCCGATTAGATTAATCATGGGTTTTCTTGTGGTTAATTTAATTGAGTATTTTTGGATTCAAATTCATATTCGTATGTGATTTGTTATGTCCAAAGAAATCCTTCTTTTTTTATGAAATTAAGGTCGCTCTTGTTGTTCTTTCGGGAATGACATTTAATGGGGGAGAGTTCTTTTGAACTTGCGCTTAATTTCCATATCTTTGTGGGGAGTGCGGTTGTGGAATATTTGAGAAGTTATCTTGTATCTTTATAAACTCCGTGATGAATGCATTTAGCTTCGGCTTTATGATTGCATCTAAACAAAGTTGATATGTACTTTTCTTTGGTCTTGAAGCGTCTCCATGAAAATTTCATTAGGATCCCGTTTTCGTACCTTTGCCAATTTTATTGATAAAAATGGGGAGAATTAATATGTAGTTCACACTACAAATACATATGGTTTTCGGATCATTATGTAAGGGGGAGTGGTTTTCATGCTGAGATGAAAGTATTAACTAAGGGGGAGTGATACATATCACCATAGTATTGTTGTCAAAGTTGTGATACAACTGAACTTTGATACTTTGTAATAATACTATGACACCGCATAACAATGATCGAGAGCTTTTGTTTTCTCATCGTTATGGCTACGGATCTTCAACAACTATGATGCTGAACTCAACATCTATGGAATCATGGGAGTACTTGGAAAAGACGAAGTTTTCGAGTAATATTGAAGCACCAAGGAGATCAAGCATGTGGACGAGAAGCTACAAAGTTTTATCTATTTTGTAATCCATATGTATTGATAGTTTTTTCACTAAAATTGACAAAGGGGGAGATTGTTAGAGCATTGCTCGGTCAAACTCGCAAGCGTTGCTATCTCAAGCTTGTTTACTTATGGCTAAGTCTCGTTCTAGGATAGTTAAGTGTAGTTGAGCTCCAGACTCCATGGTGATCATCTTACGAAGACGAAGAACTACTCAAGGAACCAGTGGAACTTTATCCGACTAAAAGGTATGTGGAGACTTCAACTTATCTAGCACTCAAAAGTCTACTCTATCTCCTACTCTTGAGACAAAAGTCGTATAAGTATGATAGTTTTCATACATGCACATTTGCTATTTCGAGCAGAGTTTACTCGCCTATCTTTTTCTCGAAATATGTGTTGGTAAGCTTTAGCTTTCGCTTTAACCATTTTTCATCTTTACCCATGACGAAATTCATGATAACGTTTTAATCTTGAAAATGGCTTTGATGACGATAGTTGTGAATAACGACTGTTATAACATTATAGAAGAATGTTTCAATGATTGAAATGTAGAGTTGAGATTACCATCTACGGATATAAGCATATATAGTGTGTTCGCACATTAGTGTATAAATCCATGTACCGGAAACCAAGTGTGTGCATATGTGTGCATATGGTATTGGTGAAGCAGACATGTTGGGTACGCGTACCCGTACGCGTACTGGCGGAACTTTTCTACCCAAAAAATTCTGCTGAGTTTGGAAACCAAAGCCAACTCAAATCCGGTAGCTAATGTACGCATACCCGTACGCGTACCCAAGTCAATTATTTCTCAAATCGGTAGTTCATGAACTTAAAACAATAAATTATAAGGAATGCAATCTTTGCAAACCGTGGCTATATTGTTCATGAATTGATTCGAATGGATCAAACCGATTTTGTTTCAATTGTGTCTATGAATAAAGACCTAAGCAATTGAACAACTCTTCAACTAGTTCTTATGAGTCATTTGAACTTGTTATGAGAAAGATGAATACGGCTAATATGGAAGTGCTCATATGGCTAACCATTAGTTAACTATTTGTGAACCAACTAAGTGTACACGTTTAAGTACGGTTACTCAAACCTAAATGAAATACATTTCATTTGTGTGTGACAAGATAAGTTTCGATCTAACGGTTGAAAGATATTAGCTTGTATCTAATCAGGTTTTCATCTAACGGTGAATATTGAATGCTTTGTTACTAAGCTAACATAGATTGCAAACCCTGATTTGAAAACTATATAAGGGGAACTCTATCAACTGGAAAAACTAATCCCCACACCTCCTGTGTGATACTAGTTGGTTTTGCTAGAGTCGATTCTCCTTTAACCTTAGGTTTCTTCTCGAGACCATGTAGGTTAACGATCAAAGACTTCATTGGGATTGTGAAGCGCATTTAAACTACTTCTCTTGTAGTTGAGCGATCTGATCTTGCCATTTTATATCGTACGAGTTCAATTGAATAACTGACTTGAGATTATATATCCGATAGGGCAAGATAAAAAGAAATCACAAACATCTTCGTCTCATCGTTTGTTATTCCGCAATATCTTGTTTCGCTACCATATGATTAAGATTATTGTGAGGTGATTGATAATTCTAGGTTGTTCTTCGGGAATATAAGTCCGGGTTATCAATTAGTTCCTGTTCACCTTGATTTCTATCAAAAGACGGAACAAACTCTTAGGTTTATCTGTGGGAGACAAATTTATCTATTATCTTAGACTTTTCTGTGTGATACAGATTTTTTTATTAAATTCTTCGACTTTGGGTCGTAACAACTCTTAGTTGTGGGTGAGATCAGCTAAGGGAATCAAGTGCGTAGTATCCTGATGGGATCAGAGACGTACGGAGCGCAAATGTACCTTTAATCAGTGTGAGATTGATTAGGGTTCAACTACAGTCCAGACCGAAGTTAGTTTGTAGTACGCTAGTGTCTGTAGCGGCTTAATACAGTGTGTGTTCAATCTGGACTAGGTCCCGGGGGTTTTCTGCATTTGCGGTTTCCTCGTTAACAAAACTTACGGTGTCTCGTGTTATTTCTTTTCCGCATTATATTTTGTTATATAATTGAAATATCACAGGTTGTGCGTTAAGATCAATCAATTAGAATATCCAACCTTGGGTTGTTGATTTACATTGATTGACACTTGAACATTGGTCTTTGGTACCGTTCAAGTTAATTTCTCTTGTATTCAATTTGACTCGCAGATTTCTATTTGCTTGAGTAAGTATTGAATCGAGAAATAGAGATATAACTCTTTGATATACTTTTTATTAAGATTGAGTCTGTCTGTCTAGTTGATTCTCTTAAAAGTATATTGGAGTTAGTCCATACAGATTGCTAAGCGAAATATTGGGTGTGGTTGTTGTACCCCCTCTTTTTCAGGGAGGATCTCACTGCTCACTTGAGGGATGATTTTGGAAGAAGAAACCCTCATAGGATTTAGTGTTTATTTTAGTGTAATTTGATTTGTGTACTTTGACTTCGGTAGTTTGATTTGTGTACTCTGATAATTTAAGTTGCAAATTAGGATTAAATTGAAACTAAAACTAATAGGATTACATAGAACAACTTAAAAAGTCATGAATTTTAAAAACTAAACCAATGTTATGGCATTATCGATATACTCATCATGGTTATCTTATTCGTTGTCTTCTTCTAAGGAAGAAGACCCTTCAGTTGTTGGTGGCCGTTGCTTGGCCTTCTGTGCTTGGAATGCATCAAATTCATCTTGCCAGAAACGAAGTTGTGTCTGATTCATCTTGGAATTGTCAATCCCCATAGTTCCTCGTATGTGTGCATTAAAAAAATTCTTTTCAACTGCCTTACGACTTTTCTTCATTTCTGAAGCCATTTTATTACGTATGACTAGTTTATCAATATCATTTTTTTCTTGTTTTGCAGAAAACCTTGAAGGTTGAACTATGATGAACCTGAATTTGATGATTGTGCAACATCTTGAGCTTCCTTTCTGAGCTTTTTGGCTTTTTTTCACACCGACTCCCTCCCATAAATTAGTCGTTCCATTAACATTCAAATTAGAATTGCCATGTATTGATGCACCAGTGTTGAGGTGAGGGTGTGAGTTTGTTTCTAGTGAAGAATAAGGAGAACTTGGAGAACCATGTTGGGATTGACCATAATGCTGGGATTGACTACCATGTTGGGATCCACCGGTCTTGTAAGGGGATTCCTTTGGCACAACATATCCATCCAACAAATCAGGGTTGTATCGGTTGAGCTTTCTGAGGATGTGGAAGCATGCTTTTTGCCATTCCTCTCTTGTTTTTCGCCGCTGCAGTTTCAACAATATATAAATTAGTATTTTGCATTAAATTGATAAAGGATTTGTAAATCAATTAAACAGTATGTTAATGCAACTTACCAGATCGGCATCAGTATCACCACTTCACCTTTTTCGTTTCATCTGCATCACCAAAGCAACCCAATTGTTGATATCTTTACTGATTGCACCAAAACGATGTGACAACCCAGTAGCATCGCGGTTTTTTGGATTCCCGGTTTCCTGTTTGAATTGTGTAAAAATATTTTCCCAAAGTGTTGCATGTGGTTGTTGAACCCCATTGATTGGATCAAGCGTCAATGCTACATAAGCTCTGATGATATATTTTGTGTATCTTCTTGACTTGCCATTTTCTACAAAGAACTCTTTGTGATGTTGTATTTTGTGTATCCGCTTGACTTGCCATTTTCTACAAAAATTTGTTTTAAAGATTGAAGATGAAGAAGAGATCGAAGATGAATTTTTGTGGGTGTTGAAGGAGTGATTGGAGATGAACTATAAGATTTTTCTATGTGTAGAAGGTGTGAGTTTAAAGTTGAAATCAACTGAATTTATAGGAGTGAATTAGCAGTCGTTGTCAGCTCTACATGAACCGACCGGTTCAAGGTGAAATGACAGTCGACTCTGTTTGAGACGATTCTCTGATCACTAAGCACCGATCATCTCTGATAAAACCAGTCGACTCTGTTTGAGACGATTCTCGGACAACTTCACTAAGCGGTTCTCGGATCACTAAGCACCGATCGTCTCGGATGAAACCGGACGTCTCTGGTTGAGACGATGAGACGTCTCTGGTTGAGACGAGATGTGCAAAACCTTTTATTTGAGTATTTGCTCATCCGTTTTAATGGTTTTCCAATCCCATTTTTAATGGTTTGCCAATCCCATTGTAGGTGTATAATCACCAAACCAAGCTATTTTTGATGTGCGATGTGCCCAATGGAGTTGCTCTAAGCATTTCACATTTAAGCTGATGAGATGTCAATCCGATATAGTCATAATTATCTTAAAGTTGCTTTTTACATAGATGATTACACGGACAGACTAAAACCAGAAATGTCACTTACTGCTATATCGCATCAACCATTACATAGAAACTGCAAATCTCATAAACGCAACCCACAAAAGAAAAGTAAAGAAGTGGCACTTTGATGCATACACATACAAAAGCAGATTACCCCATACGCGTACCCATGGCGATGAAACACTAATTTTAGCTGATCTCGATCTCCTTGACATCTTTTGGCTTGGCATTTTCTGTCCTTGGTATAGTAATAGAGAGCACACCACCTTTCATTTCAGCTTTAATTTCTTCGAGTTTTGCATCATCAGGCAACATAAAACTAGTTTCATAGTACCCATACCGCGAGGCCGACCAATGTTCATCGTCATCTTCATCAGTATCTTCTTCTTCTTCCCTGTGCTCTCCTTTAATTGTTAGGAAATTGTCATGAACAGTGATCTTCACATCTTCTTTGGTAAGACCTGGTAATTCATATCTCAACTTGTACCTCGATTCATTTTCTTTCATTCGACCTATTAATCCCGACGGTGCCCAATTCTCAAATAACTTGTTTAGGTTATTTGTTGCTTGTAGTAGCGCATCTCCCACACCAGCTGAAAAAAGATCTGAAAATTTTTCAAGAAAGCCGCTATTACAATTTTGTCTAAAACGGGCCAAAAGGACTATTATGCTCACAAAAATTTGAGCTAAGAAGACTTACCGTTGAGATGGAAGGGAACAAGAGAGGCAGGTTTGTTTTTGTTTCTCCTCCATAGACCTCCACCACGTCCTCCAAATTTTTGTGGGAGCCATTTTGATTTCTTCCCCTTCGGGGTTTCGGTAATGTTTTTCTCAACATCAATAGCACCCTCTGATGATGTATTGTCCGAGGAAGTTGCAAACAACCTGGGTATACTTGATCTAGTTAAATATGTGTTCTGATTACCTGCAAACTGAAGTTGCCTTGGAACAAGGTATTGTTGTGGTTGTAGTTGTTTGGGTAGTAGTACTGAAGTTGAGGAAGTAGATACTACTTTCTTCAAAGCCAAACGAGATAAAGCCATTATCAAATTAGCCTTAAACAGTGCACAAAACAAACTTTGAAAACTAGAGTCGAGTAGTGTATACTATACTAACTTGTAGCTGTGATGAAAATATTGTTGGAGGTGGAGTGAGAGAATTTAAAGGAAAACAGATTGGGTTAGAATTAGTAGAAGCGTCTGAGAGCTTCTAGGCCTAAGTAAGTTCGAGAAAGAAAGAAAAAGAGCAACAGGAGTATTCTAGAGGAAACTGGCCCTTATGCCACGTCTAGTCTCAATGAGTCAAAGTCATTTGTATACTTTTCTTTGTCAAGAGGCACGTCTCCCCTGAATAGTGCCTACACAACTCGGCCCGGCCTACTAAGACTTGATATTGTTGTTTTCACCATCAGCTGGGCTCGTAAAAGCCACAGACATCTGAACTTCGGAATGCTCATTAGTATTTTTGTTTGCCGCAATCGCAATGAAGGTTGTTAGGTGGACTCACGATCATACTGTGCTATGTAGTTGTTATTGTGATCCTAGTAAAGAAATTATGATATTGCAACACTTTTGTTCATATTCGGTTACGACATTATCAATCATATGAAAAAAAAAAAAAAAGAATACTACGACATTATCAACAATTTGGAATAGATCTATGGGACAAGGATTGACAAAAGGTTTTTCCCAAAAGGAAAGACATTTTAATAGCCGATGCGCCGATGCACATATACAAAACATGACGACATTGTGCAAGGAAGCGAAAATGACCACATTATGTTATGCACTAAAAGAGTCCTATAAAAACTAGACAAAACTGTACTTGCAAGTCATTCATATCAAGAAAACACTTTTCTTCGGAAGCAGTGAATATTAAATTTTTCCTTATCTTCAATGTTCCGAAATCTAACAGAGTCTGTATACCCCGGAGGAGTGCTACTGAGAACACATGTGGTGGTTTTGATGGTGGCTGAAGCCTGAATGTAACCACCACTCGTGTTCTCAGGTCACCCCTTTGGGGTACTCTGTTTCACCAGAATTCAATTCAACAATAACAGAGTTCTTATACCCAGAGGAGTGCTACTGAGAACACGTGGTGGTTATGGTGGTGGCTGAAATTAACCGCCACTCGTGTTCTCAGGTCACCCCTTAGGGGTACTCTGTTTCACTGCAATCCTATTCGACTGACCCATTTGGGTTATGAAACTGGTAATTTAGTCCATTTCGACCATCTCCTCCGCCACCTCGACCTTATCATGAAGCAACAATTACATACATGGTCGAGTTGCGGTTGGGATGGTCTACATGGATTAATATCAGTTGAAACCAATGGGATTAGTTTCCAAATGGGTACTTAATTGGTTGGTTCGTTGAATCCCATCTTAGGATTTTAAGTTTCCCAAACTAACTACATCTGCTGAATTGTTTTAACTTGGTTTTACAGGCATGATACATCTGCTGAATTGTTTTAACTTGGCTTTACAGGCATGAAAGATCCCCCAATAAGCTATTGTGAATGAATGTTGCTCTAGTTTGTCGTTCAACGGCAATTGGGTGCTTCTTCCGAGTCTAACTGCCAAACAAAACTCTACAGTTCACCATGTAAATTTTGTACAGTGTAAAGTGTAAGCTATTTTACCGTGTGCAGAATTTGCTACTTATAGTCTTATACACCAAATTTTTACACCGAATCCATACATCACTATGCTAGATCCAAAAATGACTAATTTTTTTGGGAATAGGTGGTTTCACACGAAAGCCATAAACAATGAGCTATGGATTAGTGATGCATGGATCTGGTGTAGAAATCTTGGTGCAATCAAAGCGGATTGATTAGGTCAATGGCTCAATGCCATCCGGGAAAAAATACAGATTGTAATTTGTACAGCAGTATCATTCTGATATTTTTTTAATGAAATTTGAATTGTTATATTTCTTTGTGCAAATTTAGGCTATACTAGTGTATCTAGAGATGTTCCACAGATGACGACATGATATAGCTAAGAGAAAATGTCGACATAATGAATGCCACCAAAAAAAAAAAAAGGACAACTTAAGATATACTCTAAGAATCTAATGGAGTAATCCATATACCTAAAGGAGGGATTTAAGAATCTAACTGAGTTTCATACCCCAAAGGAGTGATACAGGGAAGCACATGTGGTGGTTTTGGTAGCAAAAAGAACCACCACTTGTGTCTCAGGTCAGCTCTTGCTGAATGTTGGAATCAACGGTCAGTCGTGTGGTTTTCCTACATCAAGTGTGGTTTTCCTACACTTGATGAGTGAGAACCAGATGCAGAGATTCACTCCAACTGACTGTTTTCTCATGTAGGGCTGCGTGTATGTTCCATCTGTTCTTCAAAATTCAACCACATAGTAATTTAAGTGCTTCAGCTAGAAAGGAAATCCATCAGTACACACACCCAGTGATCAATACAAGAAGTTTTTAGGATGCAAATGAAAATTGTGTGCTAAGGTTTTATTTCAATGTGGTTCTGCAAATAAAATTAAGCATACTATTACGTGAAAAATTGTCATACAATGGATAACCCAAATTCAACAACTGATTTGCAAATAATCCTCTTGCAATCACCATGGCTAGATGTTGTTTGACATTTCAACCTAATATCAGAAGTTATGAATGCCAATCCCCATTTCACAATCATCAAAATCATCAATAAATAATAACTACACTTCGATGCCATGGTTTGCTACCTCAACCTTCCAAACATAAAAGGAAGAGAGAAAACATGGGACCCCTCATATATATAATACCTGAAAGATGTGTTATTGCAGAAATCTATTCGAGTTAGATTACGTATGTTCCCCAATCAAAGCTTTGGTGACAGTAGCGCCTGCTTTCGTTTTGCATACTCATGAGCTACGCTGACTGCTGTCTGACTATGCCGCAAGGAGAACTCCGCGAGTAGGATTTGGCTTTCACTTGGTGTTAGATCACCGTGAACACCCTGAAAAATGCAGTAAAGCACTTCTTGGTTATCTTTAGCAGATTGAATCAAATAGACAGCTTTAAGTAACCGATGCCCCGGGAAGAAAAATATGACTTATCACTTCTTGCACACAATAAGGTAAGTTTCTCCATACCAACTGAATGGCGATGGTATATACCCATGCCAGTCCTCCTTGCATATGAAGCTAATAAAGTTTGACTCCAACCTAAGGAAAAGGCAACTTCAAATCTTAAGAATCTAAAACAAGCCAGGGCACTGTGAAGGAGTACCAAACCACCTAGATGCGTAATCACTTAATTCCATGCTTCCTGAGAAAATGTATAGTATTCACAATTGTACAGAATGAAGTTCAGTTTATAGCAATACAGGTAACAGCTCATGACCCAGGCAATAAAATGTATTCCCTAAAGCCTGAAGGAACTCATAATCCTTCTGTCTCACTTCATACATATATAAGGATAGGGTTCACATAGGTATTACCAGGCGATTAGTCCTATCACAAACTGCATGGTGCATGAGGATGCCTGAAGCAACTGAAACATTGAACGAGTCCACCATGCCTTTCATAGGAACACTACAATGCAAGTCAGACAATTCCAGGGCCTCTTCACTTATGCCCCTGTAGGTAAGGTAATTACCACCAAGAAGTTAATTGCGGTTAATAAATGAAGGGATATAAAGCACATTTGATGCTGGAAGAAGAGGAAGAGAGAATACGTATTTTCATTTCCGACAACTATTGCAGTTGGGCAAGACCAGTCCATGTCATAGATGGAAACCTAGAAACCATATAAACGACTAATTATCAGTCACTAGGTTTTTGCAGTCACAGAATCCATGACTGCAACAAAATACACACAAGTACATAGACTTTTTATGAAATGCAGGTTGAGGAAATGTACTACCGCATCATTTGACAAGTGTGTTGTAGCAATGCGATAACCACGTGATTTCAGTACACTAAAGCACTCTTTGGTAGAGCTCCAAACTTCAATATCCAACCATTTCTCGGCACCCATGCTAACATGACGATTGTCTTTATATCTGGTCCAACACATATTCCCCATTCAACAATATAATACCCCATTTCAGACACATACTATTGAAGGCAACAAAAAAAAAACAGGGCAATAATAAACAGATAACTTATAAAAATGAAGGCATTTCACCTCAATGCACCTTTTCGAGTTATCGCAAGAAACCACATGAACTGATTGAAATCCTAAAGCATCAGCTGAACGAAAAATGGCCGATACATTCCCAAAATCACTTAAACCTTCAACTACCAAACAAACGGAATAACTTCTATTCTGCACAACATTTCTAATCCTTTCCTTTCTCACATCCATTATCATACCGTCAAGAGCTTCCATTACTTCATTACTAGTTAAACATAAATTCCCAGACTTAAACATATCAATATAAGGAAACCAACGACTTGGATTATCATTTTCAGCTTTTCGTTCCATTTTCATAAACCTCGCAACACCATTCCGGTTCCTAAGTAACTCTCCCACCGTATCTTTTCCGGTTTTATCAAAGAAATCAGTAGTTTCTGGTGAAATTGCTGAAACACTGGAACCATAAGACCTTGTAGTAGAAGAACAAGAAGAAGCATTCTTGGAATCAAATCCTAACCCTAATCAAGACAAGTAAATAATTTCAATAACAGAAGATTAAAACAGAAATTAAAATGAATCGAAAGAGTGAGAAATTTGGGAAGTTTTACCTTGAATCTGAGACAGAAATGATGTTAAACAGAGATTAGATGCAGTATGTGAAACCCCTAATCGATTTCTTCTGTTGATTAGGCTTTGCTGTAGAGAAGAGATTGATGTGCGAACTAGGGTTTTACATACAGTCATGGCTATACGAAAGAGGGGAAATCAAAAACGCGCCAAAGCGATAGCAAGAAAAAGGATAGCGTTTAGTATTATTCATTTATTTTTTTTCAATTAAAAGGGTTTGGCTATATAATCAAAAGTTTGAGATTACAACAAACTGGTCGGGAGTCTAGCAACAAGCTGAGCTCCCACCCCCTTCTGAATAGCAAAACCTATCCTGTGGAAAAGTAAACTACCAATTTTGCCGTTCATGGTATGGCTTGACAAACAGTTTTTAAGCCTCTTTAACAGGACAACCGCATCATCATTTAGTTCACCTAAGGTAGTGAAAGCAAAAGTACAAAAACCGTAACCATGAGCCAAACACATGTCTAAGTATTTCCTGCGTTTGCGGGTAACCGCATTGGAGATGGCTTGACCAGGTATAAAAGTACGAACCCCGCCTCCAGTAAAAGGTGAGACACCCGTCACATCGTAGCACACATCCTGACCGTTCTCCCAGTTGTGAACAAGAACGTCTGCCGGTCTTCGATCCATGTCGTTATCTGATAAGAATCCCAATGCAGCTTCTTTGGTGATATGCACTCCAGATTTAAAACATATATCCGCAAGCACATCTCGAACTAAATCATGCCGAAATTTGATTCCAACGTCTTTAGAACAGTGCAACGCGTGATCGCCAAAAGTATCCATCCCTTTGCCGCAACTCGGACAAGTACTATCTTCCTCAAAGAGTGGTATACCTAATCTGTAGCACAATATGGAAGCAAACTGTCTCGGTCCCATGGACTGGTTGAGGCCACTAATGGGGATAGCCATCAAATAGTCTTGTGCATGTTCGGATTTGTTACATTGCCACAAAACCGAGTCTCTCTTAGTGAACCGAAATTTATCCGGCATCTCCTTCATTACGACATCAAAGTATGGTACTGCCAAGGTCTGCATGGGATGGGGGGCAGTGTCATTGATGTTGAGGTTTGAATGAGATAAGCCACATACCTGTAAGTAATCGTGTAGGGCATGTTGAGAGATGATACTTGACTCCGCGGCATTAGAGTTCCGAAGAATAGCACATTGCAGCCGGCGTGTCTGAATTTGCGATGCTAAGTAACAGTACTTGATGGTATCATTCATTGTATAGATGCCTAGACCACCACATTTAATCGGCAATGTTGCAATACGCTGTTGAAGCGGCACCGAACCACCGCACCATCCGCCGTGATGAGTTGTCTCAAGTATTGTATTAGATGAGCGTCAAAGTGATTTTTAGGTTGTTGTAGAGCAGCCGGGATCGGTAGTGCGCATCGTAAAGTATAACCTTGATACCCCGTACAGTTTCGCAATAGAAGCAGTTCACTCTGCGGATCCTTTAGCTTACCAATAGCCTTCATCAGGTCGACTGTTTTCTTCACCCTAGACATTACCATGTCACTGCAGAATTGCATGTCCAAGCTCACTGGTGCCCCCAGTAGTTTGACACCACGGGAAGGTCTACCGATGTTGCTAGGAAACACACCGTCACCCAAACTTCTGCTGTCATGTGTAGGCCAGAATAGCTCTGTTTTGCTGACATTGAGATGTAACCCTCTACTATTACCATCGCTTTGTATAATGTGTAAAGCCTTGGATACTTCCAATGTGTCACCAATAATTGTGCCGTCATCTAGATACCATGCGTGCAGATCCAAGTTGCACTGAGTTGCTATTTTCTTCACTAAAGGATGCAATGCCAAAGCAAAAAGCAATGGCCAAGGGGGTCTCCCTGCTGAACACCCTTTACACGTACCGAAATACGGTAATGACTAATGAGCCGGTCTAGGGGATAAAGTGGATCAGAAAAATACCACGGCTGAAGGAGATTTTCAAGCAAATGAATACTCCTTCAGTTCTTAAAAAAAAAAAATTTAGCTTCCGTTCTTAAAATAGAGTTACTTTAGCTTTTTCCATTTGGCCACAAAAAAGAAAATTAGCTTCCGTTCCTAAAAGAAAAAATTATTTTAACTTTTTCGATTTGTCCGGAAAATAGGTAGTATCTATATTTTACCTTTGTAGGCACTGGACATGACTCGCGAGTAGTGTGAAATAATTCTTGTTAAAAGAAAATGAAACATATGAATATTGTAAAGTTAATCGAATTTGCAGGGTAATACTTACTTAGAGATCGACCACAGGCTGCTCCGTCATTTATGCATGAGTACAAAAACTATGGCAGCTAGCCGAACATAACAATTTGAACACGTGTCTGTATACATAAATAGCATAAAAACGTTTTGAGGCATTTCCGAGTAACAACTGTGGAAGAATGGTTCAAGGATGGCGCATAGTTACATATATGTTCAATCTTTGTGCATTGCTCAGATTGAATTGGGCGTTTTATAAATTATTAATCCGATTAATCAACATCGATATTCATTTATAAATTAAATCAATAATATATGTTACTATACTCCAAAAACATACCAGTATAATATAGACATTCTTGGTTATTTTCCGGCGGGGGTCTGTAGCAATATTTTGACTTCAAAACCTACCTAACATTATTATATGCAATGCAATTACGCATGCTTGCTCCTAAAATCAGTACCCTATAAATACCCAAACCGCTTTACCTGAAAAGCAATATCCACAAACAATAAGCATCATTTAAACTTTTAAGAACAGAGCACAGTTTGAGTCGATTCAAATGGAAAATGGTAATGGTTTCTCTTACTTTTTCTTTGTTATGGTTATAATGTCGATGGCAGCAACTTCCTCAGATGCACTATCAACCACTTTCTATCAGAAAGTATGTCCACAAGCCATTCCAGTCATTAAGAAAGTGGTAACTGATGTTGTGAACCGTGAGCCCCGAATGGGTGCTTCTTTGCTTCGCCTTCATTTCCACGATTGTTTTGTTAATGTAAGCTTGATCAATTTAGTAACCATGCTGTATCTTTTTTAATGGTTTGATTGAATTCCAAAACACTAATCTGACTTTACATTAATTTGGCTTTTAAAGGGTTGCGATGCATCAGTTCTTCTTGATAGCACATCAACCATAGATGGGGAGAAGACTGCATTTGGCAACAACAACTCATTAAGAGGATTTGAAGTAGTGGACAAGATCAAGTCAGGGGTGGACAGAGTCTGTGGTGCCCAAGTCGTCTCTTGTGTTGATATCTTAGCCGTAGCTGCTCGCGACTCTGTTGTCCAGGTAAACAAAAAATTATTCGGAAAATGGGTTATTTGTCCAAATATTTTTAAAACATGGATCTAATGGACGAGTAAAAATTAGTATGGGTGAAATGAACACCAAAAAAATAGCAAGGATGAAACTGGATTCATCCTGGTTTTAAACTTAAAAAATAGCGAGGATGAAACTGGATGCATCCAGATGTAAATTAAAAATAAGAAAAAGTATTTGAAAATGGGTAGGATGAAACTGTTTACATCCTGGCTATTTTTACATTCTCGTCCATTTAAACAGTATCAAATTTTACATGTCTTTTTCACCCAGAAATTGTTGATTTTGGTCTTTTTAACCAATTTTGTGAAAATTATTTTCATCAATTCCAGCTAATAATGGGATGGTGCAAGAAAAAAATGAGTTACTGATATAGCTTTTGTCTACATATATGGATGTGGTTTTGCAGTTAGGAGGGCAGACGTGGAAGGTAGAACTAGGCCGAAGAGACTCAACCACAGCCAGCCGAACCGATGCAACAATGCCTTACCAGCCCCATTCATGGACCTCCCAGCTCTCAAAACCAACTTCCAAAACGTAGGGCTAGATGAAACAGACCTGGTTGCGTTATCAGGAGGACATGCCATAGGGTATTCTCAATGTAACAACTTCAAAAACCGAATCTACAATGAATCCAACATCGACCCTTTATTTGCCAGGAATCGGAAATTAACGTGTCCTTCCTCCGGCGGTGACACTAGAATTGCTCCATTTGATCCCACAGCTGCCAAATTCGATACATTGTACTTCAAAAATTTGGTAAAGAGAAGAGGATTACTTCATTCGGACCAGGCTTTGTTTAACGGTGTGTCAACTGATGCATTGGTGAAGAAATACAGTATTCATGCCGGTGCTTTTGCATCTGATTTTGCAAAGTCTATGATTAAAATGGGTAGAATTAAGCCATTGGAAGGAAATTCTGGTCAAATTCGTATGAATTGTCGGAAGACTAATTAAACGATCACAAATGGCTTAATTATTGGTTGAATGGTTTGATCATATGTATTTTTTATTATTGTTTAATTTGTTCGTTTTTATTTTCTATCATGGCAAATGTAAGTACTAATCTCTATGTTTAGCATCATCAGAAAGAAGAGAATAATAATACTAAGGGATGCACATTTTATTTTATTTTATTGATAAAGAAAGGAATTGATTGATCAAAAAATAGGGGTATAAAAGGGTTATACCACCCTAGCCAAAGTTACAAGGAAAGAAAAATAACAAGAAATCTGGTAACAGACTACCAGATTAGTGATGCTGAAAGTAAATCCTACACCAATTTTTCATTGCATCAGAAAAGTTAACAGTGCTAAAATCATTGATAGCAAGGGCCCAAGTGAAGAGGTAATAAATTGCCTTATTAACCACTGCCATTTCATTGTTGATGATATTTGAGAAAGCTCTATCATTCCTTGCTTTCCATATGCTCCAAAAAATGGCCGCAAGGATCATGTCCCAAACTGCAGTGCTAGCTTTAGTGTTTTGAATAAGAGACCAAGCAAGAAGAACTGAAGGAGCATTCGAAGGCATGGAGAAAAACCAGTGTAACTTCTCAAGAAAGGCATCCCAAACTTTCCTAGCAAAACTGCAATGAAGAAGTAAATGTGAAGCAGATTCAGGCTCACTGCAGAAAAGACAAGATTGTGGAACTTCAATTCTTCTTCTTATCAGAAAATCCCTTGTTGGCAATCTGTTATGAGTTATAAGCCATAGAAAGAAGCCAATTTTAGGAGGACACTTAAGTCTCCAAACGTGTGAAAAAATAAGATCTGCAGGCACAGAATTTTCATCAACAGTAAGATTATCATAAAGTGACTTGACTGAAAAAATTCCAGTTTTTGTAAGGCTCCATTGTAACTCATCTGCAGCATTTGAATTCATATTAAAAGAAGATCAGAATTAAGCATTGTCAGCTCAACTCTAGCAGCATCATTTAATCTAGAAGGAATTTGCAGATTCCGGGATATTGAGTTACCAACTTTAACATGAACATCAGCAACCGTAGAAGTCTTGGCTCTTGAGACTGCATAAAGATTGGGGAAACACAATTTAATTGGAGAGTTGTAAAGCCAGTTATCATCCCAGAAGCGCACACTAACACCATTGTTAACCTTGAATTTCACAAGTTTGGTGAAAATGGAGCTGCATTTCATAATTGCTTTCCAAACTGAAAGACCATAAAATCAATTTGGATTCTTAGAGACCCAAAACACTTCACCTGGACCATATTTTTCATCAATGATAGCTTTCCATGAAGCATTATCTTCAGTAGCATACCTCCAATGCCATTTAGAAAGAAGAGCTTGATTAAACTTTTTAAAATTTTTAATGCCCAAACCACCTGTACTTTTTCTCCTACTTAAAGCACTCCATTTCACTAAATGAATCTTTCTCCTTCCTTTATTGTCATGCCACAGAAAATTTCTCATGATCTTTTCAAGTTTCTTGATAACAGAAGAAGTTGGGATTTCAAATAAGGACATATAGTACACAGGAAGACTGGATAGCACACTGTTGATAAGAGTAATCTTTCCAGCCCTGGATAATAAGGATTTTTTCCAACCAGCTAACTTAGCTATAAATCTTTCTATGACTTTGTCCTATTTGGCAATACCACCACATTTATCACATAGAGGCAGACCCAGATAAGAAGTAGGTAGATGACCATGATAACAACCCAAAATTGAAGAAAAAATGGATAAATCACCCTCAAAGCCAACTCCACATATCTGACTTTTCGCAAAATTAATTTTGAGACCAGTAAGAAGTTCAAAAGAGAGAAGCACCAACCTTAGATTTCTGACTTGCTCAATATCAGCATCCAAAAACACCAAAGTATCATCTGCAAATTGAAAATGAGTTACCATCATTCCATCATTCCATCATTCTTGACTTGAAAACCAGAGAGAATGACTTGTTCTTGAGCTTGTTTTATCATAAAATTCAAAGCTTCACCAACCAATAGGAAAAGAAAAGGTGAAATTGGATCACCTTGTCTGATTCCTTTTTTACTTTGAAAGTAACATGAAGAACAACCATTAACAAGCACAGAGAACCTAGAGAATTCAACACATCTCCTAATCCACTTTCTGCATTTGATACCAAAGCCCATAAGAGAAAACATGTCATCCAGAAAATCCCAATTCACATGATCAAAGGCTTTCTCAAAGTCTATTTTACAAAGAATTCCAGGTTTTCCACTTCTTCGTCTTGAATCAATCAACTCATTTGCCACCAAGACTCCATCCAGAATTTGCCTTTTTTTTAATAAAAACAGTTTGATTTTGAGAAATAATGGTATTGAGACTTTGCTTGAATCTTTATGCTAAAAAATTTGAGACAATTTTATAAGCTCCATGAACAAGACTAATTGGTCTAAGATCTTTTATTTCTTCAATGGTGTCTTTCTTTGGGATTAAAGCAATGAAGGTATTCTTCAATCTCCAATCAAGAAAATTTCTATGATGCAGTTCCTTCATAATGTTCATAAGATCAAAATTCAAAATATCCCAACAGAGAAGATAAAACTTAATTGGAAACCCATCTGGACCTGGTGCTTTGTTTTGTCCAAGCAACTTGATAGCAGACAGACATTCATCTTCTTCTATATCTCTTTCAAGCCAAACACTCATTTCTTCTGAAATTTTAGAAAAGTTCATACCTTCCATAGAGATGTTTCTTGGAAGCTGTGATTGAAAAGAATTTTGAAAGAAAGAAACAATACCATTCTTGATATCATGTTCATCTGAAGTAAGAACTCCATTCACCTTGATTGAACCAATAAAACTTCTTCTCCTTCTATCATTTGCAATTCTATGAAAATACTTAGTGTTGTTTTCAAAGTCTTTAATATGGGTAACTATAGATCTGCTTCTCCATTTCTCTGCTTTTGAAATTACTAATTTACAATACTCTTGTCTTGCTTGTAATCGTTCTTCCCATTGATCTTCAGTTAAGCCATTATTTGAGTTCTCCATTGCATCAAGATCAACAAAAATGTTCTCCAGCTCTTCAAGTCTTCTTTCCAGATCACCAAATTCACCTTTGCTCCAATCTTTTAACTTCACTTTGAGTAATAGAAGCTTCTTGCAAAAGACATAACCTGCACTGCCAGAAACAACACAAGTAGACCAAAAATTGCTAACAATATTAAGGAAATCAGGGTGAGATAGCCAGTAATACTCACGGCGGAATTGAGATGGTCCATGCTTCAAACCATCACAAAGAAGAGCAATTGGATTGTGATCTGAGCAAGGTCTAGCAAGGGATTGTTGAATAACTTGAGGAAACATAAGTTCCCAAGAAGCAAAAATAAGCAGCCTATCAATTCTACTTCTTATAGATTGAGTTTGGTTATTTTTCCAAGTGTAAGTTGCTTCAATCAATGGTAAATCAATCAGCTGATGCTTTGAAATGAAACTATTAAATTTTCTCATACCGGATGTAACCACTCCACCAGAAGACCTCTCATGAGTGAACCTGATCTCATTAAAATCACCACCAATCACCCAGGGAAAGTCCCAAAAACATCTAAATTCTTTTAATTCTCTCCAAAAATACTGCACTTCCTCAGTCTTGGAAGCACAAGGAGCATAAACTCCAGTGAACATTCATTCAAAAGAATTGGAGATAGTTTTGCAATGCAAAGTAATTGAATATGGACCAATTAAAGAGTTCAACACTTGTATCTTATCTGAATCCCAAAGACATAAGATACCACCAGAAGAACCTTTATAGGGTGATTTCAACCACTGAATTGATTTTGTGCTCCAATATTGCCATACAATAAGGTCAGTACATTCTTGTAACTTAGTTTCTTGAAGAAGCATTATACAAGGCTTCCAATCCTTTATTTTTTGTTTCACAATATCTCTCCTGTTGAGATCATTTAAACCCCAAATGTTCCAACAGATAATTTTTGAATCCATAAGATTACTGAAAAAATATTGAAGAAACATCAACAGAAACACCAAATTAAGAAGTTTTTCTATTCTCCATGTCAAAATTAAGAAGGTGCAGTTTAAGTTGATCAATCATATCATCATCAATATCTTCCTTAGAACCCTTAAAATGAATTCCAAGCTTTAGACAAATCAAAATCATTTGAAAAAGAACCGTCTCAAATTCCTTTTTTAAAATAGGATCAACTTTACCTTTCAAAGAACTCCATTTCTCCGTTGTGTTCCAAAAATAGCTAAAATCCGCAATAGGCTTCTTCTGCTGTATATTCTGAATTGGTAGTGAAGTTTCCTCCGTAGACAAATTACCATCAGTGTCGATCATCTGAAGGTATGGGATAAAAACTGTCATTTTCAAATGTTCATTTACTTCATCCTCATCTCGAAATGTCGGCAACATGACCGTTGTAGAAAGTTGATTTTGAATTGGATTTGAATTAGATGAGTTAGCATCTGAGTTATCTGAGTCAGCTTCTGAAGATGAATCAGCATGGGCTGAAATAACCAAATCATTCTTAACCGTATTTGTATCCGAACCCGACCCGGATGAATTCGAACATGTAGAATCCTTATTATCTGAATTTGAATTTCTCCCTCTATTGACGGCTGACTTACCTTTTTCAATATCGGAAAGTTTTTTGAACAAGTCTCTTCGCCGAGAATCCAGCGGTTGTAAAACAGATTGAGAAATCCTCGGCCAATCAACATTAATGGAAATATTCTTAGTTGAATTTTTAGATGGTAAGTCATTAACTACCATTTCCAAATTTTGAATACGTATCTTTTTGTTTGAAAGATCCATATCACCATTGTTGAGTTGTAATGGAGTAATCTGGACTGGAAACGAATACCCTTCAAAATGACAAAGAAATGAAGAATAAATACCATCAAAGCTTCTGACTTTAAGACGAATAGCAGAAGCATCATCCCAATTCAGAGTGGATGAATGGACTTCTATTAACCCACCAAATCGGAGACAAAAATCATTTTAAAACTTAAGACCCCAAAGATTAAATGGTACACCTCTTAACTGAATCCAAGTTCCCCCAGTATTAAGCTCATCTAAGACCACATAGTTTGAAGCATTCCACCACGGCAATAAGCGAATAGAAAAATCCTCAAAATTCCAAACACCATTAGTGATCATATTCTCCCTTTTCGAAGAACAGACAAAGAAGAATGCCTTATTTTTTTCAAACGGAAAGATATCAAATCCTAATTCAGTTTGAAATCTCTTTGTAATTTCAAGGACAATGTTGTTCCAACTCCCTCGCGGCGCCGTCGTTCATTAATCACGCGAGCCTTGTACGTCGCGATATTATGATCCTACATCTTGCCTCTTTTTCCTTGAATATTGCTTGAAGAGCGATTTGAAGGAAAAATTCATTGTTGTCATATTCCTTGGTTTCAATTGGTGAAGGAACGAGCTAAAGAATACTTTCCTTAAAAAGTACGTACTTGCCTCTATTCTTTTGCAAAGTTCTTTGAATATATCGAAGTATCGTCTCCTATCTCTCCTCATATTTCTCTGCCCGAGGAAGAGTATCATGAGATTTTTACAATATTGTTCCCGCGACTGCTTATCTTTGTCTGTTTCATTTTGTACTTTTACACGTTTTGATTATTAATGTCTTTTCTTGACACGTTTCTTTCAACCGCTTATTCTTGACCATTCATGTCTCTTATTAAATGACCTCGTTTTTCTCGAGGATCTTTTTCCCACATATATAGTTTCTTTTCCCTCCTTTTCATTCTTTAGTTTCTCTCTGCAGCCTTTCTTTGACTCTCTCCTTAGCAATTTGCGCTCACTTCAAATCTTTTTCTTCGTCCTTTCTAGCGCTGATCTTAATCTCCAATCTTCCATTCATTCCCATGCGATAAATGGCTTTCATCGGTCGTGCATACAAAGCTTCTTTTGAAGAAGTTCAACGAAGTTGCTCGAAAGGTTTTACTCTGTCAACCATTCTGATCAAGAACCTTCATCTATTCTTTCTGCAAGGCTTTGTTTTCGATCATCAATGTGATGATCAAAAGGTTATAGTCTCGCTAGGTCAGCTTCTCGCGGGACTTCCCATTCCCTTGTACAATCTGAGATGCCTTTATTTTATGAAATCTTGGCCCATGAAAAAATTCTCTCGGGCTGTTTATCAATTGAGTGGCGATGCATTCGCCTAATGTTGAATTCGCGAATCGTGGTCTTGGCAAAGGATCTTTATACCCTCTACTGCGTTAGACACCCCGATTTCACCAGACTTGGAAATAGCTGCTGAGAAGTACACTTGTAGAGAACTTTTTTTTGAAACTATTGAGTGATAAAGATGGTTAATGCGAAATCTCGTTTGGGGCATTCGCACGAAAAAGAAGGATAATGTCCACGGAGGATAAATTGCTCATGCGGGATATTGATTGGCACCGGGTAATAATACTACTCTCGCCACTCCAAAGATTATCATCCTTGGGAATTCAAATGGCACTGATAAGGCAAATGAGGTATGTTTCCCATTTTAAATCTTGCCTTTGCAACTTTTCTTTTTACATATGTTGAGTTTGTATAATTTCTCGGATCGCCAAATTGAGAAGAAAGTACAAGGATAATCCGTTGGAGAGTACTCGACCATACTTCGATCGCTTACAGTGAAGTAAGAAACATTTCCTTTTGTTATTTGAAACAATATTGTTGCCTCTGTTTCTTATCTTTAACCGTATGCGAAGGTTTTGTTGAAAGAAGGCGTCCGCGAAAGATTAAAAGTACGGGTAAAGCGTGGTTCGCAAGGGTAAAGTCTTGCTCCATTAACCAAGAAGCGAAAGGTCAATCTTCTTCTCGCCTTAGCTCAAACTACGAATCTTACTTAACCATGACTCGGATCCTTCTCTCGCCAAGAAGATTCCATCGACCAGTTCTTCTATGGATCGGTTATCTAGCATCTTCTCGGGCTGTTTCCAAGGAATGGGAGATGCTCCCTAACTTCTCTTTGCGGGGCTCTACTTAAACGTGTGTAATGCTACTTTATTAGAGGGCAATAATTCTTTCAATGGAACCTCTAGGCTGTGTCTCTGACTTCTTGAATGCACTTGGATCTTTGGTACGTATGCGGTCGTATTTCTCTTTTCTATCTTCTTTTATAGGTTGGAAGAACTTCTTTTGTAGTTGCCTCAGATCTCGAGAAAGACGCAACAATCTTGAAAGAAGAATTCGCAATTGAGCAAGAAGATTCAAGAATTAGAGGCGGGAAGGCACGTCATCTCGCGATAAAGGCGAGAAAATTCAAAAAGTTAAACACCGAACTTGACTCCCAAAGGGATAGGGTGTCCACTCTTGAAAACGCTAATCAACGACTTTATGGTATAAGATTTTACTTCCTTTTATCATTTCTATTTTATCGGTTGCATATTCTTTGCCTAACTTATTACCTTGAGATGTATATAATCTCTCGATGAGGCTATTCTTCTCCATACATTTCCTGAACCTATGGATAATGATCTTCTTCTCGCCCACCTCAATCAATCTCTAAGTAGTTCCTCAATGACCTCCTTTAATTTAAAGGATCTTCAATCCAAATATCATCTCTTGGAGATCGAACACGAGATCTAGTTTAAATTTAACTAATCGCTTTAACGAATGTACCTTGATTACGAGAAGAAAATCAAGACTTTAAGGAAGAAAATTAGTGATCTCATAGATGAGAACGATCATATTACTAACGAGAGGTGCACGGAGGCATTAGCGAGAATTCCACAAATCTCTTCTTGGCGTGCAAGTTGAGCGAGATGAACTCCTTCATCAGAATACCATATTTAAGCGGCGAGAAGAGCAAGTTCGTTCTCTTCTAGTTATTAATAGTGATGATGAATTCGCCAAGGTTTTAGATAATTCCAGGAATAACCTAGGTGTTGATGTTAGTCTTCATGCCGAGCATACTTCCTTGATTAAAGATATGATATATGATAGAGAAGGTTACTTATTATACCTTATTGCTTCTTACTTCTGTAGTATTGCTTGTAAATTGTTAACTTGTTGTTTCTTATTTGCGATGCGATTAGAATTAGAGAGCTTGTTCCTTTCTCTCCCTTCGAGAATAGATATTCCAAGTTGAAGAAACAATTTCTAACGGCAGGTGGAGAACTTTAATAATGATCTTGTTCGTTTTTGCAATGGAGGCATGGAGTATGTTTGTAAGGACCACAATATCCTCTGCATTCATATCCTGTCTCAGAAAAGGTTCTGAGAATCTGCCTGTCTCGGACGTTTACGATGGCGAGGGGCGAAGAAGAAAATTAGCGATGAGAATAATCGGGCGAAGAATCAGATGAAGAAGAAGAATCACCAAAGAGATAACTCTTTTTGTTTTCTTTCTCTGCTTGTAATATCTGTACATTTCTGTATCCTTATTATAGTGTATTTCTTGGATTTTCCCCTCTGAATTCAATCTTCACTCCCCCTTTTTTGGTAGTTCTTCCTTGTAATATAATTGGCTAACATTATTGATGTATAACTCTTTCATCAGAAGATGAATAACAATATTTCATCTTTTCCATTCCCATACTTGCCTCTGTTATTTATCTTCAGATGGAAGATTTTAGTTGTCATCATGTATGTTGTTGGATAATTATTTTATTGTTATTGAAATATATCGTTGCGACGAGGTCGCGGGGTTTCCTTATTATCTCGCCTTATCATTTCGGTAGTCTTTATTTTATCTCTTCTTGTTGCGACAAGGTCACACACTTTCAAAATCTCTTTGTAATTTCAAGGACAATGTTGTTCCAAGAAACTACTTCCTTTGAGACCTCAATAATTACTGCATTGTTCCAATTATGAGAAGAAGAAAAAGAGCCAAAAGGGACCGATGTAGAGAGGAAGATGTTTGTTAATGCGAGGAAGATTGCTGAATGATTGGTTGTTCCTTTGTTAATGAAATCACTCTGTGGTTCGTTCTTAGGTCTTTGAAATCGACGAGAAGAAGCTCCTCTTCTCTCTCGTCTTCAGAATCGAAAACCCTCTTAGAAGTTATATTATTGAAACCCTTCACAAACCGCATCCATCTTGCATCTCCTTCTTCTATAGGAAAACACATAGAAGATTTAACACCTTCACAAGAAATTGTAACTCGAAAGAATTCTCTAAATCTGTTTTGATTACGAGAGAATAAAATATGCTCATCTCCTCTATGAAAGGTCCAATACCAGCTACCATAAAACTTTTTTTTTATTCCTTCCTTAGAATATTTTTCATCCAAGTAACACCTTCATAACTGATGCAGATGTGAATAATCTATTTTGTATTTCTGGTTTTTTCATCAAAAAGAATCCCCTTCGAAGTATGAGTAAGGATAAAAGATTTAAAATCACAATCAATAATCACTTCCTGATTAGCATAAAATTCTGATGCACCCCTCTTCTTATTTTTCACGATCTGCCAGCCTTCTTCTGCATCTGATTTACTTGAGCCTGAATCTGTCTTGTTTGAAGATTTATTTCCTTCGATTACTGCTACCCAACTCTTTTTGCTGATTGAAGAACCTGAAGAAACTTGCTTACCATGCTTACCTTGCTGATCTGAATCCAAAAACCCTTCCAAGCGTTGTTACGAAGACGAACCTCCTGCCATTGCTGCTGCGAAAAAAATCGGACATTCTCTCTCCTGCTTGACTAAGGGATGCACATTTTAAGTCGTTAAATAGGTTCTTCATTTTCTCACCACTCAAATTTCTTAAGTTCACACACGCGCTAAGCCTAGAATTACATTTGAGAAACTGGTGGATTATTTGGAAGCTTCAATTCATTTCTACTTGGATGTAACATGCAATCCAAAGTGAGTGTACAAGACCCCTACTTAACTGGCATGCACAGAGAAACTCACTCAAATAGACTTTGAAAACTTTAGGTCCTGATTGGTATAGTTTTCAAAAACAGTTTTCTGTTTTTAAAAACAGGAGAAAACGCGTTTGGTAGGGACATTTTCAGAAAATGTTTTATATCTGTTTTCTGTTTTTGAAAACAACAAATTATTGTTTTCTGTGTTTTCTCTTTTTTCTTTTCTTTGTTCTTTTTTTCTTTTCAGAACAAAGTAAGAGATCGGGGGAATGACTGCAAGTGAGTCATGGCTAATATCACTATCTCTTAGACAAATCTTTACATTTGATCCGATTTAGTTGATTTTCCTTGTTTTCAAAAACAGTTTACCAAATAATTTTTAGAAAATGAAAACAAGGAAAAAATAGTATGTTTTTAAAACAGTGGAAAACTGTTTTTGAAAACCGTACCAAACAGGCTCTTACACTTCGGATAGGATTTTCGAAGGTACGCGAGTGAGCTGTTAGTACTATTACCATTTTGTAGTCATTAAGGTTTCAAATTCTAGTAATTAAGGTTTCAAATTTTTGAATTCGAAAATTCTTTATAAACCGACCACCAAAACAATGAAAAAAAAAGGAAAAATATCGTTTGGTCCTTTTTTTAGGTGGTCCCATGTCTGTTTAGTCCTTTCAGAAATCACCTTTTCCATTTGGTTTATAATTATTTAATTTAAAAATATTAAATGGACTAAAGTACCCTTCCGTGTTAATTTCTACTTATTTTTTGTAGCAGCTCATTCGTTAAAATGAACTCCTGTTAATTTCTACTTATTTTTTCAGAAATCACCTTTTATCAGGAGTTCATTCGTCAAAATGAACTCCTGATAAAAACCTATATGAAACCAGAGTTCATTCCAGAAATGAACTCATGATAAAAACATATAAACCAGAGTTCATTCCAGAAATGAACTCCTGATAAAAACCTATATAAACCAGAGTTCATTCCAGAAATGAACTCCTTATAAAAACCTATATAAACCAGAGTTTATTCGTCAAATGAACTCCTGATAAAAAACTATATAAACCAGAGTTCATTCCAGAAATGAACTCCTGATAGAAACCTATATAAACCAGAGTTCATTCCAGAAATGAACTCCTGATAAAAACATCATAGTCTTCAAAACAGCAGTAACAACATCGTATTCATCATGTTCATCATCTTCATCATCTTCAACAACAACATCAAACAATAGATACGAAAAAAGAAACACAAAAACTACATCGTATTCAAAACTAAATCATCATCATCGTCTTTGGCATCAGCAACATCATCTTCATCGTATTTATCATCTTCAACAACAGCAGTAAAACAAAAAACGAAAAAGAAATGCAAAAACTTCATCATCGTCATGTTCTTTATCGTCTTCATTATCATCATCATCAACAACACCATTAGCAGAGAAAAAAGAACCCAAAAACGTCGTCGTTCATCATCATCTTCATCTTCTTCATCATGAGCAGGGAAAAAAAATGGGAAGAAGAAAAAAAACTAGATCTGAAAATAAAGAAGATAGAGAAAGTAAATCTAAAAATAAAGAAGAGCGAGAAAGTGAATATGAAAATAAGATATTTTCTACTCCTTTTTTTGTATATATATGGACCCAAAAGGGTATTTCTGCCACTACAAGATGACAATTACATCGTCCATGACGTCACCCTAGGACCAAATCATTATCTCTAGGACCAAACAAATATATATATATATTTAAAAAATGACCAAACAGACAGTTGACTAGGTCAACTGGACCAAACTCACTCTAATATATTATTTCTAGGACCATATGGTATTTCCTACTGAAAAAAATCGGTTCTCACAAAAAATCGGACCCTACCAACTTTGGGGAGAGGGTGTGGACCAACACGGTTTTTTCCATTGTTTTTTTTTTTTTTTTTTTTTTTTGGTAAGAATGATTGTTTTAAATTTAATTACCATTTTTTTTTTAAGAATGAAAAACATAATGTTTTTTTTTTGAAGACTGAGAAACAGAAAGAACATACCTAAATTGTTATTATATGTGGGTATTTCATATCCACAAAGTTATTTAATATAATTTGGTTGAGAAAATGTGGTATTGATTGGTCCTATGTATTGTTGTTGATAAGTTTATTGCTTGGTTTCTTTCTGCTGCATAGTTTGTCAGACCATCTACTGCTTGATTCTCTTCCCTATAATTTTTTTATATAGCGCCAATGAGGGATTTGGCGCATTCCCTGTTTTATCTAGGTAATCATTTTTGTGATATACCACGGAGCTTCAACCTCCGTTTTTATGAAGCGCATCGGATTTTTCGAATCCGTCTCAAAGATAACTTTTGGCCATTGTCTTTCTGTTGTCGTCCTTGTTGCCAGCAGAGTTGCCCACATTTCGGCTAGTAGCGACGTAGTAATTCCTAGAGTCTGCGCGAGAGCCATCACAATTTGAGCACTCGAATCCCTGAAAATAAAACCTCCTCCCGCCATTCCTGGATGTCCCCTAGCAATGCATCCGTGTTGATCTTTATCCAATCCGGATTCGGACCGGCCCAACCTGCTAATATCGTTGTTTTTGCTCTGATATTGGTTGGAATGGCCCTGGCTGCTGGGTCTCCAGGGATAACCGGGGGAAAAATCTTTCTTGCCCATTCGAATTCTTGATGTTGCTTCAAGGTTTGTGCCAGGATGTTGTCCGGAGGTGTACGGTATTGTTTGAAAATTGATTCATTTATGGACAACCAGAGGTTCCAGAAAAAAAAAACAGAAAGCTGATACAAAAGAGGGGTGTAGCCAAAGTCTTACAGAATTTGTGAAATGGTTGTTTTATTGTTTATAGTGATATGGGAGTTGAGGTTGTTGGTTTGGTTTGTTGATAAAAGAGATAACATGTTGTTTCATGTAGATACTTCTATTGGGCAGTGAATAAGATGTGCTCTGATGTTTCTGGTCCGGCATTGCACAGAGGGCATTAGTTGGAGTTGGTGAGGTTGATGCGGTGTAAAATAGAAAAGATAGGAAGACCTTCATTTATACCTTTCCACAAGAAAAGTTGTATTTTTGGTGGACATGATAAGCTCCACAAGAATTTTGTGGGTGGGTGGGAGGGGAGGGGGTTTAAATGGTAATGGTTTTCTTGTTGAATTAGACAATTATATCCGGTGGTGTTCCGGACTTTGAATGCGGACATAGGATTTTATCCGGAGGTCTGTGTAGGGGAAGGTGTATGTTTATGATGTGCTGGATAATAGCAAGTGAGAGGTTATTCAGTTGTTCATGATTCCAGTTATGGGTGAAAGGGTCGATAAGATCATCTACTGATTGGATTGGGTAGCATTGGGCGGGGTCAAGGTTTGGAGATTGACGTATCCAATTTGCTTGGATAGGTATGTCTAAACCTTTTCCGTTTATCGAAAAATAAGTTGTTGTAGGGTAGGGATGAGGGAGGTTATTTTCTTCCACTGTGGGATGGAGGATGAAGGAATGGGCGTGTTTTCTCGGAAGATCGGTTGATTTTGTAGATATTTCTCATTGTGTAATCTGGAACACATGAAATTAGGTTGGTCGTGAATGTTACAGATTATGTTCATGACCAAGGCTTAATTGTGATGACTAATTTTCCTTATGCCAAGACCCCCTTTTGCTATCGGTTTGTTTAGCTCGGTCCATCCTGATGTGATGACTACATCGCTAGAAATTTATTTACCCATATTCACAAACAGATAGATCGGATCGAGAGTTTGGAGTCCTAACAGAGGTTGCAGAGGATAAAAATCAGAGTTGCGGAGAAGTTCTTTGAAGAAGAAGACGAAGTTGAAGAACTAAGATCCGACGAAGTCAGTCGCGGATCAAGTAAATTGTCTTCTAGATTTTCTAACAAAAGACCTTTTGCAACTGAGTTCATTCTTTTCCAATAATACTTTGTAACAACGAATTTGCAACACATATACAACGTTGCATATTAACTATTTTAATCTTTTCTTCATTGTAAACACCTTTTTGAGCTATGAATAACTATTTTGAGTGTGTTTTCAACATGAGGAGCTAGACCCATCATTAGGACAATTGAGGAAGCCATATTTCTTCATTGTGGTAGTTCTATTAATTATTTTTATGACTTTTTTCACTAATTTAATTTGAATTATGATTTTATTAATTATTTGTGATTTAGTTTGATGGATTATGCTTAGCTTAAGTGTTTTGATAGTCCATGCTTACCATTTACAATTAATGTTTTATAAAATCTACATTGGCAAATATTCAGAGTCAATAATTTTTATTTTTGGAGTTATAATTGTCTAAGAATTGATATTCGAACCACATGAACATGAATTTTGGTGGAATCCCGAGTCCCATTATCTCTCAACTTTGTTACAATATTTCCTTTATTTGCTTGTTAGTTTTATAATTTAAGTCTAAAATCAAATCTCTACAAGTCTTTGAACGAGTTTGTTTGTGAACATGGGTGGGGAATAGGTGTGTTTGCATAAAATGGTTTGAGGTAGGTGTTGATGATGGATTTTCATTTAAGGCTAAAATTGTAAAAGCCATAAAATTATGCGCTAACATCTTGTAAAAGATAAAGCCATTAATAAGTGTTGAATACTTCTTCACTTTACTAATTCACCTAGAATGGAGCATGTGACAACAATCCAATTCTGTGAATTAAATACACGAAATTCATCCGAGTTGGAGCATGTAGAAACAATCACATATACCCTGTGAATTTACAACATTATTAATTAATGCGTAACCAGCCTTGTATTTATTGTACTCATTATCAGTGCGGCATGACGACTGAGTGTTGCTCTCAATAGAGCAACACGAATCTCCAAGCATTATAATGAAAGCATGTACGAAATACCCATACATGCTGCAACTCTCGATGTGTTATACTAGCCCGATTGAGCAACTCTCGGTGTGTTATACTAGCCCGATTGAGCATCCGGACTGTCCGTATCAGTCTGGAAATGATCACGATCATCCAACTTCACCAGCATGATTGGATGGCCCAGATCAATTCCATAACCCCCAAGCGGGTATGGAATATTCGCTGCCAACCAACGCGGCCCCGCATGGTCGGCCTCCCCAAAAGATTGGCATAGCTTGCCAAAACGTCCAAACCAGAGCAGTATGGACGGAAAACCCTAAATTAGGGTTTGCGGCACATTACATGTGTCGCAAAACAATCTCAACCATCCATCTTCGCAGGTATGGATGGAGGGTGTAGATGTAGATTCAAAGGGCCCAGAGCATGTCAACACAATCACCGTGGGCCCGCATACATACCTGACCGATCAGTCAGGACCAACCATGGTTGGTCATCCCGATTCGTACGCCCGAATAGAGCATGACGCACGGCCGTGAAACCCAAAATTAGGGTTTTGAGCATCACGAGCGTCCATCTTCTCCGGCACGAATGGAGGGTCCAAGATTAGATTAAGCAGGTCCGGTCATACCAACATGACCACCGTGGACCCATCTATACCCTCATCCGATTGGCCAAGGAATACCATGCCTGGCTATCGCAAATCGTCCGCCCAAACTAGCGTGGTCACACTTCCCGATTGCAAACTATTCTCGACCACTTAACTTCGCCGGACGATTTGAGTGGCTTAGATCACGTTTTCATGGGACAGTCAGGTATAGGCGTGAACACCAGCCTACCACCTACACGCCAGACCAATCGGCCAAGATTGGTCATCTTGGAGCGCGCGCCCGAAGTTGGCACGATGCGCGGCTTTTGCGGCACTAGTTTTCTGTCGCAAACTGATCTCGACCACTCAACTTCGCCGGACGAATTGAGTGGCCCAGTTCACACTCTCGTGAGATAATGGGGTATGGGCGCCTACACCGTCATGCCGTCTACACGAATGTACGATCGGCCTAGCCAAAATCGTATCCCAAGCTTGGATTCGAACAGGCTGAAGAGGGATGCTTGCGCACCTCTTCTAAAACCCTAATGTCATTAACGGTCGCAGATGAGTGTCTCAAAGATCATCTCGTTCGTCCAACTTCACCGGCTTGGTTATACAGCCCAGTCGGGAGTTAATTGGTCGGTCGGCGTCATGGTGATCACCATCTGTCACTCTACCACACCATGTGGTCGGTCAAGGGAGGATTTACTTGCGCAACTTCCAAACCATCACATGAAGTAGGCTGGACATGAGGCTATTTTGAGACGCTCAAACAAATGATGCTTCATACATGCCGAGTATACTCGATGCGATTCTTTGCATAGAATACACACGATACTTCACTAGTATCGACTTCCGAATAACGCACTTATTCAATTTAGCATTACATGCTACTTTTTGTGGGTCCCACGATCCACACATTCCGTTTATCAATCATGTCACAAATGGGAATACATACTTTGGGGTATTGGTCCTGGCGGTTTACGTGTGCAGCGCACAACGCGCCATCACAAGAACGTGTTAGGAAGTCATGGACGGTTAAGTGATGATGGGAGAAGTGGGCAAGCCTGGTCGTGTGACACTAACACATTACTCCACTACTCCATCACTCCACTTTCTCCACTTCCCACGAGATACGAGGGTTAGTCTAAAAGACTTGTATAAATAGGTTCTCCATCCTATTTTTCAAACAAGACAAGACAACAGAGGCAAGTGTTGATACAATCGTATTCAAACACCGGAACTGATAGCTTACACCCTGCAAGCCAGTTCGGCTTTCTGATACAAGTCATACATAGCCAACACCTTCACATTCTCAACACCATCTTCGCTTCCCTCCCTAAGATCAACCCCATCTCCTTCACTTTGTGACCGAAACAAGTCTGGAACGGCCATTTCTTGGTTTAGGCCGGACTTGCACAGATTGATTTATCGAATCTACAAGCACTCCCGTGAAGTGCATTTGTTTAAGGTTTAGATTTATTTCTCATCCACACATCCCAAATTACCAAAACCGGCAGAAATAGTTTTCACCCATAAACAATTGGCGACCACAGTGGGAGGTTAATCTCTCGGTTGTAAAGTCAATTTCTTCAAAATCCGATTCAATTTTATCAATTTCAAAAAGGGTAGATCTTAGGACCAATTTAATCATCAATCCATTTCAAGATGGTGGAACTCAGATCTGGATCAGCAATCAATTCTGATGGAGCTAGTGTGGATAACACTCAAGGTGTCTATGTACCTGTCAGTGGAGCTACCGTGGTCAATACATCTCGTGGAGCCGTCACTTCTACCATCAGCACCAGCGTAGCAGGAAATATTCCAGTAAGTGTAACACCTCCCATCACCAGAGCTAGAGCAGCCGCAAATCCCGGCATTTTCTCAAGTGTAACACCTCCGGTAGTCACCAGAGCAACAACTTTCACTCCTTCATCAAGACGAGGAGCCGTAGGGACAAGAGGAGGACCACCGCCCATTACTATTGCAGACTTGATAGAGAAGCAGGAAGTTCTGGCTAAGACTCAAACGGATATGGCCGCAACTCAGAAAGAGGTACTCACTTTCCTCAAAACTTTGACTGAACGATTACCACAAGGTTCACGACAACCCGGGGGAAACATTTCCATCCTGGCCCACACGGATGAAGAAACTCGCATTTCTCGTGAACGCCCAAGATAAAGGAACCAACCGTCCAACTTCATCACACGCGAGGACCTGGAACGACTTCTCCAAAATCGAGAAAAAGGGGACCGAACGGATGTACACCAACATCATCCACCGTACCCTCAAGATGTGCAATGAATTCCTCTTCTAAGAGGTTACACCTTTCCCCAGTTCTCCCTCTACGACGGTACTGGTAATGCTCGTGAACACGTCTCTCGATTCTTGGAATCCTTGGGGGAACATGAATACAATCATGTTCTACGCCTAAAATAATTCTCAAATTTACTTACGGGGAGGGCGTACACCTGGTACAACAATGTCGCGCCTAACAGCATATCTAATTAGAGCGAGATGGTCAGTGCTTTCTACAAAAAGTATTTCTTCGTGTCTGAACAGATCACCTTTTCAGATCTGGGAAGAATTCTTCAGCGGAACAACGAGCATCCCAACGACTTCGTTAAAAGGTTCAGAACCCAAGCGCTAGATTGTCACGACCCGAACGTCACCGAACGACAATTGGTGGAGTTGTGCATCAATGGGATGATACCCATATACCGCGCTCTATTAGAGAATGCGGGCTTTCAAACGTTCTCCAAACTCCATGAAGTCACAAACGTTCAAAGAACAATCGCACCAGCATTGCTAGAAAGAACCAGAGTTGTTCGAAGTGAAGATTCACATGAAAGTCGAGGAAGCAGGCGTCTCACGAACAAGCAATACAACACTGGTCCTTCCGTGAGTGTAGTTGGCGGAGGAGAAAAAAGGAAAGCTTCAGCGACGGAACAACAAACCAAGCGGGAATCCCCGGCATACAAGACTTCGTCTCGGAAAGGAGCGGACAAAACTCCTGCACAAGACACCGAAGATACAGGTTTTCCTTTCCCCATGAATGAAGTGATAGAACTCTTGGAAGCGTGGATCCAAGACGATGCCATCAAGCGCCTCCTATCGGACGTCCTCCAACCGAAAAGACATGGCGGATCCCAAATATTGTTGCTACCATAGATTCGTCCATCATCCAACCAAAGATTGTAACAGGCTGAAACAAATATTCAGGGAAAAGATAGAGACAGGAGAACTCCAGCTTGGAAACGAAGGTGTTCATAGAGACCCTCTTCCTATCAGGAACTGTATGATTCGTGGGGATTATGTTCGCAAGACTGTACAATCTATGATGGAGCACTTGTGTGAAATCTTGTATTTCTCCAAAGGACAGCATCAAGACATATTTACGTCCCTCAACCGCGTTGTGTCAGGCAGGCGTTTGTATCCAGAAGCAGTCCAGGAACCCCCAGTCTTTCCTGAAGGACGCGAGCAAAGGAAACTGGGGACTCCTAGCTGTCACTCGTTTGGGAGACGTTGAGTTCAATAGCACGTTGATTGATACGGCTTCCGAATTTAACATCATTCTTGTCAAGACCTTGAGAGCAGACAAAGATTTTAAAGCGATGAAGCTACTCGTCACCCAACCGTGGTTAAAGATTCGAAGGAGAACTCGAGAGATGCATATGGATACATCGATCTTGAAGTCAAATTGGGTGATGCCTCGACACAAGCAAAGTTCTACATATCAAAGATCATCCCAACTACGACATGATCCTAGGATGCTCAACAAAGCAATACCGGTTTCCTCTACACGATACCTGAAAGAATCTCCAACACGCCTTCTGGAACTCCTGATGACTGTCTTTTGCCGCACCAGAAACTTGCCAATGTGACACAACTTCCCGGAGAGAGCATGTCAGCATACATTGAAAGGTTCCGATCTCAAGTAAGTCTCATCACGCAACCCTTTTTACAACCTACCGCCCCTCATTCTGACAAGTCCTGGGGACTGGCTCTAGCCAAAAAACCAACCTTTGCTAAGAGATGCGAATGGGAGGCCGGCCCCTTCAAACAGTTTATCAGGAGTCTAGAAGCTGTCTCGATCAAAGACGACAAAACCAAGACCCCGATGTCCACACGCCCAAACCCGTTTGGAATTGGGGACCTAGTAACGAAGACAACCGCATTCAAGGTCGGAAGCATTACGGTGAGAATGGCTACCTCACCTGATTCAGCCACCGAGAAGGAGGATGAACCATACCTGGTAGTGGATGTCATCCTAGGAGGCTACTGCAAACTCATCAACACTGACAAGCTAGAAGGCGTAACAATTCACTCGCGGTGGCTCAAACCCTACCGTACTTAAGACGCTGCGCTATCACTTTCCATCATCCTACACGCTTTAAGACACTGTGCTACTTCCTCCGGCGTGTTTCCCTTCACAATTTCACATCATATTTGTAATTCCTCTAGAGAATGATTGCAATACTTGCATTCATAATTAGGGTTTCAATTTTCGATTTTCAAATTAATTGAAGTGTTATTTCCATCTGAGAACCTCTTTACCCCTAAAGACACAAAGTCCAACCTAAATCAACCCACTAGAGCAGGTCAGGAAAGAAACCCTAAGCAAAAAAAAAAACATCCTGAAAAAGAGTTGAGGGAAAAGATATGCGCGGGAAGGGAAGAAGCTTTGAGCCACTCACCCCAGCAAGGCCAGGAAGATCTTGCATCAGGAACACAGGTCCGTAGGTATTCCATTATGGCATTATTTATTTTATCACAAATAATTACGTGTGAAGGCGCACCCTTGCGCCTAAGAAGGTTCAGTTGCAGTCTTGATAAAGGGTTATAAAAAAAAAAAAAAAAAAAAAAAAAAAACTTTATTCAAGCAATCAAATAGAAGAAAACCTTGAACTCGGCTGCCACTGAGTACAAGGAAGATGTTCAAATGTACGGAATATACTTGGAAAGAGGAAAAAGAAGAAAAGAGGTTTTAGTCGCCAAGAGGGTCGACCTCGCCTGCACCACCGTTAGGTTCTGCTTCAGCGCCATCACCTGTTGATGCTCCTCCCTTCGGATCTACCTCAACTTCTGTATCAGACATCTCCACAGCAACGCACTCCATCCCGACATCATCAGCGGGAGCATCAAAGGGCACAGCAATATTAGGAGTCGTGCCGATTGCTTTCAAACATTCAGGTTCGTCTGTGTCGGAATCAAGAATTATCACGCCGTCCTGGATTGGTAATCGCACTTATCTTCATTCAGAGGTCGTTTATGCTCAACCCTCTGCCTCTTCAACCGCGCTGCAAATCTCTCTGCCCTTGCGCTTACTAGTGCTTGCAACGCTTCCTCGCGCCTTCACCGCTCCTCCATGTCAATCGCAGCTGAAAGTGCACAGATGCGTCCCCTGGCAATACGCATGTGCAAAATAGACATCCCCTGTATAGTACGGCCGACTTCGCGAAGTGGAAGATCGATCTTAGCCATTACTTCTTCGTGCGCATGGGTTTCATGCTTGTCAACTTCGAATCTTCTTTATGGAGAAGTGACAGAATGATCGTCCACCGCTTCCATGATAAACTGCAAAGGAGAAGAAGTTATGAGCACACAAAAAAAAAATCATCAATCAATCGATCAGTCAATCAGAAGATCAGATAAGTGTGGAGCAGTACCTGAGATATAGAATAAACGACTACGTGAGATGATTCTTTATAATCTCGCAAGTCGACAGAATCCCAGGAGAAAAGAAGTTTTTACTTGCCACCTATAAAGGCTACTAATTCGGGATAGCAATCAACGATGCTTATCAGATACATCTGAGGAAAGCTGATGTGTGATGAAAGGGAGTACACCTGACCCAAGGAAGGGGCCAAGCTCTGTCCAGATATGTACAAAGGGAACCAAATCGACTCACCAGATCCTGCTTCCTTCACAACCTTAATCAGGACTAACCAGTTCCGGTGGCAACGCCTTTGATGTCGACCTATCCGGTAAATATGTATTCACTTTAGCTTGGTCATTTCAGTGTACAAATTTGTCACCATCTCATGCCTACCCCACAATAGTGTAACCATTATGTGCTAGGCAGGGGACTTAATGTTGATGGTGGATTTTCATTTAAGTCTAAAATTGTATAAGCCAGAAAATTATGCGCTAACATCTTGTAAAAGATAAAGCCATTAATAAGTGTTGAATACTTCTTCACTTTACTAATTCACCTAGAATGGAGCATGTGACAACAATCTCATTCTGTGAATTAAATACACGAAATTCATCCAGGTTGGAGCATGTAGCAACAATCCCATATACCCTGTGAATTTACAACATTATTAATTAATGCGTAACCAGCCTTGTATTTCCTGTACTCATTATCAGTGCGGCATGACGACTGAGTGTTGCTCTCAGCAGAGCAACACGAATCTCCAAGCATTATAATGAAAGCATGTACGAAATACCCATACAGGCTGCAACTCTCGGTGTGTTATACTAGCCCGATTGAACAACTCTCGGTGTGTTATACTAGCCCGATTGAGCATCCGGACTGTCTATATCAGTCTGGAAATGATCACGATCATCCAACTTCACCAGCATGATTGGATGGCCCAGATCAATTCCATAACCCCCAAGCAGGTATGGAATATTCGCTGCCGAACCAACGCGGGCCCCGCATGGTCGGCCTCCCCAAACGATTGGCATAGCTTGCCAAAACGTCCAAACCAGAGCAGTATGGACGGAAAACCCTAAATTAGGGTTTGCGGCACATTACATGTGTCGCAAAACAATCTCAACCATCCATCTTCGCAGGTATAGATGGAGGGTGTAGATGTAGATTCAAAGGGCCCAGAGCATGTCAACACAATCACCGTGGGCCCGCATAAATACCTGACCGATCAGTCAAGACCAACCATGGTTGGTCATCCCGATTCGTACGCCCGAATAGAGCATGACGCACGGCCGTGAAACCCAAAATTAGGGTTTTTGAGCATCACGAGCGTCCATCTTCTCCGGCATGAATGGAGGGTCCAAGATTAGATTAAGCAGGTCCGGTCATACCAACATGACCACCGTGGACCCATCTATCCCCTCACCTGATCGGCCAAGGAATACCATGCCTGGCTATCCCAAATCGTCCGCCCAAACTAGCGTGGTCACACTTCCCGATTGCAAACTAATCTCGACCACTCAACTTCGCCGGACGATTTGAGTGGCTTAGATCACGTTTTCATGGGACAGTCAGGTATAGGCGTGAACACCAGCCTACCACTTACACGCCAGACCGATCGGCCAAGGCCGACCAAGATTGGTCATCTTGGAGCGCGCGCCCGAAGTTAGCACGATGCGCGGCTTTTGCGGCACTAGTTTTCTGTCGCAAACTGATCTCGACCACTCAACTTCGCCGGACGAATTGAGTGGCCCAGATCACACTCTCGTGAGATAATGGGGTAGGTGCGCCTACACCGTCATGCCGTCTACATGCATGTACGATCGGCCTGGCCAAAATCGTATCCCAAGCTTGGATTTGACCAGGCTGAAGAGGGATGCTTGCGCACCTCTTATAAAACCCTAATTTCATTAATGGTCGCAGATGAGTGTCTCAAAGATCATCTCGTCCGTCCAACTTCACCGGCTTGGTTATACAGCCCTGGTCAGGAGTTAATTGGTCAGTGCGACGTCATGGTGATCACCATCCGTCACTCTACCACACCATGTGGTCGGTCAAGGGAGGATTTGCTTGCGCAACTTCCAAACCATCACATGAAGTAGGCTGGACATGTGGCTATTTTGAGACGCTCAAACAGCGATGCTTCATACATGCTGAGTATACTCGATGCGGTACCTGCATAGAATACACACGATACTTCACAAGTATCGACTTCCTGAATAACGCAGTTATTCAATTAAGCATTACATGCTACTTTTTGTGGGTCCCACGATCCACACATTCCATACATCAATCATGTCACAAACCGGGGATACATATTTGGGGTATTGGTCCGGCGGTTTACGGCGTGCGCGCACAACGTGCCATCACAAGAACGTGTTAGGAAGTCATGGACGGTTAAGTGATGATGGGAGAAGTGGGCAAGCCTGGTCGTGTGACACTAACACATTACTCCACTACTCCATCACTCCACTTTCTCCACTTCCCACGAGATACGAGGGTTAGGCTAAAAGACTTGTATAAATAGGTTCTCCATCCTATTTTTCAAACAAGACAAGACAAGACAACAGAGGCAAGTGTTGATACAATCGTATTCAAATACTGGAACTGATAGCTTACACCCTGCAAGCCAGTTCAACTTTCTGATACAAGTCATACATAGCCAACACCTTCACATTCTCAACACCTTCTTCGCTTCCCTCCCTAAGATCAACCCCATCTCCTTCACTTTGTGACCGAAACAAGTCTGGAACGGCCATTTCTTGGTTTAGGCCGGACTTGCACAGATTGATTTCTCGAATCTACAAGCACTCCCATGCAGTGCATTTGTTTAAGGTTTAGACTCATTTCTCATCCACACATCCCAAATTACCAAAACCGGCAGAAATAGTTTTCACCCATAAACAGTAGGTATTAAGGAGGTTTTAATAAGTACTAACCTTCCTACTTGAGTAAGGAATATGGTCATCCATCATTGAGCCTTTCGCGCCAAACGTTGAAGCAATTGGTCGAATATGTGATTGGAGGTTCTCCCATGTTTAAAATGTAAAGTATATTGGTGGGTTTGACGATGTTGACATGTCAAAGAATTGTTGAATAGCGTCCAACTGATATTGTTGCAGTCTTGGATGGTGAATTATTGTTGATTTTGTTGTGTTGATTACCTGACCCGCTGAAGAGTTGTAGGATTGAAGTAGTCTTTTAAGGTGATCACTGTTTTCCTGAGATACCTTGTAAGTGATTAGGAGGTCCTACGCATACATTAGATATAATATAGGTGGAGCTTTTTGAGAGATGTTTAGCCCTCTTACAAGATTTTGGGATTCTAGATTGCCCAGGTTTGTCGAAAGGATTTCTGCACATATTATGAAAATATAAGAAAATAAAGGATCTCCTTATCGAATGCCTCTCGTAGGGGTGATGCTTCCGTAAGGGGTACCATTGATGTTAATTAAATAGGTGACTGTAGTGATACATAGCATAATGTAATCTACAAATATGGTTGGAAATCCCATTTTGGTAAATGTTGTTTTGATGAAACCCAATCTAAGCTATCATAAGCTTTCTTTATATATATCCAGTTTAAGGGCTATTTTTGGATCTTTGGTGAGCCCGGAGATTTTAATGTGATAAAATAGTTCTCCAGCAATTGATATGTATTGATCTTTGTAAGACGAAAGTGCTATGATATGGAATTTTTAGGAATGGGAGGAGAGGGCGTCTGCGATTTACCAAGATTTCTGATATCACTTTGTATATTACATTGCACAGGATGATCGGTCTGCATTGGGATGGTTTTAATGGATGATCGATTTTTGGGATTAGGGTGATGTTGGTATGATTCATGAGGAGGTGAATGTTTATGGAGCTAAAAAAGTTGTGGACCATGGCTAGTAATTGAGGGTGTGTGGTTTCCCAGAATACCTTGAAAAACTTACTAGTATATCCATCAGGTCTAGGAGCGCTTTCAGAGTTAATGGAGAACATAGCATGTTTGATTTTCGTTGTAGTCACCTCTTCCATGAGCTTTGGTACATTTTCTTGATGATAATCTGGGTGTGATTTGTGCAAAGAGCTCCTCATCTATTATTGTACTTTGGGTTGTATATTGATAAGTAAAATACTCAAGTATGATTCGAATTACCTAATCTTTATCGCTGACCCAATTTTTTTGTGGATCCTACAATTGTTGTATCTTATTACAACTGTGGTGTATGGTTGCTTTTGTGTGGAAGAAATTCGTATTGTTTTCTCCCAATTGAAGCCATTGGATTCTGGATCTTGGTTGTCAATAATGTTGCATGACATTGTAGAAAAGTTAAGTGATGGTTTCGAAGATGCTTTTCCTGGTTTAGGCAATAGTCTAGTTTGTTACCAGTTTGAATAGCATATTGATGTTGTGCAATTTGAATTTGAGTCGTCGATTTATTGATTAGTTTTGACAGGTGTCCAAAGGTTTCCTTGTTCCGGTCCATAAGGATTTCTCCAGTTCTAATTAACTTTAGCTGAAGGTCTAAAGCAGGTTCCGAGTCATTTTGTTGACTACAGGATGTTTCGACTACTTTCTTGAGTTGTGGGTGAGTTAGCCAAAGATGCTCGAACTTGTAGATTTTTTGCCCGTGCCAGTCAGTTGCTTTCGTATGTAAGAGGATTGGAGCATGATTAGAAACTATTCTGGGAAAATGAGTGACTCCAGCATGAGGGTTGGACGTACGCCAATGCTGGGTAGCGATGGCTCGATCTAGTCTTTCCATGATATTATTTTGTCCTTGTTGATTGTTTGTCCATGTGTCCCAGCGGAAGCCTAGATCCATGAATCCCATTTGATCTATCATTGTGAGAAAAGGTTGAGTTTGTCCATATGTTACTTGCCTTCCTCCTTGTTCTTTTTTATGATTGGTTCATCACCTCGTTAAAGTCTCCTAATAATAACCATGACGTTTCATTGTTGATTGCATGGTAAATTGTGCGGAAATCCTGCCATAAGTATTGTCTTGCGTCTGGTGTGGTGGTATATATCGACGCAAAGCAACAGTTGACCTAGAGCTGGGGGAGTGATGACGACGTGAACGTAACTTTGGGATTGAAGCATTATTCGAACATTTAGATTGTTCTTTCACATAAAATAAATCCCTCCTCTTCTGCCAATTTTGGGTACAGTGGTGAGATATGGGAATTGTAAGGATTGGGCTTGCCCCGACATATGGGATTCATTGGCTAGAGTTTCGAATAAGAAGAGAATGTTAGGTGTATGTAGGGAAATTAACCCTTTTAAGTGTTGAATGTGAAAAAGCGGGGGTCTAACAACCTCATCCAATATTTCGTTTAGGCAATCTGTATGGACAAACTCCAATTTAATTAAAATAGAATCAACTAGACAGACAGATTCAATCAATGGAAATATATCCAAGAGTTGTATCTCTGTTTCACAATGTATCCAAGCGTTGATTCTCTGTAATTCCAATGGAAATATATCCAAGAGTTGTATCCAAGAGTTGTATCTCTGTAAATAGCAAATCAAACAAATAGAAATCCGCGAGCCTAATTATTATGTGAAACAACTTGAACGGTACCAAAAACCAATGTTCAAGTGTCAATCAATTTATATCAACAACCAAAGGTTATATTATCTAATTGATTGAACTACGCACAACCTGTGATATTTCAATTATATAGAAAATATAATGCGGAAAAGAAATAACACAAATACCACAAAATTTGTTAACGAGGAAACCACAAATGCAGAAAAACCATGGGACCTGGTCCAGATTTGAATACCACTATGTATTAAGCCGCTACAGACTCTAGCCTACTACAAGTTAAATTGTGTCTGGAATGTAGTTAAGACCTAACCAATCTCACATTGATCAAGGTACAGTCGCGTTCCTTACGTCTCTGAATCCCAGCAGGACTCTACGCACTTGATTCTCTTAGCTGATCTCACCCACAACTAAGAGTTGCTACGACCAAAAGTCAAAGACTTGATAAACCAATCTGTCTCACACAGAAAAGTCTATTGAATAGATAAATCTGTCTCCCACAGAAATACCTATGAATTTTGTTCCGTCTTTTGATAAATCAAGGTGAACAGGAACCAATTGATACGACGGACTTATATTCCCGAAGAACATCCTAGTAATATCAATCACCTCACAATAATCTTAATTGTATGGTAGCGAAACAAGATATTGTGGAATCACAAACGATGAGACGAAGATGTTTGTGACTACTTTTAATAGTACCTATCGGAGATAAATCTCAAGCAAATCTTAGCAAAGATAATACTCAATCACGATAGTAGAAATAAGATCTGAACACGCAACTACAGAGAAAATAGTTGGGTCTGGCTTCACAATCCCAATGAAGTATTCAAGTCGTTAACCTGTAATGGTTTTAGAAAAACCTAGGTTAAAGGAGAATCGACTCTAGTCGCAACTAGTATCACACAGGAGGTGTGGGGATTGGGTTTTTTAGTTGCTAGAGTTCTCCCTTATATAGTCTTCAAATCAAACTTTGCAAACAATGTTACCTTGGTAACAAATCATTCAATATTCACCGTTATATGAAAACCTTATTAGACTCAAGCTAATATCTTTCAACCGTTAGATCGAAGTTAGCTTGTTACACATAAATGAAAAGTGACTTCATTTAGATATGGGTAACTGTACCTAAATGTGTACACCTTGTTAGCTCAACAATAGTTAACCGAAGTTAGCCATATGAACACTTTCATATCAACCTTATTCATTTTAACACAACTAGTTCAAATGACTCAAATGAAACTAGTTATAGAGTTGCTTAATTGTTTATATTCTGATATAAGTATCCAAGACACAATTGAAGCAAAGTAGATTTTGATTCACTCGAATCAATTCATGAACATTACAGCCACCGTTTGCAAAAGATTGCATTCCTTATTATATAAATGTATTAGTTCATGAACAAACCGATTTTAAAACATAACCTACTCAAGTATGCGAACGAGTACGCATACCTAAGTGGCCGGACTTAGTTTGGGTTCGCCAATATGTGAACTGTACGCATACCTTCCAAACTCAGTTAAATCCCGGAACTTTGATCTTACGCCAGTACGCGTACGGGTATGCATACTAAGTTCCCGGACTTCTATTATACCAACCAGTACGCATACGGGTATGCATACTATGGTTCCCGGACTTGGAATAACTTGCAGCAGTTAGCATACAAGTACGCATACTGTGTTATATTCAATCATGGTTATTTGTTCTAACCTCTCAGTTCAATCATTGAAACATTCTTAGAATACGGGAATAGCTGTCTCACACAAACCATTAGCTTCAAAGCAATTTTCAAATGATCGAATGATCAATATAAATATTTCGAGTCTACATCAAATGACTGTCTCACACAAATCATGTAAGATGTTACCAGGCAATTTTCACATTATCATCTTTTGACTTTCATCAAGAATATAAGATGAACTTGGTTAAAGCGAAAGCTTACCAACACATATTTCTCGAAATATGTAAGCGAGTTAAATTCAGCTCGAAATATCAAATGTGTGTAATCGAATTCTATATAGCTATACGACTTTTATCTCAAATAGGAGATAGAGTAGATAGACTTTTGAGTGATAGATGAGTTCAAGTCTCCACATACTTTGTTGCTGAATTTCCACAAGCTCCCCTTAGTAGTTATTCGTCTACAATCGATGAACGCCATGAAGTTTAAAGCTCAACTACAATTTATATCCTAATCCGAGACTTAGCTATAAGTAGACTAGAAATCAAGACTTATAGTTTGGCAACTAAACTTGACAAACAAGCTTGAGATTGCAATGCTTGCGAGTTCGACCAAGCAGTGCTCTAAAGTCTCCCCCTTTGTCAATTTGAATGACAAAACTATCAATACATATGGATTACAAAATAAATAAACTTTGTAGCTTCTCATCCAAATGCTTGATTTCCTTGGTTCTTCAACATTACTCGAAATCTTAGTCACTTCCAAGTACTCCAGTGATTCTCAACGTGTTCAATTCAGCATCATAGTTGTTGAGGATCCGTAGCTATAACAAAGTATAAAAACAAGATGTTTTTGTATTGTTATACAGTGGCATAGTATTATTACACAACATCGAAGTCCAATTGCATCACAACTTTGACAACAATACTATGGTGATATGTATCACTCCCCCTTAGTCAATACTTCATCTCACAATGAAAACCACTCCCCTTTACATAATGATCTGTAAACCATACGTATTTGTAGTGTGAGCTACACATTCATTTTCCCTCTTTTTTTAAATATACATTGGCAAAGATATGAAAACTAGTGGGATCATAATGAAATTATCATAGAGATACTTCATGACTAAAACAGAACATATCAACTTTGTTTCGATGATTTTACATAGTCGAAACTTGATGTATTCATCAAGGAGTTTATAAAGATACAAGATAACTCCTACAATATTTCATAGCCGCACTCCCCACAAAGAGTTGGCAATTAAGCACAAGTTCAATTAAGAACTCTCCCCCATAAAATGTCATTCCCGAAAGAAAAACAAGAGCGACCTTACTTTTACAAGAAAATAAGGATTTCTTTGGACATTAACAAATTACATGAAACATGAATTTGTATTCAGAAAACTCAATTAAATTAACCACAAGAGAACCCATGATTAATTTAATCGGAAATGCTCAATATAAGAGAACTTATGGAGCCGCACAGTACTTACACAAAAAAGTGGATCAGGGAAAGATCAATACTGCGGAATATACAAAGATTCATTCTATTTTCATCAATATTTGCATAATGATTTCATAGACTTAATCTTTGTTATCAAAAGTTTATTCTATCTTCCATCAATATTTGCATAATGGTAGGCTGGGAAGATGGTCTGATTTTTAGCCTACTTGTTATAAACCGCAAGTGCACGGTGTCTACTATGAAGAACAGGGCAAATACGGGTCGATCCTCAGGGACTTGTGATGCTAATATATTGATCAAAGCTTGCTAGACTGAATTCCTAAGAGGTGACAGAAATATTCGGTGTGTTGTCGATGCGACTGAAGTGAAATTGTGACAGTGAACTAAGGTATCAAATAGGTAGTAACAATTTTAGAGAACACTAGAGTGGTGAATCCACCTCTAATTCTCATGTTCAGGCAATGTAAGTCAAGCTATGATTTTGTGCCTTCATTTGAAGGTCTTGGCTAGATGTTCATTAACTAGTTTTGCTAACTCACCCCTAGTATGAGTGGTCTTCTTACAGTACCACTCATCACAGTCTTATAAGCTCAATGGCTAACTACTAATCTTAATCATATTGTAACATAACAAAAATCAAACCAAAGACAAACATGCTTGGCATGATATTTAGGGGTTTCATCAAACACCCTAGCAATTAAGTTTAGAACATGATACAAATTACACTAAGTGGTGCTCTGGCTAGCCCAGGCATAAGCTTCTAACATACACAGCTCAATTATATTTATACATGCAAAATCCCCAAAAACCCTAATTTCCTTCAAAAATAGAAAAACAAGAAAATACCCTCTCACCCACGTCGCTGAATCGTTGTCCCCTCTGTAAAATCGGCTCTGCAACTCCATTGCTTTGATTTTTCCCCAACTGTGATGAAACCCTAACCTAATTCCTTCTATTTCTCACTTAGCTTCTAGGGGTAGAGGCTATGAGTGAAATAGAAGCAAGTAGGAGGTGATAACGGCTCATGTTGCGCCGTTGTTGTCGCTTGGTGGCTGAGGAAGGAGAAGATGATGACAGCTCTGCCATGGTCGGGGGGAGGAGGTATGGAGGTCTCTGGGTTTGTCGGGTGAAGGGAGAAGAAATTAGGTTTGGTTTTGGTTAAAGGGGAGATATATAGGTAGCTTTGGTGTTGAGCGGAAACATCAAGAGCTGATGAGGAGGCTGTAGCGACCGTAGGATGTGGATGGGTGAGATCTCAACAGCTCAGGAAGGACTGGGATTTTGGTGTTGAGCGAATGCATCAAGGGACGATGTGCAAGAAGGGGCGAGCGTAGGATGTGGTTGGGCGAGATCTGAACGGCTCAAATGGAGCGGGCTCGGATCCGGATCGTGGGTAGCTCGAGCCCATGTCTTGTAAATGAGTTGCTACTTGTTGGGTTGCAACTGATGCGCGCGCGGGCTTTGCCTTTCTGCTCCATAGATGCTTGCCTCCAATTTTCGGCTCTTTTGGCTCCTCAATTTCTCCGAACTTTATTTACTGCCTAAAAATACAAAGTTAATTAGTACAAATATTTATTCTTGAAAACAAAGAAAACACAGAATTTGGGATAATATCTGATTCTTGAGCACAAAAGATGAGTTAAATGCCAATAAAAAGGTGTATAAATATGCAATATTTGGCACTCATCAAATACCCCCAAACCTGAATTTTACTTGTCCTCGAGTGAAACAGAAATTAGGAAATCCTAACTATACCCCTGTCGCAGGTCTCTCGAATGCATTTAGCGTATGCACTAAGCCTTTAAACCCCTAGGTGTCCCTAGTGGACGAGTTGTAGTCTCGTGAGGGTTTACCGCAGGTGTACCCACAAAACCTTCTCCAACTTCGTAGTGTAAAAGAGTCTCAAGCATCCAAGGAGCTATGAGGACATAGAGTTTCTGCATGCTAGTAACAAGAAGTTAGAACTACCAAAGAACGCATTCTCATCCTTAAGTGCTGAGCGAGAAGTAACCATACCATATGAAAGAATTCGGGTTCGATTGTGATCATAAGCCTCGACTTCTGCCTTACTAATAGGGTTTTATGATAATTGCACTCAAAAAGATTGCTTTTTTTAGTCTCTCATGTGTGCGAGCGGGAATAAAGAGAGAAATCCTGCACACGTTGTAGGTAAGAAGGATAACCTTCCGAAATAATTTCTGGAGACTCCACAAGAGTGTGGACAAAAAGAATCTTTTTCTGATGATCTCTAAGAAAGGAAATCAACCATTAGCAAGGATGGGAGTACTTACTTACCTTCTCACCCGATCGGCAATTAATATCACTCTCTCAGCATTCATAGAAACGTCTTCAATCTTCGGTCTTCGGTCTTCAAATGTTGATGACGAACTTCTGAACTTCACAAAAACTTGACAAACATTTTTTTTTTTTTTTTTTTTGAATTACAATAAAACAATAAAACTCAATTTTTCACAAACTTCATTAATTCTCATCCTATTTTCTTTTCTTTGCACGTAAACCTTGGACTATATCAACTTTTCCTTCAAATATTCTGATGTTGCTCCGCTTGCTGACGATGATGTGTTTCTATGAATCTGTTGATGTTGTTGAGAGGGAGAGAGTGATGCTAACTACAAATCGGTATTTAGAAGGAGTTTTCATCTTTAAACGTCACCCTCATGATTGACAAAAATAGCACTCAAGAGATCAAAAGTAGTGCTGAAAATGGTGCGAAGTTGGGTAGCTCACCATTCCTACCCCGGAATTGACGTACGGTGACACACACTCTAACAGCTTTTCTAGAAAGTTGCAAAAAATTGAAGGTTGGTGCCTCACTTGATGTAAAATGGGTAGTCTCCACTATGGGTGATCACAATTCTACTATCGAATATCTAAACAGCACCTAATTCGCCCTCCCAGTATGGTTAAATCCAACTTTAACGCTCTAATCAACTAAGAAACCCGATTGCGTTCTCCAGTACTTCCAATTTATGTTATTTCGGTCAAACTCTCTATGTAAACATAGCTAGAAGCATGCTAGTGACTCTAAAATCTCTAAAAGTTGGAGGTTTTTTTTTTGTAAAAAGTTTTTTTTTTTTTTTTTTTTTTTTTTTAAGAAATAAAAGACTAAAAACTCTATATGCAAATGCAAATGCACCCCAAACCTAAATCAAACATTGTCCTCAATGTGTCAACAGATAGGAAAAATTTAAACAGTTACATACCAAGAGAACTATGATGAGTAGAGAAAAGGGAAGAGATTACCGGATGTCGGCGGAGCAAGGTTAGAGCTTCAATAGTCAAGGCTAGAATCCAACATTCTCAGTGGAGATCATATCGGATTAGCACAATATATGTACAAGAAAACTCAACCGATTCAAGAAAGAAAATTTAACAAGTCCTACTGGATTATATACAATGAAAATTCACCATATACTAACAATCTAAAGAGTTGAGGATCAACCCAATATAAAATATGTACAAACATCAACAGCCTTACACAAATATAATATGAGAGTGCAAGTAAGATTGTGTATGTGAATGAGTTTCCCCCAAACCTAAACTTGTCAACAGGTGTGTTTTTGAGCACAAAATCTTGCAAATTTAAAGGTACATCATGCACAAGGTCTAACTCAAAGTGAGTTTTGCTAAGAACGGGCAGACATACACATTCCAACTGTGGTTCCCTAAAAGTGTTATACTTTGATGCAAAATAGTCCAAGAGGACTTGGGAAGCACAAAGCTCTAAGCCTAAGTAAGGCATTTTCAGAAAAGTTGGTTTTGCAATTTTGTTACAAACTACACCTAGGTTTGGTGGAGGAGTTTCAATCTGTGACTTAGGAGAGAAAGTAGGTACATCTAAGTTGTTTTCATGTATAAGATCATTTGCACCATCACATACTTTCCTAAGGTCAGAAGAGGGTAAATCATGCTCACCAGCATAGAACAATTCATCAATCACCATGTCATAATCATCAGAGCAGGCAACATATTGTGATATGGGCGGGAATCGAGACACAACAATAATATCATGATCCAAAAGAACATTAGTGTCAACAGAAGATTCATCTTTTCCTAAGTCACAAACAAGTTGTGTAGCATGCTCACATTCACTGAAGAATTTCACAAACCCAAGCTCAGAGTTAACATCACATGTATGAATATTAGAAGAGGCATCACCCATAGGGTTCACAGAAGAGACGCCTAACGTCTCTGAACCCAAAAATTCCATCATATTTTCTGCATGCACATGCTCTTCTAACATATCATATTCATCATCATCATCATCATAACAACAATGCATTTCCCTATTATCATTTCTAGTGTACTCATTTTCCTCTAGATTAGGTTCATATTCAGTGTATGGTTGTGCATATGGTTCACTAGAGAAGGGATGCTCATGCAATGCTTTCCATCCAAGTATATCATTGTTTTGCTCTATGAGCTCTTCCATTAGTGATTGCATACAAGGGGTTAGGGGAGTATAACATTGTTCAACTTCCCACTGTGATGGATGATGTATGTGTGCATGGTTATCATGGCTTTCCCTAGACTGTCTAAACTCATGTAAAATGTAGCAGTTCTCAACAGGGTGGTCTAAGCTACCACATAAGGTACAAGCATACATTTCATAGTGCCTAGGGGGATTAGATTCGACAGATTGCTCATGTAATTGCCTTTCTAAAGCAGATACTTGAGCTTCTAATTGATCTAAAAGTGATGACTGGGTATGAGAAAATTGTTCATTTTCAACCTGTGGTGGATGATACATGTGCTCATAATGATTAGGGTATGTGAAGTCGGGGCCCTGAGAAGGCTCATAATATTCCCTAAAATCATTATGGTATGTGGGGAGTTCATATTGTGAAGCATGCCCGTAAGCAAGCTCTCTAATGGATTTGTTTCCATCCCCAGATGCAGACCAAAATCCTGACATGGTCTAGCAACTCAATTTGGGCTCAAAAAGAAGCATATAGCCTAGCACACATCAAATATACTAAGTCCAGATGCAAGCCCAGGTGACGCAAATGCACAGCCCAAAGGTTATGCAAAGCCCAGCTGTTGTGGGCTCAGTTTTGGTTTGAATGGGCTTTGGTTTATGTGGGCTTTGGTTTATTTGGGTTTTGGTTTATGTGGGCTTTGGTTTGTGCAAATAGCTTATGCACAGGACAAGTTTGTACACAGCCCAGAGAGATACAACCCACAAAAGAAAATGACACCTGATTCTAAGTGTAAGCCCAAAAGGTTGCTTTGTGGTACAGTGGGCTTCAGATTTGTGCAGAGCCCAGGTTGTTTAGTCTAAGTGCAAATGCACAGCCCATTTTATATGCAAGCCCAGTTCACAGTGGGCTTCAATGGTTGGTTTAAGTGGGCTGTTTTGGTTTATATGGGCTTAGTTTGTGCAAAGAACAAATTTATGTGTAGCCCAGCTGTGTGGGTTTCAGTTTGTGCACAGGGTGTGTGCAGGTTTTTTGCAGAAAAGAGCAATGCAATGCAATGCAAACTCACAGAAAATGATGCAAAGACTTGGTTTGCGGGAGTAATGTGCAACCGCAACTCGGCTGTTTGCAACCTTGGTTTACACAGGTAAACTTGCAACTCAGCTCAGCCTAGGTTGTGTGGGCTTCAGCTTGTGCACAATTTTCATAAAGTGACACTCCAATTTCAAAGACACAGAATGCTTTAAGAATTGCACAAAGACAAGTCTAAGTCTAGTTCAGCTCATGCAAAGGCTATGTGCACGAGAAATACAAAGCACAGAACACAAACTCACGAAATTGTCACACCATTTCACGGAGAGCTTAGCACAAAGGTGTGCTTTTTGCTGCTATACAAAGACAGGGGTAAAATGCACAAAGACGAGAATAGCACAAGCTTATGCACTGCACAGAATAGCACAAGCTTATGTACTGCACAGAATAGCACAACTCACAAAAATGACACAGCACTGCACATTGCAGCTTATGCGCAGAACAACAATTGTATAGAGCACAGGAATTTCAGGTCAGATTGGTTAACCAATTTTCACAGAGCATGCTCAAGTTTGGCTCACAGATCACACAAATTTGCGAGGCTTAAAAGCACGGGTAGGTACGAGAATAAGCAAATGGGTGACCCGAGTCAACGGGGTTTCATGATTTGCGGGCTTTCAATGATGCACGGGATCATACACGATGCAAAAAAACATGCTCGGGATGTCAACAAGTTGGCTTAACAGGTTACACGGGGAGCGAGATGGCTCACGGGGCTGTGGTGTCAAGTTGGGATTGCGATAACTTGGTTACCCAAATGCAGCTCGGTCTCTGAGCTGCGGGGGGCTGGAGCTGAATACAGGGCAGCTCTAGGCTATGCTCAGGTCACAGGGATGGCCTAGCATTCAACTAGTGACAATGATTCAGTTGACAGGGTTTCACACAAAGTCAAGCATTCAAGACACACAAAGATGACGGAGACGAGCTCGGCAAACTCATGCAATAAAAGGACTCGGCTAACGAGTGCAGTGGTAAGCTCGGGGTTGTTGCTCTTTGGTTTGTAGCTAGCGACTATCCAAGTTCAACCTCACGGCTACGGGGCTTGAGGTCAAGACAGGAAGCTAAGCCCAATGGTTCAATGCACGGGTTACACTACATCACACATTTCGACTTTTTACAACATGCCATAGAATGTGTCAATCGGCTTAGTTGACCTCAAATTTTTGAAAGGTCAAGCCCCAAAAATTGCGGGGCATATGGGTCACTCAGTGATAAAGCGAGCTTACCGAGTTGCTTTGCTCAAGCTCACGGCTTCGAGGGCTGGAGTTGAACATATGGGTTGCGGGGGCGGGTTGAAGCTATGCAAGTTACATCACAAGCTCAACGGCTTCGAGGGCCGGAGCTTGGCTCGAAGCGAGATGAAGGTTAAGGGTTACACGGCTCGAGATCAAGCCCGGACACAACTCGGGGGTGATTGGTCATGCAAGGTAACTAAGTTATCATGCGGCGAAATCACGAGATGCACACACGAGATACACGGTGATCATTCAAGTCTGTCAATAGGCTTGGTACAGGGGTAGATGGTATCAATTATCTCGGTTGATGTCAACCGGGTCGATTGATATCAACTTTCTCGATTGACTTCAACTCGGGGTTTGCAGGTATCTTTGCTAACCAAGTTAGAGTTCAACTCAAAGACATCGAGACTAGTTTAGCATGCATCTATTCGAGTTGTTATTGGTTTTTTGGTGAGCATACATGGCATAACATTCATCACAGCATCATGTTTATGAGCATCAAAAGCTAGTTGTTCATTATTATGCACTCAGACTCACAAAATACCGCACTTACGAGGCTTACCTCACTCACGGGGCAATGCAAGGTTCAATTACGGTTCATTCACTTTGCTAAGCTCAAACTTGAGCTTTTCCTTGTCTTCCTTGGGTTGGCTCAAGAAGACAACCTCTCACAAAGCAAGCACAGCAAAGTACAGCAAGTACTGCAGCTCAACAAAGAATTTAGTTCCCAGAGCTTCACAGTTAAAGCAAGAAAGCATTAACCAGCAAGTTCAAAAGGTTTGCACAATGAAAGATGTGATATGCAGCGGTGATGGTGCAGGGTTTTTGCGAGGTGATAATGTGCTGAGAGCTATGATTTAAGCAAACAGAACTACAACAATGACAGCAACCACCGCAAATTCAGCTATCACAGATGATAAAAGAAAAACTACAAAGATAAACTACAGATGATAGTTACACTAAACTATAGCAAGGCAATGATGCAGAGATATGCAAAGTTAAACTAAGCTACAACTATAATGGCAGGGAAACAAAAAGTTATGCTTGCTAAGATGCAATACAGATGCAAGAATGTAAAGGATGCAAGAAAAAGAAAAAGAAAAACTTTAGCTAAGTTACTGATAATCTGAGGCTACAAGTAATATTACACAACAAGTATGTACAAGGGTGAAATGAACTCGGTAAAGGCAAGCAAATGATCGACGGGGCACACGCCAAGTCCCCGAAGAACGCGCCAAAAACTTGGTAGGTCAAAGATGGTCTGATTTTTAGCCTACATGTTATAAACCGCAAGTGCACGGTGTCTACTATGAAGAACAGGGGCAAATACGGGTCGATCCTCAGGGACTTGTGATGCTAATATATTGATCAAAGCTTGCTAGACTGAATTCCTAAGAGGTGACTGAAATATTCGGTGTGTTGTCGATGCGGCGAAGTGAAATTGTGACAGGTGAACTAAGGTATCAAATAGGTAGTAACAATTTTAGAGAACACTAGAGTGGTGAATCCACCTATAATTCTCATGCTCAGGCAATGTAAGTCAAGCTATGATTTTGTGCCTTCATTTGAAGGTCTTGGCTAGATGTTCATTAACTAGTTTTGCTAACTCACCCCTAGTATGAGTGGTCTTCTTACAGTACCACTCATCACAGGCTTATAAGCTCAATGGCTAACTACTAATCTTAATCATATTGTAACATAACAAAAATCAAACCAAAGACAAACATGTTTGGCATGATATTTAGGGGTTTCATCAAACACCCTAGCAATTAAGTTTAGAACATGATACAAATTACACTAAGTGGTGCTCTGGCTAGCCCAGGCATAAGCTTCTAACATACACAGCTCAATTATATTTATACATGCAAAATCCCCAAAAACCCTAATTTCCTTCAAAAATAGAAAAACAAGAAAATACCCTCTCACCCACGTTGCTGAATCGTTGTCCCCTCTGTAAAATCGGCTCTGCAACTCCATTGCTTTGATTTTTCCCCAAATGTGATGAAACCCTAACCTAATTCCTTCTATTTCTCACTTAGCTTCTAGGGGTAGAGGCTATGAGTGAAATAGAAGCAAGTAGGAGGTGATAACGGCTCTGTTGCGGTTGTTGTTGTCGCTGCTGGTGGCTGAGGAAGGAGAAGATGATGGCAGCTCTGCCATGGTCGGGGGGAGGAGGTATGGAGGTCTCTGGGTTTGTCGGGTGAAGGGAGAAGAAATTAGGTTTGGTTTTGGTTAAAGGGGGGATATATAGGTAGCTGTGGTGTTGAGCGGAAACATCAAGAGCTGATGAGGAGGCTGTAGCGACCGTAGGATGCGGATGAGTGAGATATCAACAGCTCAGGAAGGACTGGGATTTTGGTGTTGAGCGAATGCATCAAGGGACGATGTGCCAGAAGGAGCGAGCGTAGGATGTGGCTGGGCGAGATCTGAACGGCTCAAATGGAGCGGGCTCGGATCCGGATCGTGGGTAGCTCGAGCCCATGTCTTGTAAATGAGTTGCTACTTGTTGGGTTGCAACTGATGCGCGCGCGGGCTTTGCCTTTCTGCTCCATAGATGCTTGCCTCCAATTTTCTGCTCTTTTGGCTCCTCAATTTCTCCGAACTTTATTTACTGCCTAAAAATACAAAGTTAATTAGTACAAATATTTATTCTTGAAAACAAAGAAAACACAGAATTTGGGATAATATCTGATTCTTGAGCACAAAAGATGAGTTAAATGCCAATAAAAAGGTGTATAAATATGCAATATTTGGCACTCATCAAATTAGGGGTTTCATCAAACACCCCAGTAAATGAAATTAAAACATAATTAAAGCTGTCAAGATACAAAATTAACACTAAGTGGTGCTCTGGCTAGCCCAGGCATAAGCTTCTAACATACACAGCTCAATTATATTTATACATGCAAAATCCCCAAAAACCCTAATTTCCTTCAAAAATAGAAAAACAAGAAAATACCCTCTCACCCACGTCGCTGAATCGTTGTCCCCTCTGTAAAATCGGCTCTGCAACTCCATTGCTTTGATTTTTCCCCAACTGTGATGAAACCCTAACCTAATTCCTTTTATTTCTCACTTAGCTTCTAGGGGTAGAGGCTATGAGTGAAATAGAAGCAAGTAGGAGGTGATAACGGCTCTGTTGCGGCTGTTGTTGTCGCTGCTGGTGGCTGAGGAAGGAGAAGATGATGGCAGCTCTGCCATGGTCGGGGGGAGGAGGTATGGAGGTCTCTGGGTTTGTCGGGTGAAGGGAGAAGAAATTAGGTTTGGTTTTGGTTAAAGGGGAGATATATAGGTAGCTGTGGTGTTGAGCGGAAACATCAAGAGCTGATGAGGAGGCTGTAGCGACCGTAGGGTGTGGATGAGTGAGATCTCAACAGCTCAGGAAGGACTGGGATTTTGGTGTTGAGCGAATGCATCAAGGGACGATGTGCAAGAAGGAGCGAGCGTAGGATGTGGCTGGGCGAGATCTGAACGGCTCAAATGGAGCGGGCTCGGATCCGGATCGTGGGTAGCTCGAGCCCATGTCTTGTAAATGAGTTGCTACTTGTTGGGTTGCAACCGATCTGCGCGTGAGGCTTTGCCTTTCTGCTCCATAGATGCTTGCCTCCAATTTTCTGCTCTTTTGGCTCCTCAATTTCTCCGAACTTTATTTACTGCCTAAAAATACAAAGTTAATTAGTACAAATATTTATTCTTGAAAACAAAGAAAACAAAGAATTTGGGATAATATCTGATTCTTGAGCACAAAAGATGAGTTAAATGCCAATAAAAAGGTGTATAAATATGCAATATTTGGCACTCATCACATAATGACATATAACAAACTTAACTTTTGACATATATGGGACATCATAGTTCACGGACGCAAACACACATATCCCATAATAATTTTTGCAATATATAAAACCAATAAAGATTAATACTGCAAAATCATCTTCCAAATAAACTTTGAAATTTAAATAAATAAATCTAAAAACAATTCAAGATGAAAATCGTTGGAAATAGCTATGTGTACTCACAATAATTGCTATTCCAAACCCTAGTTATCCTTCTTAAAGACACAAGAATAAATTCTCATAAGAAGTTTCCTAGACATTAAGACCTTTGAAGAATTCTTTATCGTCCTCGAACTCCTTGTTCATTGGAACATAAGGTTCATGAAGAAAGGAGTCAATTTCAACAAACCTTCTTGACTGGTGTCGAACCAGGGCCTTCTAAATTTCAAGAGTCCTAAAAACAATAGCCTTTATTTGTTGCATCTCCTTTCTTATTTCCTTTAATTCTTCAAGAACACCAGAAAATTTCTGAATATTTGAAGGGGCAACTCTTGGTTTCCTCACATTCCTCATTTTTCTTTTCAAGGAAGAGGATACACGAGATTTATCTTTTTTCCTCATGATTGATAGCTTAGCAATCATATTAACCTCTCTTCCATCAGAAGTCATAATGTTTGGAGTCTCCATACAAATATGGGTTTGTGAGAGAAATTCACAAAGCAAGCTCTACAAGCAAACTTGTGATAAAAAGAGTTTTTACAAGGAAGGAATGTAGGGTTACGAAACCTTTATACAATAGGAAGAATCACGTAAGCACAACTCTCATCCCCAAAGAAGGTAAAATTGTCGATTTTAACCCTCTTTTAATGAATCAAAACATGGAAACATCTTTTCAATACCAAACTAGGATATGAAAAGACTAACCGAAATCAAAATAAATAAATAAATAATAATAATTTTTTTTTCTTTTTAAGGCATGGAGATGCTAAGCTCTTATCTCTTTGGGATCAGGTACTTGAGACAAGAAGCACAACTGAAAAACTGGGGGTACAACAACCTCACCCAATATTTCGCTTAGCAATCTGTATGGACTAACTCCAATATACTTTCAAGAGAATCAACTAGACAATCAGACTCAATCTTAAGAAAAGTATATCAAAGAGTTATATCTCAGTCTCTCAATTCAATCTGCAATCAAACAAATAATAATTTGGGAGCCCGATTGAATATAAGAGAAATAAACTTGAACGGTACCAAAGAACAATGTTCAAGGATCAATCAATTTCAATCAACAACCAAAGGTTGGATTTACCAATTGATCGATTCAGCGCACAACCTATGATATTTCAATTATATAACAAAATATAATGCAGAAAAGAAATAACAGAGACACCAGAAGTTTTGTTAACGAGGAAACCGCAAATGCAGAAAAACCCCGGACCTAGTCCAGTTGAACACACACTTTGTATTAAGCCGCTACAGACACTAGCCTACTACAAACTAACTTCGGTCTGGACTTTAGTTGAACCCCAATCAATCTCACACTGATCCAAGGTACAGTTGCGCTCCTTACGTCTCTGATCCCAGCAGGATACTACGCACTTGATTCCCTTAGCTGATCTCACCCACAACTAAGAGTTGCTATGACCCAAAGTCGAAGAATTTAATAAACAAATTTGTCTCACACAGAAAAGTCTACAGGAATAGATAAATCTGTCCCCAAAAAAAATGTTTGTTCCGTCTTTTGATAAATCAAGGTGAACAGGAACCAATTGATATACCGGACTTATATTCCCGAAGAACAACCTAGAAATATCAATCACCTCATAATAATCTTAATCGACTAGCAAAACAAGATATTGCGGAATCACAAACGATGAGACGAAGATGTTTCTGACTACTTTTCTATCTTTCCTATCGGAGAAATTAATATCAAGCCAATCTTACGATTGTACTCAAATATGATAGAAATAGCAAGATCAGATCACGCAACTACAGAGAAAATAGTTGGGTCTGGCTTCACAATCCCAATGAAGTCTTTAAGTCGTTAACCTACATGGTCTCGATAGAAACCTAAGGTTAAAGGAGAATCGACTATAGATTATACAATTAGTATCACACAGGAGGTGTACGGATTAGGTTTCCCAGTTGCTAGAGTTCTCCTTTATATAGTCTCCAAATCAAGGTTTGCAATTGAAGTTACCTTGGTAACAAAGCATTCAATATTCACCGTTAGATGAAAACCTGATTAGATTCAATCTAATATCTCTCAACCGTTAGATCGAACTTAACTTTTTATACACATGTGAAATGTAACTTTATTTAGGTTTGAGTAACCGTACCTAAACGTGTACAATTAGTTGGTTAAACAATAGTTAACCAATGGTTATCCATATGAGCACTTTCATATCAACCTTATCCATCTTCACCATAACTAGTTCAAATGACTCAAAAGAACTAGTTAGAGAGTTGTTCAATTGCGTAGATCTCATACAAGTATACAAGATACAATCGAAGCAAAAACAGTTATGATTCACTCGAATCGATCCATGAACATTATAGCCACGGTTTGCAAAGATTGCATTCCTTAATTTATAAATGTCTTAGTTCACAAATAAACTATTTTTAGAAATTAACCCACTTAAGTACGCATACTTAAGTACCAGGAATGAGCTTGTTTTCAGTTCACAAACTCCAGCAGAAATTCAAGGGATGTGAACTTCCGACAGTACACGTTCTTAGCTCCGGTCATCCTAAACCAGTAAAGTAAGCATACTTTGGTTTAAGGATTTTGGATTTACACAAGTATGAATTCACATACAATGTTTATATCCAAACATGGTTATATATTCTAAACTCTCATTTCAATCATTGAAACTTTCTTAGAGGATGTTATATAGTTGTTATTCACAAACTATTTTTCATCAAAGCGATTTTCAAGTTATTGAAATAATCAACATGACTTTCGTCACGAGTAAAGATGAACTTGGCCAAAGCGAAAGCTTACCAACACATATTTCGAGAAATAGATAAGCTAGATAAACTCAACTCGAAATAGCAAATGTGTATAATCGAAGTCTATATAGAAATAAGACTTTTGTTTCAAGATAGGAGATAGAGTAGATAGACTTTTGAGTGATATATAGATAAGTTCAAGTCTCCACATAACTTTTTGTCGATGAAGTTCCACCAGTTCCTTGAGTAGTTCTTCGTATTTGCATGATGAACGTCATGGAGTCTAGAGCTCAACTACACTTAATATCCTAGTCCGAGACTTAGCTATAAGTAGACTAGCAATCAAGACTTATAGTTTTGGCAACTAAACTTGACAAACAAGCTTGAGATATAAACGCTTGCGAGTTCGACCGAGAAGTGCTCTAACAATCTCCCCCTTTGTCAATTTTAGTGACAAAACTATCAATACATATGGAATACAAAATAAATAAACTTTGCAGCTTCTCGTCCACATGCATGATCTCCTTGGTTCTTCAACATTACTCGAAATCTTCGACACTTCCAAGTACTCCAATGATTCCAAAGTTATTCAATTCAACATCATCGTTGTTGAAGATTCGTAGCCATAACAATGAGAAAACAATAGCTCTCGATCATTGTTATACAGTGTCATAGTATTGTTACACAGCATCAAAGTTCAATTGTATCACAACTTCGACAACAATACCATGGTGATATGTATCACTCCCCCTTAGTCAATACTTCATCTCACATGAAAACCACTGCCCCTTACATAATGATCTGAAAACCATATGTATTTGTAGTGTGAACTGCACATTAATTCTCCCTTTTTGTCAATAAAATTGGCAAAGGTACGAAAACTAGTGGGATCCTAATGAAATTTCCATAGAGATACTTCATGACCAAAAGAAAGTACATATCAACTTTTTAGATGTAATCATATAGTCGAAACTAAATGCATTCATCAAGGAGTTTATAAAGATACAAGATAACCCCAATAATATTCCACAGCCGCACTCCCCACAAAGATTTGGCAATTAAGCACAAGTTCAATTAAGAACTCTCCCCCATAAATGTCATTCCCGAAAGAACAACAAGAGCGACCTTACTTTCACAAGAAAAGAAGGATTTCTTTGGACATTAACAAATCACATGAAACGTGAATTTGTATCCAAAGTCTCAATTAAATTAACCACAAGAGAACCAATGATTAATTTAATCGGAAATGCTCACATAAGAGAACTTACGGAGCCGCACAGTATTTACATAAAAATATGGACCGGGGAAGATCAATACTGCGGAATAAACAAAGATTCATTCTATTCTTCATCACCATTTGCACAATTACATAATAGACTTAATGTTTGTAAACAAAAGCTCATCCTATCTTCCATCAATATTTTCATAATGACATATGAAAATGCGGGGGTCTAACAACCACACCCAACAATTCGTTTGGCAATCTGAGAGGACTTACTTGATAGACACATTTTTGTGTCTAATTTGTCTCAATTCTTTATATTGATAGTGCTCATTTTTGTACTTATTATGGTGTTTTATGCGTGTGTAGGTATTTTTGGCCAATAAACATTTTTGGAAAAATCGGCTTGAAAAGTTGCGCCCGGAGGACACCTACTATTCGGACCCTCACTACGGATAAGGGGTACCCAAATTACTAAGGGGCACCCTCGGGACACCCCAAGGCAGCTGCTATTCGTACCCCCACTCTGGATAGGGGGAGACCACCTTTCTTCCCAAATTCAAAAATCAAATTGGCGGAAAACTTTTTGCAGACGGGAAACAGATTAGGGTTCGCGTTTTTGGAGGATTTAGAGAGATTCAATCGCCGGAAATTGTTGGGCTGGACTTCTTATATCATAACGGGGTTGATACGATTGATTGGAGCCAACCAATTGGGCTGGATAATTCGGGTTGAGGCAAAACAGGGAAATAAGATACTCTCGGGTTTCCATTTTTATTTTTATTATTTCTGGTGATATACACGGTAAGTACGTGGAGATTTGGTCAATAATACTCTCTGAAGATCGTACTCTATCCTAAGAAAGAATCCTGACCACACAGAGACGTGTAGAAGAGATTATTGCCGTGACTTCCACGGAAAGAAAAGAAGAAATTTAATCGGGTTTTAAAGGGTTTGGAGGTGTATAAAAGGTGTGCTCGAGTCCCAGAGAAAGGGTATTGAAGTTTAGAAGAAGTTAGGGGAAGTTTAGAACACCACGAGAGATCAACAGGAGGAGTTGCAGAAATTGTTGCTGCTTTGGTGTAGCTCAAGAACACGAAGAACAAAGGGCCATTAAGGACAATCGTTTTAGGGGTCTTAAATTCAACGACAAATCAACGGTGCTTACAACGGTTTACGAATAGCTTTCTTTCTTTGTAACAAATTTTTGTAATGCCGATACATCGTTGCAAACCGTCTGTGTTATTATTTTTCATCCTTTTAATCAACTTTTGGGCTATAAACATGTATTTTGAGCAAGTGATTAATATGAGGAGCTAAACCCCTTTGCCGAGGCGACGGAGGAAGCTATTTTTCCAACAAATATGTGGTAATATTTATTTAATTAATTTCTGCAATTCTTTTTATGATTATTTGCATTGAATCAAAATTGAAATAAAGATTTTTGCTAACTCTTTGTGTTTTCACTTGATGGAGCATGCTTAGCTTAGGGCTCTTGTTCCATACTTGAGATTAACAACCAGTATTTCGAAAATCTACTATTGGCAATATTTAAGAATCAATTGAACGTATGAATTGCATGATAATTATTAATATTGAATCACATAAAAATTGGAAAATAGTGGAAACCTGAGTCTCAGTGCTTTTTATAATCTTGATAACAAACTTCGTGAGTTTTCTAGTTTATTTGAATCTAAAAAAATCCTTTACAAGTCTGAGTTGAATGAACTTTTACTACCATTTTTCTACAACACAAAAAAACCACATCAATTTTTGGCCCCGCCGATGCGGACTTGTGTTTAGGTTAGGTTTTAGATTTTTTTTTTTTTTTTTAGGTTTTTATTCTTTTGTTCTATTTTACGTTTTCTTGGGTATTTGTCTTGTGGTTACAGGTTTTGGATCTCGGATCGAAAAGAAAGCTGAGACAAAGATTTGGTGAATAATTAAAGACTTGGAGTCAAAGACAAAGCAAAAAGAAATGAGGAAAAGAGAAAGATTTTTTTTTTTTTTTTTTTTAGGGTTTTTCGAAAACTGTATTAGGGTTTATAATTATTTTTGTAATTTTTATTTTTATTTTTGGACTTTTTGGACATTTTTTGGGACTTTGGACATTATTTTTAAACCCTACAGAAGGGTAGTCTTAAATATAAACTGTTTGCAGAGAAGGAGGACAATTACGATATTGTCTCTGCACCTTGGGTTCGTACACTGACATAGGATTCAGTGGCCCGAGTCGACTACAACCGATTCATCCCCCGTCTGGAACGGGAGGTAAGACTCTAAACACTCGCGAATCTCCTGTCAGCGAGTTACTGGATTCCTTCGTTTGCATATATGCTGAGGACTTGAATACGGCTGTTTTAATTTTCTAGTAAAGGGCAAGGCCTGGCCATACAAGATAAGGGTTCGGATTTCATCACCGTTCTCTTCTTGCCCGCCTTAGGAACACGTAACCTACGCGAACCTAAGCCTTAAAATTTTGACTAGAACAAGACCGATAGGGTAACGAGCTTAATAGGAAAGTTATTCGAAAAATATTGGTTACTCTTTTAAGCACACTTCGAAGTTCATGAAGGTTTCTGTGAGTTGAATGCGTGACTGCGCCGCCTTGTGATTCCGGTGAGGCCTTGGGTATCAAAGCTCCACCGAGCTTCCCTCGCCTCTATTCAACTTACTTTGACTCGGATTGATTCCAGAGGGGTTTGCTTAAATTGTAACGAATTCCCTTTCGAAGGATTAGAAGCTGGTCTAGAAACAATCTAAGTGGAGCCATCATGCTTTTTGTTTGCTAGAAATCAGTAGGTTTGATTTGGTTGAGTCAGCCTTGTTTTGTGATTGCATAGAATCCCCTTCCATATTCGTTTGCATGCCTGAACGTAAAAGAGACGCCCTAGGTAGATTTGTAAAAGAGAAACCTAGTAGTTCTAAGCGTCTCGATTACCTCAATTTAGAAAGTCCGATTTTTTGAAGAGTCGGTTTTGAACCTCAGTTTAAGGAGACAATCCCTAATATTCCGATAGTGCCAGAAATGGCAACTTTGAAAGCTCTATTGAACCCGACTAGGACTACTCGTCCCTCGTGTATCAGGTTAGCTGAAACGGAAGCAACTTATGAACTTAAACCTGGGACCTTACAGCTGCTCCCAATCTTCTTAGGGAAAGAAAATGAAAACCCCTATTTCCATGTTAGGGACTTTGAGGAAATTTGTAGTACCTAAAGATTAGAAACCTTGATGATGATGCTTTGAAACTCAGCTTATTCCCCTTTTCCTTGAAAGATAAAGCCAAATCGTGGCTATATAGTTTGGCTTCCGGTTCAATTGAAACATATGAACAACTTACATCTGCCTTTTTGAACAAGTTTTTCCCTAGGCACAAAACATCGTCTATTAGGACGCAAATCTGTACGTTTTCTCAACAGGAGGGAGAATCTTTGTATAGGTATTTGGAAAGGTTCAATGATCTATTAGCCCAATGTCCTCATCATGGTCTAGAAAAGGTTAGGTTAGTTCAGATCCTTTATGAGGGTTTAGATTATTCCACTACAACCACAGTAGAATCTATGTGTACAGGTGGGTTTGAAAACCAAACAGTTGATGAGGCGATGACATATTTGCAATTATCGCTGAAAAGACCCAGCAATGGGAAAATAATAGGGAACCCAAGAAAACAATTCTTCTAGGAAGAGGAAACGTTAATAGGCTAGAAGGAGGCTTTGAATCAGATGCCAAAATTGCAACAATAGCTAAAAGGTTAGAAGCTTTAGAATTGGGTCACACTAGTGGTAGAGTGGAGCCTTTTTGGGAAGGCCAGACTATTGAAGAGCAAGCCAATGCTCTTTATAATAATAACACTAGATTTGATAACCATCAAAAGTTTGACCCATATTCAGAAACCTATAATCCTGGTTGGAGAAACCATCCGAACCTCTCATGGTCTAAGGACCAGAATCAAGGTCAGTTTAGTAATTCAAATGCTCCCCCAGGTTTTGGCTATATTAAGAATCCTTCAGGAGTAGCTCAGTTTCAAAATCAGTCCGATAAGAAAATTTTAAGTCTAGAAGAAACTCTTGCCTCATTTATTCGAAACACCGAAAAGATGCACCAATCACTTTCACAAAGCGTAGAAGCTAGTAACAGGATAGGGCAAGAAAATAGTCAAGCTATTGCCGAGTTAAAAACGCAGGTTAGTCTGATAAATGAGTCCTTGAGAGAAAAAGGTAGGTTCCCTAGTCAAACACAAACAAACCCTAGAGGAGTTCATGAAGTAGGCGAAAAACCATCACATCGCTTGAATTCAATTAGAACCCTTAGGAGTGGTAGAGTAGTAGACAATCGTGTAACCATGCCCGATAGTGAGCATACTGTAGTTCACCCTCAGGACCATCCATAGCTGAGGGGACTGATAAAATCTCTGATGATGCCGATTCGGTTCCTGAGAGGCCCTATTTTATGCCTAGAGCCCCATTTCCACAGTTATTAGTACCAACAAAGAATGAATCCAACTTTAATGACATAATGGAGGTTTTTAAGAAAGTTACCATAAACCTTCCATTACTAGAAGCAATTAGGCAACTTCCGGCTTATGCCAAATTCCTTAAGGATATGTGTACGCGAAAGCGCAAGCTTAGTGTCCCTAAAAAAGCCTTTATAGCTAGTCATGTAAGTTCGATCATTTAGAACAACACAACTCCTAAATATAAAGACCCAGGTGCCCCTACCATTGCTTGCACGATAGGAAAACATTGGGTAGATAAAGCTTTACTTGACTTAGGAGCTAGTGTGAACTTACTGCCGTACCATGTGTACTTACAACTAGGACTTGGTGAGTTGAAACCTACCAAGATAACACTGCAGCTTAGCTGATAGGTCTCGTTAAAATTCCTCGTGGTGTGATAGAAGATGTTCTTATTGAGGTCGACAAGTTTATTTATCCCGTGGATTTCGTGGTCTTAGATACCCAACTTGTCCCCGACCCGGGAGAACCAGATACACTGTGATTTTAGGTCGCCCATTTTTAGCTACGTCTAATGCGATCATTAACTGTCGAAATGGTATTATGAATCTATCTTTTGGTAATATGACTATTGAGTTGAATATTTTTAATGTCAATAAGCTACACTCTGAGCTAGATGACACATGCATTGAAGAGGTGAACATGATAGGAACCTTAGTTCAGGAGTCATTACCAAACACCTTATCAGAAGATCCATTAGAGAGTTTTCTAGCCCATTTTAGCATGGATTTTGACGATGATAGCAACATTGAACAAGTAAATGCTCTGTTGGATTCTATTCCTATGTTAGATACCGATAAATGGAAAGCTAGGTTCAACCATTACTAGCTACCGAATCTACCTTAAGCCCTTGTTTCAAGAGGCTAGAGATCCTCCTAAGTTGGACCCTAATTATGCATTTTTAGGCCCATCTGAGATTTTGCCTATAGCTTCCGATTCGGATAGTGATCATGAGAGTAGGCCAGTGACCGTACTTCAAGACAATAAGGAAACTTTAGGGTTGCCCATAGAGGATATGAAACATATAAGTCCTACAGTTTATGTGCCTCAGATGCATTTAGAGGATGAACCACCTGATTATAAATTAGAGAAAGCAATTGACCTTTTTCAGGAACCTAATGGTCTAGAAATTAGGAATATTGTGACTAGTCTATCTAGAGACACCGAAAATTCTAAGTTTGGGGGTAGTAATCTTCAAGTATCCCTATTTGAAGTCCATAACTTGGGACTCGAGCCTAGTGTGTCTGAGGTATTACCTGAATCTCTTCCGACTCCACAACCCGATCCTCCCGATACTATCCAGAGGAAATCCAAATTTTGAGACTCGTTATTTGGGTAAATCCGTTTATCCGACACTCATATGAAGCCCAAGTGGGCACCACAGAAAACCCGGTTGTCTTGCAGAAACCTTGGATGAGGATGTGCTCTGTCTGCTCATTTTTCTGATTTGGTGCAGTTGTCTCATAATTGTGGCGCTTTAATTGATTTTGATGATCCACAGTTGTTTCGACTATTGATATACGATTTGAAAGGGTAATTAGCCATTTTATGGGTACGTAATGTCTGGCTGAAGACGTTAAACTTAGCACTTCTTGGGAGGTAACCCAATATTCATGCGACACGGTAATATCTTTCCTTAACTCTTTTTGCTTCAAATGGTAACAGTTTTTCCTTGTTCATGCTTTTAATTTTATCTTTAGAACATTGAGGACAATGTTAGATTTAAGTTTGGGGGTATGGGAGAAACTTTTAGTTGCATTGATAAACTCCAGAGCCTAGAAATTTATGCTTATTAAGGATGGCACTAACCAATCTAAGTGGATGGAAGCATTTTGGTTGTAGGAGTTGAGGAACCAATCTGATTAGATGGAAACATCTAAAGAGTCTATTCATAAAAGCACGAGCTCGTGTGTTAGAATTAAAGAAAAAAACACTGGTAGTTTCGCCATATCTCGTTGAATCCTTTTCACTTCTATTTTTATTTTGTTTTCTTTAAATTATGTTTGTCTAAGTGATTAGGTGGGGCTCACGATTCAAGTTGTTACCACTGCTAGGGTGAAATAGAGTGATTGAGATACCAAAAAAAAAAAAGGGTGAAAAAAAAGAAAAAATTATGATGAAAAAAAAAAAAAAAACGGACCATCAGACCAAACGGAATAAAGTGTTCAATAAAGTCGACCACTGGTTCCCTTGTATATGCCAGTGTGTTGATATTAGTCAGACTAGTATCTCAGTCCATTAGGATAGGTTCGTTTTGGCAGTGGCCTTCAGACAAATATGAGAAACACCATTCACCTTAGACAACATCAAAACCATCTACGTTTTTCTATATCCATTTCTTACTCTATCCATGTGATTGGTCGACTCCGGTTATGATGTTCAGAAACTATTTTAGTAGAGCTCTGTGACTTATATATGAATTTTAGTATGCTTGAGTGCAAAATCGTGTACAGCAATTGGAATTTCGCATCAGGGTACTTCCTCCCGTAGTCAATAAGTATGCCAACCAAGGAGATTCTTTAGTGCCTTCTAAAGTTCTCGCGTAGATAGTTAGGGTATGGAGTAAAGGTTTTGTGGGTACACCTCTGGTAAACCCTCCCGAGACTATAACTCGGCCACTAGGGCCACCTAGGGGTTTAAAGGCTTATTGCATGCGCTAAATGCAATCGACGATGCCTGACGATAAATGAGTTAGGATTTTATTTTTATTTTATTTTTGCTCGAGGACTAGCAAATAATAGGTTTGGGGGTATTTGATAGACACATTTTTGTGTCTAATTTGTCTCAATTCTTTATATTGATAGTGCTCATTTTTGTACTTATTATGGTGTTTTATGCGTGTGTAGGTATTTTTGGCCAATAAACATTTTTGGAAAAATCGGCTCGAAAAGTTGCGCCCGGAGGACACCTACTATTCGGACCCTCACTACGGATAAGGGGTACCCAAATTACTAAGGGGCACCCTCGGGACACCCCAAGGCAGCTGCTATTCGCACCCCCACTCTGGATAGGGGGAGACCACCTTTCTTCCCAAATTCAAAAATCAAATTGGAAAACTTTTGCAGACGGAAACATTAGGGTTCGCGTTTTTGGAGGATTTAGAGAGATTCAATCGCCGGAAATTGTTGGGCTGGACTTATTATATCATAACAGGGTTGATACGATTGATTGGAGCCAACCAATTAGGCTGGATAATTCGGGTTGAGGCAAAACAGGGAAATAAGATACTCTCGGGTTTCCATTTTTATTTTTATTATTTCTGGTGATATACACGGTAAGTACGTGGAGATTTGGTCAATAATACTCTCTGAAGATCGTACTCTATCCTAAGAAAGAATCCTGACCACACAGAGACGTGTAGAAGAGATTATTGCCGTGACTTCCACGGAAAGAAAAGAAGAAATTTAATCGGGTTTTAAAGGGTTTGGAGGTGTATAAAAGGTGTGCTCGAGTCCCAGAGAAGGGTATTGAAGTTTAGAAGAAGTTAGGGGAAGTTTAGAACACCACAGAGATCAACAGGAGGAGTTGCAGGAAATTGCTGCTGCTGGTGTAGCTCAAGAACACGAAGAACAAAGGGCCATCGAGGACAGTCGTTTTAGGGGTCTTAAATTCAACGACAAATCAACAGTGCTTACAACAGTTTCTGTATTTCTTTGTAATAAATTTTGTAACGCCGATACACCGTTGCAAACCGTCTCATTATTATTTTTCATCCTTTTAATCAACTTTTGGGCTATAAACATGTATTTTGAGCAAGTGATTAATATGAGGAGCTAAACCCCTTTGCTGAGGCGACGGAGGAAGCTATTTTTCCAACAAATATGTGGTAATATTTATTTAATTAATTTCTGCAATTCTTTTTATGATTATTTGCATTGAATCGAAATTGAAATAAAGATTTTTGCTAACTCTTTGTGTTTTCACTTGATGGAGCATGCTTAGCTTAGGGATCTTGTTCCATACTTGAGATTAACAACCAGTATTTCGAAAATCTACTATTGGCAATATTTAAGAATCAATTGAACGTATGAATTGCATGATAATTATTAATATTGAATCACATAAAAATTGGAAAATAGTGGAAACCTGAGTCTCAGTGCTTTTTATAATCTTGATAACAAACTTCGTGAGTTTTCTAGTTTATTTGAATCTAAAAAAATCCTTTACAAGTATGAGTTGAACGAACTTTTACTACCATTTTTCTACAACTTACTCCAATACACTTTCTATAGAATCAACTAGACAGTCAGATTCAATTTAGAGTAAAGTATATCAAAGAGTATTAATATCTCTGTTTCACAATGTAATCAGCAAATCAAACAGATAGAAATCCGCGAGCCTGATTACTATGTGAAACAACTTGAACGGTACCAAAGACCAATGTTCAAGTGTCAATCAATGTAAAACAACAACCAAAGGTTGGATATTCTAATTGATTGAACTTAACGCACAACATGTGATATTTCAATTATATAACAAAATATAATGCGAAAAAGAAATAACACAGACACCAGAATTTTGTTAACGAGGAAACCGCAAATGCAGAAAACCCCCGGGAGCTAGTCCAGATTGAACACCACATTGTATTAAGCCGCTACAGACTCTAGCCTACTACCAATTAACTTCGGACTGGACCGTAGTTGAACCCTAATCAATCTCACACTGATTCAAGGTACAACCCTACGCTCGATCCCAGCAGATACTACGACTTGATTCCCTTAGTTGATCTCACCCACAACCAAGAGTTGCTACGATCCAAAGTCGAAGAATTGATAAACAAATCTGTCTCACACAGAAAAGTCTATAGATTGAATAAATCTGTCTCCCACAGAAATACCCAAGAGTTTTTGTTCCGTCTTTTGATAAATAAAGGTGAACATGAACCAATTGATAATCAGGACTTATATTCCCGAAGAACAGCCTAGTATTATCAATCACCTCACAATAATCTTAATGGACTAGGGAAACAAGATATTGTGGAATCACAAAAGATGAGACGAAGATGTTTGTGATTACTTTTATCTTTCCTATCAGAGAAATTAATCTCGAGTCAATTATTTCAATTGTAATCAATACGATAGAATCGGGCAAGATCAGAACACGCAACAACAAAGAAAATAGTTGGGTCTGGCTTCACAATGCCAATGAAGTCTTTGAAGTCGTTAACCTACAGGGTCTCGATAGAAACCTAAGGTTAAAGGAGAATCGACTCTAGTTATGCAACTAGTAATACACAGGAGGTGTGGGGATTAGTTTTACCAGTTGCTAGAGTTCTCCTTTATATAGTTTTCAAATCAGGTTTTGCAATCCAAGTGACCTTGGTAACAAAGCATTCAATATTCACCGTTAGATGAAAACCCTGATTCAACCAAGCTAATATCTTTCAACTGTTAGATCGAACTAAGCTTGTCGCACACAAATGAAATGTACCCTTATTTGGGTTTATGTAACCGTACCCAAACATGTACACCATGTTGGTTAACAAATAGTTAACCGAGGTTATCCATATGATTACACTCATATCAACCTTATTCATCTTAACCATAACTAGTTCAAATGACTCAATTGAAACTAGTTAAAGAGTTGTTCAATTGCTATATTCTCATAAAATTATACAAGAACACAATTGAAGCAAAATCGGTTTGATTCACTCGAATCAATCATGAACATTATGGCCACGGCTTGCAAAGATTGCATTCCTTATTATATAAATGTTTATGTTCATGTTTATAACCGATTTTTGAACTTTAACCTTCAAGTATGCAAACGTGTACGCATACTTGAAATACCCGGACTGAGAATGAATTACGCCAGTATGCAAACGGGTACGCGAACTTTAAATCCCAGCAGAAATTCTCGGACATGAACCTGTACGCCAGTACGCAAACGGGTAAGCATACTTAGGTTCCCGGATTTCTCAAACCAACCGGTACGCAAACGGGTGCGCATACTATGGTTCCCGGACATGGATTACATATGTGCAAGAGTGCACAACATGACATATCCAATAATGGTTAAGTGTTCTAAACTCTTATTTCAATCATTGAAACTTTCTTAGAGGATGAAAATAGCCGTTTTCACACACTATTAGCATCAAAGCAATTTTCAAGTTATTGAAATAATCATAACGAAACATTCCAAGACTACACCAAATGATTGTATCACACAAACCATGTAAGATGTTACTCGACAATTTTCACATGATATAAGATGAGCTTGGTCGAAGTGAAAGCTTGCCAACACATATTTCAAGAAATATGTAAGCGAGATAAACTCAGCTCGAAATCTCAAATGTTTATATAGAAAACTATATCGTAATACGACTTATGTCTCAATATAGGATATAGAGTAGAAATAAACTTTCCAAGTGATAGATGAGTTTAAGTCTCCACATACCTTTTGTCGATGAAGTTCCAAAAGCTCCCCTTAGTAGTTCTTCGTCTTCAAATGGTGAACGCCGTGAAGTCTAAGCTCAACTACACAATCTATGTCCTAGTCCGAGACATCTATAAATAGGCTAGAAATCAAGACTTGAGATAGCAACGCATTGACAAACATGCTTGAGATAGCAACGCATGCGAGTTCGACCGAGCAGTGCTCTAACAACATAATAGGCTTATCTTTTGTTTGTCAAAAGTTCATTCAATCTTTTATCAATACATGCGTATCGACATATGAAAGACTTAACTTTTGACCACGTTTATTTGTAATTCTTATGGAACTAACACATGTAACAATTTGATTGAAAGATAAAAATCATTCAAGGCTAAACATAAAATTTATTACAACCATTAAACAACGGTTTTAAAAGTAGATCAACATAAGAAGTTTAACAGATAAAGCAAGTAACAGAATTACTAGAGTGAGAGTTAATCTCTTCTCCCATAATAATCTCTAGCAATTTCATAAAATTTCTCGATCAGATCTGGATGTTCTGCTTCAGCATACTCCATCTGCTCTTTCATGCAATCAACTTCATCTTGAAGGCGAGCAAGTGTAGTGATCTACACTACAAATGAGTGATCAGGCTCAATCTACAGGATCTACTCTGTGAGATTGAAGGGTAAACCCCAAAAGAGAAAGAAGAACACAATAACACAATAATTTTATTCGATTATCTCCAAAGGAAAACTGTCCCAGTACATATTAGGGTGATAGAATAACACATGTGTCGGACTCATGCTAACAATACTAACTACACCCAGGGTGCCCTTATACATGGTTGCCCTACAATACATGGGACATGACAAATCCCACCCCTTCAAATCATCCTTGTCCTCAAGGATGGCAGATATGAAAATGAAATGAGCGGGGCTGAAGATATTAGTAGTTGTTGCAGCTTGTTCACGGACACAGCAAGAGATGTGACCCATATAATCTTCAACACCGAGGCCTATATAAGTTGAACTGATGCCTGTATGAGCACCTTTGAGTATACAAATGTTTTTGTAATAAGAAGAGAAAAACCAAATAGATGAGTATCCCTTGCTGAACTTATCCAGTGAGTCAATACCAGCAGCTCTAACAGTGCCCAGGTTGCAGCCCATTCGGCGTGGAAGAGGCCGCTTGCGATATAGCTGTTTGAAGGTGATGCCTTGGGATGAGTTGTAAAGAAGTAGCTAATATGGAGAGCAACTCGTGCAAAAACCATCTAAGAAGTATATAACCTTTATTGTACAGTCTGTATACAGGGAAGCCATGTGGTGTAGTGAGAATAGATATTTTTACCGCAGTAAACTTGAGCATACTAACCTTGGTGATGAGATGTTTAGCTATATTTGGAGTGGAAACCACAATGTGTATCGAGAATTCCTCTAAGGCCCGGATTGCCTCCTGCCACAACTGACTCCAAAAGGACCTTATACCACCGGTACGAATCAACCATTTGATGTTCCCACCATTAGCCTTTACATGCCCCTTTATGATGTTTACTGTTCTTTTGTAGAATCCCACCCCTCTAGAATATCCTCTTTTTTGAAATAAAAAAGCCTAATAACTTAATCATCGTGAAAGCACACCTCACAACTGCAACTTCCAGCTGACTCCTTCCCTGTTGGATCCATTCACAGAATTCCACTCCCTTGTCACGCACTTTGTTTCGAAATAAGAAACTAGATAACTGACTGCAACAAGCAAAGCATCGACGAGCAGTAGCCAAGGTGTAATGACCAATCAGGTGATATTTCAGAACTGTCATACTCATTGTTTCCTTGACCTACAATGGTCCAACATAGAGAACTCCTCTATTATCAACGAACCAATTATTAAATTGCACACCCGCAATACTATTTTTCTGCTAAAAACACATAAGAATACTCAAATAACACTTCAAACCAATACCCGACACCCAAAATTAGCTCATATACATAATTCATACTTCTTAGTTCATCAATTTGTTTACAACGATCGAAAACTCTACCGGTAAGGTTGAAACAAGAGCGAGAAGAAAGACACAGTGTCCATTTGAAACACATAGTATCTCACAAAAACATTTTTCCAGGTTTAACCAACATGAAAACCGTTGAATCCGTAAACCATACTATAGTTCGATACGCATTTGGAACCCGAAAAAGTGAGAATTCTTCATCCCTGCTAAAATTGCACACAATACTATCATTCATACTACCACACCATTGCTGAGACTTCTCGACTACATATTTCTTCAAGAGCTGAGTTACCAATGAATTCCAGCATGTAATACCCCATTGGTAACAAGAAAGAGAGTATCGAGTGGAAACAACTGTGAAGAGACCCATTATTTTGGAGACCCAATCTATCACTAAAACTGGCTCATGCGATTGAAAACTCCCGCAGGCTATAGATTTGAGCAAATAAAAGGGCAAGAAGAACCCAATTCTTGACGCGTAAAATTGAGTGCTAGCAATTGTGGGAACCGAGAGTACACTAAAATAAATATAAACTCATTCAACATAATCTTCAGCTCATGAGTTTCATCAAGACAAGCACCTGCAATCCTTAATAACATAACGCGGTAGAAAACTTTCGTAGCAGCAGGCCAGTGTGTATTCCCTGCACTAGACAATTTTAGTGTATACCCTTGATGAAGAACTAGCTTACGAACAGACTTCCCATGGCATTCATCCTTTTCCAGTAAGACAGACCCATTCTTAATAACTAGCTTATAAATAAAATTTGTATAAGTTTTAAGCAATAACATCAACCCATTAAGAACTACCACAACAGAAGTAAGTATCCCATCAGAAAATTTTGAACTAATGCGCACATAATAAGTACACCCCCTGAACACTTCAATCACTTTTCCTCGATCAAATACTAGTTGAGTATAACCATCATCAAGTGCAATAACACAATTAGAAGTATTTGGAGTTATGTATATGAAGAGATTTACCTTGGTAATTCTGTTAACGTGCAAAAACAATTGAGTCGAGTTAGATTTAGTAAGAGACTCTAGAAATTTAACATAGAATTTCTGATTCCCTATGTTGCAAATCCTCACTTCATAATGTGCAACTCTGTTACTTTGGTCACAATAGAATCCCTGGGGCTTAGCTAACTGAATGGTGGTGTGTATGTTCCCGCTTAGCTCAAACAAAATATGACGAGTAAGAGTCTTCTGCATAAGTAACTTGTTGTTAGTAACAATTAAGAACCCTTGGTCTTTAAATTGCTCATAACACATACAGTCTGCTCTCTTTGCTTCCTTCTTCACAGATAAACAATTCTTAAGCAGTTGGCCATGATTCTCATCCCAGCTTAAATTCCACTCACTACTACCATAAGCAATAATTCTAGGTAACCCAATTGGCTCTATGAAACCTACAATATAACAATAAGTATTTCCCATAATCCATGAAGCGAAGGAAAACCATGTTAATACAAACTGGGATACGAAAACCAAAAGGCTGAATGTTACGAGAATGACTAGCTTGCGTACTATCTTCATACATGTACTTATTGCAGCAATATCTATCTCGAACCCCTTCCACACCACTTTCATATGCGTAGGTGTTCTGAAATCTCTAACAAGCAAATGTTCAAACAACTCCTGTGCATTTCCAAACTTACTTTCTCTTGCCATTAGAAGTATAATAACAACCCAAGGAATATCAACTTGCAGCGAAAATTTATCAAACAGCTTGCTAGAATCACTTATTGTACCATGTTCAGTAAACAAATAACCCACAGAGTCTTGATAAACGACTACCATAGCAAGGCAAGAGTATTTTCTCATACACTGAAGCTCCCTGTCACGGTCAAGCAACTTATGTGTATACTCAAAATTAGGGAACACATCACATACGGGGTTATTTCGAGTGATAGGTTGTACGAATAAAACTTTGTTAATACAAAAAATGTAAGGATAAATTTGTAAGAATTCAATTGAGACATTGAAATCGGTACCAGAATATATTTGAGTAAAATAATTAAGATCACTTGTTAAAGATGAATTTGGGTTTTTCTCTGTAATCAGCTTTCGAGCTTGAAACTGAAAATCTTCTTTGAAATTCAGATTTAACGAGTTGAAATCACTTGTCTCACTATTGGTAACCCTACTAACTTTAAAACCAACCTCGACGTTAATAGATATATAGGGTTTACCCTCTTGATAATCCAGAAACGATGAATTCACTTTATACCCATCACGGAAGGAAGAAATTGATTTGTCTTTGTGAGACGAAAAGATTTGATGAAACTGTAATGATTTCTCACAAACAGGCGATTTGAACTGCCATCTTTAGCTTTATCAATAGTTGAAAAATGGGTTTTGAAACTGGATCGATAATTACCTTCGTCTGTTGCTAGATGAGTTGAAGGTTTTGAAGTGAAATCGTTTACTGAAATTGAATCAATAGGAGTTTCTTCCAGTTTTGACCGATTTTTTTCTCCATTATCGTCACCTTTTTCAACACAGATCCAATTAATTCAAAGCTTTCCCAATAATTTGATTCCCAATTCTCATCAACAGATTGACTCATATTTATCTCACGCTCCAGTAATAGCAAATTCTTTGTTTCTCTTGCTAGAATTACCTTGCATTTGGCTAGAATTAGATGAGATGGTTTATTTTTTAAGACCTTTGCAATTAGTTCTTGAACATGAAGAACAGTAGCTAATTGCTCAGCTAAAGCCTTAAATCTATTACTATCATCCATGATCAATCCAAGGAAAGACCGTCTCTGATACCACTTGTAGTGATCTACACTACAAATAAAGTGATCAGGCTCAATCTACAGGATCTACATTGTGAGATTGAAGGGTAAAACCCCAAAAGAGAAAGAAGAACACAATAACACAATAATTTTATTCGGTTATCTCCAAAGGAAAACTGTCCCAGTACATATTAGGGTGATAGAATGGCACATGTGCCGGACGCATGCTAACAATACTAACTACACCCAGGGTGACCTTATACATGGTTGCCCTACAAGACATGGGACATGACAGCAAGTTCAGAGTTTGTAGCTACAAAGGTACTTGCTGGGGTACTGGTTGAAGATTGCTTTATCTTTTTGATGCTAGCCTTACTCAGAACCTTTGGACCACCACTCTCAGTTCCAAAAGGAGTAATATTAAAATAACTGCAAATCCTTGAGATGAGGCAAGAAAATCCTGGAGTTTTCTTTGAAGTCTGTTTCACACTTATCATCTGATTAACAATAAGTCCACATAAATCAACGTCTCTCTCTTCAACAATATAACAGGTAAATTCAGCAAGAGACCTGGTCCAGAGATTGTTGTCAATGGTGCTTGGCATCATATTGGCCACAATAAGTTTTGCAGCAACTTTTAAAAGCAATCTATCACCTCCAACAAAAATCTTGCCATCTATCTGAGAGACATCTCTATTAAAGAGACGATTTGACATCACTTGTGGAGTCAATCTTTCATTCTCAGGAAAAGGGAATCGAGTATTACCAACATGAGTTAAATCCATCTAAAAAGCAATAATATGACGATCCACAGTGAAAGTAATACCACCTACCATAGTCTTGAACATGCAATTGGTTGGGTCTGGATCATGAATATTAGCATGAAATTGTGCAGTCATCTCAATACGGGCAGTTCCTAATGGCTTGTGAATAATACCCCATGAGTGTTTTTTGAAAAAATCAGATAAACCTTGTACCTCAATTTCTGACTCGTTATAATATCTTTCAAAAATTGGTTGTTTATTCTTATACTCCAAATAGAGTGCACAAGCAGCAGGGTTAACAAACCTAGCACGGATATTGGGATCGAAAAAAGAATTATCCCCTGCTTGACCACTTGAACTCCCAGCATGACTAGCTCTCCTATGTGCCATATTTGACAAGGAACTCTCAAAAAAGTGTTGAGAAACTTACTTGGTTTGTGGATCGTTGGTTTTTCTTTTCCTGTTCACGAACTGATGTTAATGGTAGAACACCTGTTCAGCAAAGAAATGAGCAACGAACGCCAACCCGTAGAGTAATTTTTTGTTGTGAAGACAATGAATCTAAGAACACTCAAAAAGGTTGAGAATTGAGGTTAAGGGAGTTAACAGTTCACGAACAATTTGGGTTTCTTTCTTTTCGTTCTCAAACTGTTGTGAAGAAGAAGAGGCGAGGACAACGAAGTTGGTTTTCCTCTTTTAATGTGTGGATCGGTGGTACTCGAACCAGTTAAACATGTTCTGGAACAAGATTCAAACATGAACATGATATAGGTTCGGAGTGTGTGACTCGCACATGTGCTGACAAGGACTCGTTTGTTTTAATCAACAAATTAGGTCATCATATTTGGAGCAAGGCTCAACAAATACAATTACGAGTTACCTATGAAAAATCAAACATACAACGAGAAGATCTTGTACACCATGACACCAAGAAAGAGTTTCCTTCCATCAGCTCTTACATCTCAAAATATTGAGAGAATCCTGAGGAATTGTTTTTGGAAGCTTTTCGGAGAAAATTCAGAAACCACAAGATGCCTTATGTTTGTGATCTCTTATTTTACTCCTTATGAAAATAAGTTCATGTCGACAATTAGTATCGTATCGGAAAACCTTGTTAATAACAACAGGTATTCTACTTCCTTCATAAGAGGAGACAATACCATCATCTTGATAGGAAGCATCAGGAATTGACCAATGAAATGATTCATGTTTTGAGGTGATATACTCAGATGACTGAGATTTAAACTCCTCTTGTAAATCATTTAGTTTGTTATAACTAATTTGATTACACGGAGGAGGAGCATTGCTCTCACTGATTAACAAATCAATATCAACCTCAACATAAATATTGTTCATCATAACATGATTTAGCCTGTCAAGAGATTCTTGTTCATTATGGAGATATAGATCAACATCAGCAGTTAGGCTTTCAAGTTTATTTTTAATTCCTAAAAAAAACTTCAAAGGATTTTAAACTTGGTGGAGGTTTAGTTAGAATTTCTTTTAAAGATTTAATTAAATCATACATGGAAGAAAATTCTAGAATCCCTGGATCTGGTGGTGCATTTATTGAGATAACACTTCTGTCCATAGAGTCAGATCACTACAAACACAGACTTATAAGGTCTTTAAACGTGTTTGCCTGCTCTGATACCAATTGAAAAAGTGGGGGGGGGGGGGGTACAACAACCTCACCCAATATTTCGCTTAGCAATCTGTATGGACTAACTCCAATATACTTTCAAGAGAATCAACTAGATAGTCATACTCAATCTTAAGAAAAGTATATCAAAGAGTTATATCTCAATCTCTCAATTCAATCTGCAATAAAACAAATAATAATTTGCGAGCCCGATTGAATATAAGAGAAATAAACTTGAACGGTACCAAAGACCAATTCTCAAGGATCAATCAAATTCAATCAACAACCAAAGGTTGGATTTACCAATTGATTGATTCAGGGAACAACCTGTGATATTTCAATTATATAACAAAATATAATGCGGAAAAGAAATAACACAGACACCAGAAGTTTTGTTAACGAGGAAACCGCAAATGCAGAAAAACCCCGGGACCTAGTCCAGATTGAACAAACACTGTATTAAGCCACTACAGACACTAGCCTACTACAAACTAACTTCGGTCTGGACTGTAATTGAACCCCAATCAATCTCACACTGATCTAAGGTACAGTTGTGCTCCTTACGTCTCTAATACCATTAGGATACTACGCACTCGATTCCCTTAGCTGATCTCACCCACAACTAAGAGTTGCTACGACCCAAAGTCGAAGTCTTTAATAACCAAATTTGTATCACACAGAAAAGTCTACGGTAATAGATAAATCTGTCTCCCACAGAAATACCTACGAGTTTTGTTCCGTCTTTTGATAAATCAAGGTGAACATGAACCAATTGATATACCGGACTTATATTCTCGAAGAACAGCCTAGAAATATCAATCACCTCACAATAATCTTAATCGACTAGCGAAACAAGATATTCTGGAATCACAGACGATGAGACGAAGATGTTTGTGACTACTTTTTATCTTGCCTATTGGAGAAATTAATCTCAAGTCAATCTTACGATTGTACTCAAATACGATAGAAACAGCAAGATCAGAACACGCAACAATAGAGAAAATAGTTGGGACTGGCTTCACAATCCCAATGAAGTCTTCAATTCGTTAACCTATAATGGTTTTAGAAAAACCTAGGTTAGAGGAGAATCGACTCTAGTGGCAACTAGTATCACACAGGAGGTGTGGGGATTAGGTTTCCAGTTGCTAGAGTTCTCCCTTATATAGTCTTCAAATCAGGGTTTGCAATCAATGTTACCTTGGTAACAAAGCATTCAATATTCACCGATAGATGAAAACCTAATTAGACTCAAGATAATATCTTTCAACCGTTAGATCGAACTTAGCTTGTTACACACAAATAAAAAGTGACTTTATTTAGATATGGGTAACCGTACCTAAACGTGTAAACCTTGTAGGCTCAACAATAGTTAGCCGAATTTAGCCATATGAACACTTTCATATCAACCTTATTCATCTTAACACAACTAGTTCAGATGACTCAAATGAAACTAGTTATAGAGTTGTTCAATTGTTTATATTCTCATTGAAGTATATAAGACACAATTGAAGCAAAATCGATTTTGATTCACTCGAATCAATTCATAAACATTATAGCCACGGTTTTCAAAAGATTGAGTTCCTTATTATATAAATGTATTAGTTCATGAACAAACCGATTTTAGAACATAACCTACTCAAGTATGCGAACGTGTACGCATACCTAAGTGGTCGGACTTGGTTTGGGTTCGCCAGTATGCGAACGTGTACGCATACCTTCCAAACTCAGTTAAATCCCGGAACTTTGAGCTTACGCCAGTACGCGTACGGGTATGCATACTAAGTTCCCGAACTTCCATTAAACCAACCAGTACGCATACGGGTAGGCATACTATGGAACCCGGGCTTGGAATAACTTGCAACAGTTAGCATACAAGTACGCATACTGTGTTACATCCAATCATGGTTATTTGTTCTAAACTCTCATTTCAATCATCGAAACATTCTTAGAAGACGGGAATAGATGTCTCACACAAACTATATTAGCTTCAAAGCAATTTTCAAGTGATCTAATGATCAATACGAAATATTCCGAGTCTATATCAAATGACTGTCTCACACAAATCATGTAACATGTTACCAGGCGATTTTCACATGATCATCTTTTGACTTTCATCAAGAATATAAGATGAACTTGGTTAAAGTGAAAGCTTACCAACACATATTTCGAGAAATATGTAAGCGAGTTAAACTCAGTTCGAATTATCAAATGTGTATATCGAAGTCTATATAGCTATACGACTTTTGTCTCAAATAGGAGATAGAGTAGATAGACTTTTGAGTGATAGATGAGTTCAAGTCTCCACATACCTTTTGTTGATGAAGGTCCACAAGCTCCCCTTAGTAGTTCTTCGTCTTCAATCGATGAACGCCATGAAGTATAAAAATCAACTACACTTTCTATCCTAATCCGAGACTTAGCTATAAGTAGACTAGAAATCAAGACTTATAGTTTTGGAAACTAAACTTGACAAACAAGCTTGAGGTAGCAACGCTTGTGAGGTCGATCGAGCAGTGCTCTAGCAGAATGGTTTGTTGGTTGTTAATTCCTTGGCAGTTCCAAGCTAAGATGCTCATTTTGACTTGTCGAGATGAAATCAGGATCGGGGGTTATGAGGTTACGGATTGAGATTGAGCTTGATGGGGACTGTTATATGTCATGAAAAAAAAATTATAGCTTGAACATGGCTGAAAGATTGTTTAACAAAGAAAGGAAACGAAAAAAATAGGATGTGATTGATCTTGAGAAAATCCCTGAGTTGGCACATTTGCTCGGCATTTTTGGATCAACATCAAGTTTAGTATGTGATTTAGGATGGTGATTCAATTACCATATTTGTGTTTATTTTGTTTTTGGTGTGTTTATCTTATCTTTTCTTTTCGGATTTACCATTTTGGGTTTGCATCCATAATTGAAGGCAATAAAACTGACTCTACAAAATGCGGAGACAGATTACATAACAGGCACCACATACTAGAAAACTAAAAATTTCTTGGTCTCTACAATACCGAGAATCTCTATATGTATTATTATATTTGCTTAGATAGGACAAGACGATCAAAAGCTTTGTTTGAAGATGTACATATAACAGAATCATATTTAAAGATTCATAAAGAAAAAGAAAAAAAAAACTAATTAAGACTCTTATATTAAAGATAGATAGATACTGATATAAATTGATGATTGATTATATTTTAAGCTCATGATCATTATAGTACCAATCTTAAAACATTTCCAAAACCCCTGAAAACTGAAATTATAAAGATATATGTAAACCTAAAAGAAATAGATAGAAAACAACAAACATAAAAACCAAAGACTAGACCACCTTCCTTGTCCCTTACCATTAGACACCATTCTTCTTCATTTTTCAACGACCTTTGAGTTTGGAAATGTAGAGCCTTGCAGTACCCTCAGACATTCTGAGAGTAGGGTCATCCTGAAATATTAAACTTAGGTAATAAGGATTCATTTCCATACTGAAGCTCCCCATCCCATCCTTATGATCAAATCGAGCTGCTGCTACAATATTGATAAAATTTTATTTTATCTTAATGAAAATTGTATCCCCAAAGACAAATATATGGACTGTGAAAGTAAGATAATCTTCATTCTCAATGACACTCCATTTAGATGTTATCTTCATTAAATTCTTCCATGGATTCAGATAATATTTTTCAGGATATCCAACTTCTATTGCTAAATCAAACTTAGGCATATATAATCCATGTACAAAAAAATTAATAAACACCACAAATAAACAAATCAGAAAGAAAAAAATATGGATTTGAAAGTTAATAGCATGCTCGATTTCTTGAAGAGGTGGATTTTTGAAACCATGGTGTAAAATTTATGAAATCCTCAACTTTCTTTTTCTCTGTAGTATGTGTGAGGAAAACAAGAAAATATAGAGGTATTATTAATATAGGAGGAACAGAGGCTGGATACATTTGTTGAGTTGGGCAATTTTTTGAAGAGGTGGATTTTTGAAGCCATACTTGATTTTTCTTTGTAGGTTTTAAGTGTATGGGGAAATGAGACAATAGGGCCATGGTATATGTAGAGGAGGAAAGAGACATGATATTTGTCGAGTTTTTTTTTTTTTTTTCATAAAAGAGGCAAGACTCATAATTTCATTGATAGTCGATCCGAGATCGAAGACGATACAAGTTTGATCACAAATCTAATTACATACAACATATCTAAGATAGTTCCACAAATTTATCATGACAACATATTCTCTAATTCTAACCATTACAACAATCCCAAAAGATAATAACAGTAACATATCAAGTCTAAGAGGCTGCATTTGATTCGTTAAATACAATTCTGCACTTTGCAGTTCTGCAGCAGTGGGATCTTTAATAGATCCAACCATAACCATGGTTTTTTCAATTAAACAAGGATTTTTACTTACTTGGTGACAAAGGGTTTGAATCAATTAAGGATTTTTAATCTCTTGGTGATAAAGTTAATAATAACAGTAACAAAGAGTTTTAGTCAACCAAGGGTTTTTATTCACTTAGAGATAAGAGTAACAAAAGTAGCAAAGGTTTGTCGGAATCGGTCGGAATCGTTATCGGAGTCTTGAGAACATTTGTTGTTGGAGTAGATGATGTTGTTGCTGGAGAACTTGATATTGATATTATGATAGTTGAACTTGTCTCCGTTGATGATGAAGATGTTGTTTTTGTTGCTGGTGTAGTTGAAATTCCTCCATAGAAAATCATCATCCCACACTTAGCCAACCACTTCAGATGATTGAAGAATAGACCGAAAAAGCCCCCAAAATCAAACAGAAATAAGTAAAAGAAATCTAAAAAATGATAGAGGAACAAGAATTAAAATCAATATAAGCTAACATAAAAGCGATTAAATAAACAAAGAGATTAGTGAGGGTTTCGGTTGCTTAGGTTTATTCTCGAATGAGAAAATCTGAGCAACGAATGTTTTATGGTTTCTAGTTTTCTATCTTAAGTATATAAAGTGCGGTAAAATGAGAAAGTGGTTATGACACTTATTAATCGATAATTGTTGCTTAAGGGAAAATATCCTCATGTACATGTAATAGTAATAGGTTTGATCAAGCACTCTGGTTCTCATCATGATTAGCCTTAAGATGTTTGTTGTAACAAAATCAACGCCCTCGCTACATTATCTAGTAGCCAAGACAACCAATTGAACCCTTCCAATGCTTTTAGACTTGTGCATTTGGGTTGTGGTTGTGGATCATTTTGTTAGAAATAGGCTAAAATCCCCAGCATTGGCTAAACCTTAATTAATAGTTGTTCTTTTTCTTTGTGTTAACATATTATTTTTTAATAAGGTTTTGTAAGAAATTTTAAGATTAATTTTTGTTCAAATATCGATACATTTTTTTAATAAAATTATAGATACAAGTTGTGATGAACATCAATTTGTTAATTTGATGGACCACATGGATTACTAAAACGCATAATATATAGCATTATGAGATATTAAGTATACATGCATTCTTATAGTGGCTTGGTCGTTTTTAGGCCGCCAACTGCTATAATATACGTATGCCAATCATTCTCAGCTCACACCTCTCTACACCTCCTTCTGCATTATTACATATTTTTAATCCTCATAACTCTCTATTTATTTTCTAATTTATTTCTATTTGCTTTCATTCAATCAATTTAATTGTAACAAAAATGGGAATATGAAAATTAATACAGTACCAATATTGCTTTAGTTGTTTTGATGCAAGAGAAAAAAACATTAAATAAATATTGTTAAAATTGGGTTAAAATTCAATACATCACAAATACACACATGAAAACTATTTAAGATCAGGTCAATAGGGCTTTACAATAGTCCATATACTTGCAAATAGACTTAAAAACATCATCTAGAGAAATTTGTGTCTCCTTTCCAATCTGCCTTTCTTACTTATAGGCAGATTGTAGATAACATAGTAGTGACACATAAATTGATACACACTCTCAACAAGAAATCTAAGAGTGATTGTTTAGGTATCAAGATTGACATGTCAAAAGCATTTGTCAGGGTCAACTGGGATTTTTTAATAAGGGCTTTAAGAGGGTTTGGTTTTGGTAAAAGTTGGCGTAACTTAGTTTTTCAATGTATTTCCACTTCTGAAAAAGCGGGGGTACAACAACCACACCCAATATTTCGATTAGCAATCTGTATGGACTAACTCCTATATACTTTTAAGAGAATCAACTAGACAGTCAGACTCAATCTTAATAAAAGTATATTAAAGAGCTATATCTCACTTTATCGATTCAATACTCTTACTCTAGCAAATAGAAATCTTCGAGCCTAATTGAATACAAGAGAAATCACTTGAACAGTACCAAAGACCAATGTTCAAGGATCAATCAATTTCAATCAACAACCAAAGGTTGGATTTCCCAATTGATCTATTCAACGCACAACCTGTGATATTTCAATTATATAACGAAATATAATGCGGAAAATAAATAACACAGACACCAGAAGTTTTGTTAACGAGGAAACCGTAAATGCGAGAAAACCCCGGGACCTAGTCCAGTTGAACACACACCGTATTAAGCCGATACGTACACTAGCCTACTATAAACTAACTTCGGTCTGGACTGTAGTTGAACCCCAATCAATCTCACACTGATCCAAGGTACAGTTACGCTCCTTACGTCTCTGATCCTAGCAGGATACTACACACTTGATTCCCTTAGCTGATCACACCCACAACTAAGAGTTGCTACGACCCAAAGTCGAATACTTTAATAAACAAATCTGTATCACACAGAAAAATCTACGGTAATAGATAAATCTGTTTCCCACATAAATACCTACGAGTTTTGTTCTGTCTTTTGATAAATCAAGGTGAACAAGAACCAATTGATAACCCGGACTTATATTCCCGAAGAACATCCTAGTATTATCAATCACCTCACAATAATCTTAATCGACTAGAGAAAGAAGATATTGCGGAATCACAAACGATGAGACGAAGATGTTTGTGACTTCTTTTATATCTTGCCTATCGGAGAAATCAATCTCAAGCCAATCTTTACGATAGTACTTAGTACGATATAAACAACAAGATCAGATCACACAACTACGAGAAAGTAGTATCGGCCTGGCTTCACAATCCCAATGAAGTCTTCAAGTCGTTAACCTACATGGTCTCGATAGAAACCTAAGGTTAAAGGAGAATCGACTCTAGATTATACAACTAGTATCACAAAGGAGGTGTGGGGATTAGGTTTCCCAGTTGATAGAGTTCTCCCTTATATAGTCTTTCAAATCAGGGTTTGCAATCAATGTTATCTTACTAAAAAAGCATTCAATATTCACTGTTAGATGAAAACCTGATTAGATTCAAGCTAATATCTTTCAACCGTTAGATCGAACTTAACTTTTTATACACATGTGAAATGTAACTTTATTTAGGTTTGAGTAACCGTACCTAAACGTGTACAATTAGTTGGTTCAACAATAGTTAACCAATGGTTAGCCATATGAGCACTTTCATATCAACCATATTCTTCTTTACCATAACTAGTTCAAATGACTCAAATGAACTAGTTAGAGAGTTGTTCAATTGCTTAGATCTTTATAATAGACACAATTGAAACAAAAACGATTTGATTCACTCGAATCGATTCATGAACTTTATAACCACTGTTTGCAATTATGCATTCCTTAGTTTATATAAGTTTAAGTTCATAAATAATCGTTTTTAGAAAAAAACCAACTTAAGTACGCGAACTGGTACGCGGACTTAAGTACCCGGAATAAGTTTGTTTTTAGTTTACAAACTCCAGCAGAATTTATCGGGATGAGAACTTCCGACAGTACGCGAACTTGGTACGCGGACTCTAGTTCCGGTTTTCCTGAGCAGCAAAGTACGCATACTTTGGTTCAAGGAATAAGGACTTACACACATATGTGTTACCACACAATGTTCATATCCTTCCATGGTTATAGAATCTAAACTCTCATTTCAATCATTGAAACATTCTTATAGGACGTTATATAGTTGTTATTCACAAACCATTTTTCGTCAAAGCCATTTTCAAGTGATTGAAACTTAATACGACTTTCGTCACTAGTAAAGATGAACTTGGCCAAAGCGAAAGCTTACCAACACATATTTCGAGAAATAGATAAGCGAGATAAATTCGGCTCGAAATAGCAAATGTGTATAATCATAGTCTATATATCAAAACGACTTTTGTCTCAAAATAGGAGATAGAGTAGATAGACTTTTGAGTGATAGATAAGTTCAAGTCTCCACATACCTTTTAGTCGATGAAGTTCCACAAGTTCCTTGAGTAGTTCTTCGTCTTTGTATGATGATCGCCATGGAGTCTTGAGCATAACTACACTTTCTATCCTAGTCCGAGACTTAGCTAATAGTAGACTAGAAATCAAGACTTAAAGTTTTGATCACTAATATTGACAAACATGCTTGAGATAGAAACACATGCGAGTTCAACCGAGCAGTGCTCTAACAATCTCCCCCTTTGTCAATTTTAGTAACAAAACTATCAATACATATGGAATAAAAAAATAGATAAATAAACTTTTGTAGCTTCTCTTCCACATGCCTGATCTTCTTGGTTCTTCAACATTACTCGAAATCTTCGTCACTTCCAAGTACTCCAATGATTCCAAAGGTTGTAAGTTTAGCATCATCGTTGTTGAAAATCCGTAGCCATAAAAATGAGAAAACAAGAATTCTCAATCATTGTTACACAGTGTCATATTATTATTACACAACATCAAAGTTCAATTGCATCACAACTTCGACAATAATACTATGGTGATATGTATCACTCCCCCTTAGTCAATACTCCATCTCACATGGAAACCACTCCCCTTACATAATGATCTGAAAACCATATGTATTTGTAGTGTGAACTACACATTAATTCTCCCCCTTTTTGTCAATAAAATTGGCAAAGGTACGAAAACTAGTGGGATCCTAATAAAATTTCCATAGAGACATTTCATGACCAAAAGCAAGTACATATCAACTTTTTAGATGCAATCATATAGCCGAAGCTAAATGTTTTCATCAAGGAGTTTATAAAGATACAAGATAACCCCTATAATATTCCACAAGCGCACTCCCCACAAAGATTTGGCAATTAAGCACAAGTTCAATTAAGAATTGTCCTCCATGAAATGTCATTCCCGAAAGAACAACAAGAGCGACCTTACTTTCACGAGAAAAGAAGGATTTCTTTGGACATAACAAATCACATACGAATACGAATTTGAATCCAAATAATACTCAATTAAATTAACCACAAGAAAACCCATGATTAATCTAATCATAAATGCTCAACATAAGAGAACTTACGGAGCCGCACAGTATATTCATAAAATATGGATCAGGGAAGATCAATACTGCGGAATAAACAAGGATTCATTCTATTTTCCATCACTATTTTCACAATGACATACAATAGACATAATCCTCATAAACAAAAGTTTTATCCTTTCTTTCATCAAAATATGACATAAAAGTCTTTAACTTTTGTAATGTCAAAAGTTCAATCATTCTTTTATCAATACATGCCTATCGACATAAGAAAGACTTAACTTTTGAAAAAGTATGGGACAATCATAGTTCACGGACGCAAACACACATATCCCATAACAAATTGCAATATATGAAACTATAAAGATTAATACTGCAAAAATCATCTTCCAAACAATTTTTTAGAGTTTAAACAAATAAACCTAAAAACATGAAGATGAAAACGTTGGACATAGCTACGTGTAGTCACAATAATGGTCATTCCAAACTCTAGTTATTCTTCTAAATAAAACATGAAATAAAATTCTCATCAGAAGATTTACTAGATGCTAAGACCTTTGAAGAATTCTTTATCGTCCCCAAACTCCTTGTTGCCAACATCCATGGGTACATAAGGTTCATGAAGATATGAGTTAATATCAATAAACCTTCTTGACTGATGTCGAACCAGGGCCTTCTAAATCTCATGAGTCTTAAACACAAAATCCTTTATTTGTTGAATCTCCTTTCGTGTCTCCTTCAAAACTTCAAGAACATCAGAAAACTTCTGAGAATTTGAAGGAACAGCTCTTGGCTTCCTCACATTCCTTCTTTTTATTTTCAATATCGGAGGTAACGGAAATTTCTCTTTTTCCTTCATGATTGATGGCTTAGCAATCATATCAACATCTTTTCCATCAGAAGACATGATGCTCGGAGTATCCATAAACGTATGGGTTTGTGAGAGGAAATCACAATTTAACTAAACAAGTAGTCTTAAGATAAAAGAAGTTTCAGGGAAGGAAAAAGGAATGTAGGGTTACGCAACCTTTAACAGGTTCGTGCACGTACAATTCTGAACCCTAGAAAGAGTAGAATTGTCGAGAATAACCCTCCTTTATTGATAGACAGGGAATTCCAAAAACAACAAAACTAAAAAAAGAAGAAAACAAACTTTTCCAAAAGCCTGAGAGGTGCACAACCTTGTCTCTTTTGATCAGGCACATGAGACAAGATCTACAAATCAACACAATCAAGTTGTGTTGCGGTGAACAACAATTTCTCCACCATGTTCCTCTTGAGAGGAATCCACAGAACTTCGTCTTTCAAAACGATTGGACCATACTTTCTTCTATAATGGTCTTGTTTTATCCTTGGAAACTAACTTCTTAGACGAAGATAAAATCTTACATACCTCAGCGGTCTTCTGAGCAAGTTTAAGCTTTTTTGCTAGTCGATTTGCTCTTCGTTGAAGTTTGTTGACATGTCTCAATTTGTGTTTGTACTTGTAACACTTTGATAGTTCATGACCTTTGATTGAACAATATGAGCACGTCAATCTTGGATATAATTCAGGCATCTGAGATGTGCAAGCTGCTAAACACATAGTAGAACCTGAAACATTATACACAGAGTTTCCAATAGAAAGGTCAATTTTATCTTCCAGATTGGTTGAGTTTTCTTCTGAAAGAATATCAAGATTGATGTATGTATTGCTACGGTTATGAAAATCAATATTTTCACAAAGAAGTGCAACACTTGATTTTTCGTCTTCATGAGAATCATAATTGTCAGACATTTCATCAAGAGTTGCAAAGAAGACCTTTGTTCTCAGTGTATTTCTTTCGATTTGGACACTCATTTGCAAAATGACCAAAACCTTTACACTTAAAGCACTGAGGCATATCCTCGTCATTAGTTTCATCATTGTCCCTATTTTTAGGAGGAACACGATTATGTGGTTTATCTGATGACTTGGATTTATCTCTGGAGAACCGTTTACTTCTTCAAAAGAAGATCCCTAAATTGTCTTGTGATCAACGAGACTGACTTGTCAAGATCTTCATCTGATGAATCAGCCTCAGAAACATCAACTTCAGAGACCTAAACACTTTTACTTTTATCAAGTAATTTAGTGTTTTTTAGTGATTTGAAAGCAACATCCTTGCTAGACTTGGAGTATGCTCATGATCAAAGATCTTTAGCTTCCCAACCAGAGTATTTCTGGACAGCGTTGCGAGATTATTTCCTTCAACGATGGCATGCTTCTTAGAATCGTATCTAGATGGCAACGATCTCAGAATTTTCATTACAATGTCCTTTTGAGGAATAGTCTTACCCAATGCAAAAGATGTATTAACAATTTCAGACACTTTGTGATTAAACTCATCAAATGTTTCTTCATCTGCCATACAAAGGTTTTCCCAATCAGAATTCAGGTTCTGAAGCCTAGCTTCTTTCTCACTGGTATTTCCTTAAAATACGGTTTCTAAGATATCTCAGGCTTCTTTAGACTTAGTGCTCGTAGTCACATGGTGATTAAGATCTGGGGTAATGGCATGTATGATAGCATTCAAGCCGTCAGAATTTTTCTTTGCAGCAAGAACTTCTTCTGGACTATATCTACCAATATCCTTCGGTATAGATATATCGCCTTCTGTATTAACCTGAGGATCATAGCCATTAACAACACGTACCCATGTTTGAAAATCACGAGATCGAAGAAAAGCATCCATAGAAATTTTCCACCATAAGTAGTTTGAGCCATCGAAGACTGGTGGTACGTTTATTGAGATAGAATTCTTGTCCATAGAGTCAGATCGCTACAAACACAAACTTGTAAGGTCTTTAAACATGTTTGCCTGCTCTGATACCAATTGAAAAAGCGAGGGTACAACAACCGCACCCAATATTTCGATTAGCAATCTGTATGGACTAACTCCAATATACTTTTAAGAGAATCAACTAGACAGTCAGACTCAATCTTAATAAAAGTATATTAAAGAGCTATATCTCACTTTATCGATTCAATACTTACTCAAGAAAATAGAAATCTGCGAGTCTAATTGAATACAAGAGAAATCACTTGAACGGTACCAAAGACCAATGTTCAAGGATCAATCAATTTCAATCAACAACCAAAGGTTGGATTTCCCAATTGATCGATTCAACGCACAACCTGTGATATTTCAATTATATAACAAAATATAATGCGAAAAAGAAATAACAAAGACACCAGAAGTTTTGTTAACGAGGAAACCGCAAATGCAGAAAAAACCCCGGGACCTAGTCCAGATTGAACAAACACTTTTTAAAGCCGCTACAAACACTAGCCTATTACAAACTAACTTCGGTCTGGACTGTAATTGAACCCCAATCAATCTCACACTGATCTAAGGTACAGTTGTGCTACTTACGTCTCTGATCCCATTAGGATACTACGCACTCGATTCCCTTAGCTGATCTCACCCACAACTAAGAGTTGCTACGACCCAAAGTCGAAGACTTTAATAACCAAATCTGTATCACACAGAAAAGTCTACGGTAATAGATAAATCTGTCTCCCACAGAAATACCTACAAGTTTTGTTTCGTCTTTTGATAAATCAAGGTGAACAGGAACCAATTGATAACCCGGACTTATATTCCCGAAGAACAACCTAATATTATCAATCACCTCACAATAATCTTAATCGACTAGCGAAAGAAGATATTGCGGAATCACAAACAATGAGACGAAGATGTTTGTGACTTCTTTTATATCTTGCCTATCGGAGAAATCAATCTCAAGACAATCTTTACGATTGTACTTAGTACGATAGAAACAGCAAGATCAGATCACACAACTACGAGAAAGTAGTATCGGTCTGGCTTCACAATCCCAATGAAGTCTTCAAGTCGTTAACCTACATGTTCTCGATAGAAACCTAAGGTTAAAGGAGAATCGACTCTAGCTTATACAACTAGTATCACAAAAGAGGTGTGGGTATTAGGTTTCCCAGTTGCTAGAGTTCTCCGTTATATAGTCTTTTAAATCAGGGTTTGCAATCAATGTTAGCTTAGTAACAAAGCATTCAATATTCACCGTTAGATGAAAACCTGATTAGATTCAAGCTAATATCTTTCAACCGTTAAATCGAAACTTAGCTTGTTACACACAAATGAAATGAACGTTTTTAGGTTTGTGTAACAGTACCCAAACATGTACATTTAGTTGGTTCAACAGTAGTTAACCAAATGGTTAGCCATATGAGCACTTTCATATCAACCATATTTTTCTTTACCATAACTAGTTCAAATGACTCAAATGAACTATTTAGAGAGTTGTTCAATTGCTTAGATCTTTATTGAAAAGTCGAGGGTACCCAAATATACCTCAAGCTAAAACTTATCCTACCTATAAGTCCTTTCTCTGAAAGTGATTGTCAATGGACTGAGTCGAGACAATACAACTAATCGGTTCACACTTCGTGTGATCGTCTATGGATACGAGTTCGAGACAATACAACAACGAAGTATGTTACTTGATAAAAAGGTTCGGACTTAACCAAACACAATAGGATTCACTTATCAAGTAAATAGGAATTAACGTTTGTGTGATTTACTTTAATTATAATAAAACAATTATTATGTGGAAATATAAAGTAAATGACACAACAAGATTTTGTTAACGAGGAAACCGCAAATGCAGAAAAACCCCGGGACCTTGTCCAGAATTGAATACTCTCAGGATTAAGCCGCTACACAAAATTACACCTAACTTCGTATAGTTGAGACCAAGCAATTAAACCTATAGTTCAACTAGTTCCGTCTGTATTCCCACGCCTCCGACCTATGAATAAGTCACGTACTTGAAACAATTCTTTCGGTTCGTATTCCAAACAGTAAAGGAACAACAAATCTGTTTGGTATCAACTCTATTCAACCAAGTGATATGAGTCGGACAAAGGCTCTTCTGTTTATCTTAACATAAACTCATTCGTCAGGTCCTTAGATCTATCTTATGTTCAATTACCGAAGTAATCGTTTAAGATTAAGCCAACAACACTATTAATCCAAAGAATTGTGTTGATGCCGATCTACTGAATTAATCAATCCAATCTATCACAAAGATAAACCGCTTATTAATTGGATCCTCTTTTTACCGAAACAAGTATTGTGCACACCAAATATTATGAACCCACAAATCAGAAATCTTCAATATCTTCTTTGTCTTCAAATCTTATTAGATCTTCAATAAACACATGCACACAATCACTTGAATCTCTTGTGATCAATCACGCACAGAACGGAGTCTGTTAACAATGGATTATCACAAGATCGTCTTTAGAACTAACAACAGTCTAAAGATCCCTATCGAAACTCTGCACTAGTTTGAGTGAATCTTATATCAGAAGAGAAGATTCTCAAGCATAAACAAACTAGGTGCAATCAAAGTTCAACCACCGTTAGTCAATCAAATCAATAAAAATAAAAGAGAAACCGAAATTATCTAGTTTCCCACCAACGGTACTAATAGAGCTTCTCAATCCAAAAGAAGACTTTAAACTGAGCGGCCGTAAGAGATTTCGCCTAATTAGGTTACTCTCCTCTCCGAATAGGCGGCTACACCGGTAACAACACAACAAGAGGAAGTTTGTTGTTACGAAGGATTAGTTTGCTAGAAAGGCAAACTTCAAGTATTTATAGACAAAGAAGTTTGGACACCAAGGACTTTCCAAAAACGAAAATATTCTCAAGATATTCATTAAAGCACAAATTCGGTTTCCATAATTCCTGGAAATGCTCTGTCCAAAAATAATGATTGAAATCTCTCAGAAAATCTCTAATTAGTAAATGCACATTAGTAATTTTTATTTTCCTAAAGATGAAGTTAATTACCTTAATTAAAAGATTCTTAACTTATTTATGTTATGATCTTGGGATTCTCTTCCCTTAGCTATTAAGGAATAACTTTGAACAATTAAAATAATAAACATTCATAACACGTGTTCAAAGTATGTCGAAATCTTAACTTTATAAGTTCTCTTTCACACTTACAACCTTGAAACCGATTTGCCACACTTTCAAACAAGTTTATAATTGGTTCATATGACTTTCAAGAACTATGCGATTGATCAAATAACATTCAATCACAAATCATGGGTTTAATGTTTCTACCAAAACAAGTTTCGGTTCTACCTTCCATGTGAGTACTGTGCATAGTCACACTAGCTTTCCAAAATTCGGTTGACTAGGTACTAGGATTGGTTCCCAACATATATATGGTATCTAACTTATATGTGTTGCACATGTCCATAGGATCGGTTCCCCTTTGCCTAAAAACGTGTTGCACATGTCCATAGGATCGGTTTCCCTTTCTTCTATAAACCTTGCTGCACCTCATACAAGGATCGGTTCCCCTTTGTGATGTATTGCACCTCTTACTAGGATCGGTTCCCCTTTCCCATATTTGGTCAGACATAAAATCACAAACCCGATCATACCATCTCAGGTGATTACTTAAGATCGGTTTCACTAATAAAAGTCATACCAATACATAAGTCAGGCCTTTGTGAATAGTTTTACCAAGAACACAACAAGTTATGAACAGTTATACTAAATCACACATATTGGATGTTCACAAGATATGCAATGAATAACAATCCCAATAACGCCTGACGATTTCCTTTTCGATTCACAAACAAGTTTATGAACTTACCTCCTTAGAACACATGTAAAACATTGTTCCCTAGGATGAAATCCTCACCTCATACCCATACATAATCACAATAGCATTCAAATGATTATGGCGATGTCTTATCTACAAAGTTTAATGGTTAAGCAATAAACCTCGTATTGTATTCCTTAATACTATGTTTATATATAGAGTTCAAATATGCTTCGCAGTTTTGTTTTCAATATGCACGACTTGAAAGATACGTTAGGGAATGAAACAGTTCAAGTTAAATATCACTAACCTCAAGTGGAAGGATGATTGTTGTCGTTGTAGCTCCTTGCTTCTTCACATCTTCAAGTCTTCGCAATACTTGTAAAGTCTCATTATCCTAATACTTTCAAGCTAACCTATACGAAGTTGACTCTAGTACATAATCAAGCGACTCTTAAGATGAGTTTTGGTTCACTTAAATATGACAACCAAACTTGACATATCAACGCTTGGTGGTTTCAACCGAGCTATGCTCTAACATTTATAATAGACACAATTGAAACAAAAACGATTTGATTCACTCGAATCGATTCATGAACTTTATAGTCACGATAATTATGCATTCCTTAGTTTATATAAGTTTAAGTTCACAAATAATCGTTTTTAGAAAATAACCAACTTAATTACGCGGACTTAAGTACCCGGAATAAGTTTGTTTTTAGTTTACAAACTCCAGCAGAATTTTTCGGGATGAGAACTGCGGACTTGGTACGCGGACTCTAGTTCTGGTTTTCCTGAGCAGCAAAGTACGCATACTTTGGTTCAAGGAATAAGGACTTACACACATATGTGTTACCACACAATATTTATATCCTTCCATGGTTATAGAATCTAAACTCTCATTTCAATCATTGAAACATTCTTAGAGGACGTTGATAGGTGTTGTAAAACACCTAATTTTATATCTATTGTTTATGCTTTCTTTGCGAGTTTCTTGTGAATTATGTATCTTATATTTGCTTTCGAGTTTTATAGGTGTTTTCTTGTCATTAGGAGCAAAAGAAGGAGAAAACGTCCATTTGGAGCGAAAACGAAAAAAAGATCAATTCATAGGCGAGTCATGGAGTCGGCTGAGATTGTGCAAGGAGGATGTGAAAAATCAAACTGTCGGTTACCTGGAACTGACAGGCCTAATAATCTGTTGGTGGCTCATATCTATCAGTCGGGTGCCTGTGTCAATTTTCATTCTTACAAAACCGTGGGGTCGAGACTCGGGAAAGTCTTTCTCTCAATCATTTCGGTTCAAACTCAGAGGAGAGTGAGAACTGTGGCAGCTTCATTAGAGAGGAATCGAAGATGAAGAAAAACCAGGGATCGACGATGGCTGTTCTCAAAAGATTTGAGGGAAGACGAGATGGTGGTACTGATAGAGTTTGAGATGGGTTTCAGAAAGGGGATCTGGTGCTAGAATTTAGGGTTCTTCTGTAGTTCAATTGAATTGAAGAAATTGATAACCGAAGTAGCAGAAGAGAGAATTGGAGAGTTGGGTATTGTTTGAATTCATATTACAGCCGAGATTGAGATCGAGAAATCATGGAAGACAAGAAGACTGCTGCTGGTTGTGTTTGTGTGATGAGAAATTAGAGAAGACCTTGATTTGGTAGTTGTGATGGAATTGGTGGTTACAAGAATCATATAAGGAAGAAATTGGGAAACTGATTTATGGATGTTCGTGTTCGAAATGGCAGACACAGGAAATTACGTTTTGAAGCTGAGAATAAGGAAGTTGTCTGTGTTGGATGGCAGTTTTGGCTCAAGCAGCTACGATATGCAATTGTAGATAATGGGAGCAGGTGTTGAAGTGATGCAGTGAAACCTGTTGAGATAAAACAACAATGATGTTGTTGCTTACAAAGTCAAGAAGATGAAGAACGAAGGAGGAGTAGAAGCTAGAGTATACTTAGAAGTCAGCAGTCAGGGTTTGAAATTGGCTGGGGGTAATGAAGTGTAGATGCTGGTGTTTGCATCAGAGATGAAATTGAGATAAAATTGGAAGAAGAATCGAGAAATGCGTTTATGGTTTCTGCTGATGACTGAAGTGATGGAAGATTGTGTTCGAGTCGTGACTGTGTAATGGGTTTGCGTAACTGCAGTTTGCAATACTTTACTGCCGGGATTTGAAGTTGTGGCTGCAACAAACGAAATTGCAGTTTATGTCAGAGAAGAAGTTGAATGCGCAGCTGGTTTTGAGGTTTGAGTGTTGATATACATGAGTTTCTGCCAGTACTGGAGTTGGACAACAAGAAGTCAAGATTACAAGAAGAGAGAGATGGAACTGCAGGTGATGGCGGTGCAAGGGCAATCGCGGTGAGGCAGAGAAGAGAAACAAGGAGATGGGTTGTGTTGATAACAGTTCACAGTGGCAAGGCATGAATTTGAGAAGAGTGATGGTGCTGGTATATGCAAGAAATTGCAGAAGGAAACATTGCTGGTGCTAGAGTGTGGTGGTTTGAACTGAGTGCAAAGCTGAAATGGAGTGGTGCAGATGAAAGTGTTGCCATGGTACTGAAGCTGTGATGCTGTTGGTGGCTTTCTGGTGAGATGTAGTCAATGAATTGGATGGATGAGTTTTAGGCTGCAGAATGGAAAGTAGTGCTGGTTGAGTGTGCTGTTGAATTCAAATGCAGATTAGAAATGGTGAATGAATGTCTCAAAATGTTAGATGAATGTTAGGACTTGCAGGGGAGGAGCTGCAATTGAAAAGGCCTGGAATTTGGCCTGGAAACGGGAAGAATACAGCTAGAACTCGGCTAATTTCTGGGTCGGGCGAGTTGACTCACCGATCCGATTCAGATGGACTTGGACTAACTGGGCTTCGTTCATGGGCTGTGAGCGACTGATTCTTGACAAGGAGGTTATAACCTACTTTGGGAAGTGAAAGTATATAAAAAAGGAAGACTTCTCACATATCTCTACTTCTACTTTTGTTTTCTAGGGTTTACAACATGATAGAATTTCTTTTTCTCCTTGTTATGAACTCCATTGATATGAGTAGTTAATCTTATTATTGGTTATGGATTAATTTGATTTCACAAAGCATGCTTCTTTTATTAATAAATTAGTTTTGTATCATAATTATCGATCTTGATTCACTATATATATCGCCATGTATGATTTGAATATTTGTTTAGTTGAGTGGCCAATTGATTGAACTCGTATTCACATCTAATGCTAGTTTAGGGTGTTTCATACGTAAAAGTGATGCATCTTGAATACAAGTAGCACAAATATGGTTATTGCTTGTAGTGATATATCCTAGTAACCATATGTGAACCTTGACCTTTGTTAAATCGGATTAGTGCTTTTACACGTTCGATTGCTTTGATTGGCCTGATTTCATAGAACTTAGTGCATCTAGGGAATTAAACTTGATTAGTGCTTTTACACGTTAGGTTGTTCTCTTAGATAGAATTCATATTCGCATATTTTAATGTGTTTGTTGATGATAAGAGGAAATTAGCGGGATATTCTTGCGATCAAGGTATCCTAGGGCCTTTGATAATGAGAGATTAATATCAATTCTAGTTATTAAGATAAGAATATGTTTGTGAATGAAAACGAAATCCTTAACCAATGCTTTCACATCTTTGAATTTATTTGTTTACTTTTCTTCATTTGGTTTTATTTTATTTTAGTATATAAAAATCAGAAAATCCCCCCTTGCTTTACATAAGAAACCGAAACATATTGACAACCTAGTCCTCTCTGTGGGAACGATCCTTTCTTGGCCTTGCTATATTTTATATTTTGAGTAGTGAGAAAGTGAAATTATATTTGCTCGGCTGACAACCGATCAAATTTTGGCGCCGCTGCCGGGGAGGCAGCGGGTTGTTATTTGTTTTTGGTTTCTTATTTTTTTTTTTAGTTTTGTTTTTCTTATTTTCTGGTTCTTAACATAGTTTTGAGAACTCTTGTTTCAGGAACCAATTTCTATGGACGGAGCATATTGGAGCGATGGATACGGTTTTCAACAACCTCAACACTATGACAATTACCCACCATCTATGGGATACCATCAAAATCAATTTATTGGCTATGATGCATATCCTAGACAACCTTATGGTGATTCTCATACATACCAACAACAACCTTGTAGTAAGTATTAAGTCAAGCACCAAGGTGGGATAATGTTACTTCTAATTGGCTTCATTCGAGTTGTATGCAGATTATGAATGGATTGCAAGACATGCGACAAAAACTAGACCAACTTGACCGTAATAGAGAGAACGTCGCACAAACCAATTTTTGCAACACTTTTTCTTAACCGACTATGGATCGTAGTTATGATCATTCACCCATTCAAAGGGAAGAGTCATGGGAAAGAGAACATATTGTAGTAAACGGTGGTAAGCGTGTGAACGTCAGGAAACTTGCACAGAAATTATACAAGTTGGAAGATGATGGAGACTCGGAAGACCTTGTCGCAGAAATTAGTAGGACCATTCATATGGAACTTAAACGACGTCGGATAAAGGTTATGAAACCGATGAAGAGATTCTTATTATGGTGAGTCTGAAAATGAAGACAAAGATGATTGTGTTGAAAAGGACCAACCTTTGGAGATATTTGATGACATTAGTGTAGTTGACTCAACTCTTGATCTTTATAATGATCAAGCACCTATTCAAAAGATACATGAGTATGATGAAACTAGTGCTTTACAGAATTTCCTTGCAACAAGGTTTGAGTCTAATGAACAGGAGTGTGTTGAGAATGAAACCGATATGACAAATATTGTGGAAGACCCAATTGAGCTTGCAAATGATTGTAATGATGATGTTTATGTCGAGACTCTGGTTAAGGCAGAAACGGACGAAGAATGGTTGCAAGGTTTGATAGAGGACCACGATATACAAGAGGTGAATAATTCACTTGAGTTTTTCAAGGATGAAGAGGATTCCGTAATACAAGAGATTGTGCAAGGTTTGTCTAACCCTTTGCCTGTTGTTTCTTCTCCTTTACCTCTTATTGGTTTGAATGTATGTGCGTCGAGAATATTGTTGAATGACTTTGTTTCTCGATATCCGCCATTAGAAACACTTGATTCTCATACTATGCAGGTTTTGGAACAAGACATCGTGGAAGTACCCGACTTCTATATTCTTTATACACTTCCAAGTGTGGACAAGAATAAGTGTGGGGGAAGCTTTTATCGGTTGATAGCTTCGTTTCTGTTTTATATTACTAATATTTGTGTGAATCTGGTGTTTGCAAAATAGGTTCTATGGAAGGATCCTCAACTTTTCAGGTTATTGTTGTATGGGGAATCGATCTTGCAAGTCGGGCTGACGACTTTAAACCAAGCGCTGCATGGGAGGCAACCCATTGGATGAGTATTTCTTATCTTATCTTTTTATTTATTTTTCTTGTCTTGTATTTACTTTTTACTTTTTCTTGTCGCATATCATGTAGTATTTCCCACCTTGACTTTCTTTGAACGATTCAATTTACATTGAGGACAACGTAAAGTTTAAGTGTGGGGGAGTGGTTAAGCATTTGCATTGTAAATTTTTCAAATTTTTCAACTTTTTTGTAAAATAGTGAATAAAAAACTCCAACTTGTAGTTAGTTTAGAGTCACATAGTATAAATGTCGCTAAGATTACATCGAGATTCTCATAAGAGTGACTGAACTTAGAGATGACAAAGAACATGATCGGGTTTCTTACTTGTATGAGAGTTAAAGTTGGATTTAACCATGCCAGTGGCAAACAAGGTGCAGACTGAATTCGGTATTAGAGTTGTGGTCCCCTATAGTGGAGACTACCCATGTTACATAATGTGAGGCACCGACCTTCAATTCTTTGTACCTGTCTAAATATGTGCTTTTAGAGTGTGTGTCACCATACGTAAACTCCGGGTAGAATGGTGAGCTACCCAACCTCCCACCAAATAGAAGCACTATTTTGATCTCTTGAGTGCTATTTTATCAATCATGATGGTGACATCGAATTGCTAACTTACATACCACTTGTAATCTTGTTCGCAGTTAGCACCATCCACTTTATCTCTCTCTACACCAACAGGTCCATAGAAACACCATCATCATCAACAAGAGTAGCATCACAAATTCGAAGAAAAGTTGAAGACGTTCAAGGTTTACAAGCAACATCACATAAATGAGCAAATTTCATATTCAAGTAAAGCAACAAGATAAGGAGCAGAATTTTTACAAGTTGAAGACTATTGTATAAGAGCGAAGATTATCAAGATGAGAGTTCGAGAAGTTTATGATATCAAGACATATAAGTTGTGAAGAATCAAGCAGTAAAGTACTTACACCATGGCCTTTGTACTTACATTTTTATTTTATTTATCTTATTTGTATTTTATTTTCTCTTGTCCGCAAAATTTTTTTTTTTTTTAAAAATAATGGAAAAAAAAAAGTTTGAAGAAAAAAAAAGAGACAAGAGAAAATTTCTTTAGGTTCATTACTAGTTTTATTGTTTTGTTTTGTTTTATTTTTCTTGTCTCATAACAAAAAAAATAGAAAAAAAATAGAAAAAAAAAAAAGAAAAAAAAAATTCATTGTATCATATTTTGGGTTTGTATAGTTCATTTTTAGTTTTGTATTCTTTAATAAAGCCAATGGAAGAAGGAATATCTACAATGAAGTTTCAAGCAATAAGAAATTAGAGGAAAGAATCACATTGTCAAGATTCTACGAAGTTCAAGATTTTATCATCAAGATTTGAAGACCGAAGACGAAGATGAAGACACCGATTGAAGACCGAAGACGTTTCTATGGATGCTGTGAGAGTGGTGCTAGCTGCACGTCGAACGGATAACGAGGTAAGTAAGCATATTCCCACCTTCGTTAAGTGGTTGATTTCCTTTCGTAGAGATCGTCAGAAAAATGGGTTTTCAAAAATTATAAAAGATGTGGGTTTTCAAAACATTTCGGAGGGTTTTGCCTTCATACCATTCTACGTGTCGCAGGATTCTCTCTTCACTCCTACCTGGAAACATGTGTGACCCATAAAAAAGTTGTTTATTATTGAGAGCAACTTCATAAAACCCTTTCTTGTGAGGCAGAGTCGAGACTTTCGATCACTCCGAACCCGAATTTCTTTCGATAAGGGATGGTTATTTCTCTCTCAACTTTCAAGGATGAGATTGTGTTCATTTATGTGTCTAACTTCTTATGACTAGTGTGCAGAATCTCTATGTCTTCTTAGCGCGTTGGATGCTATCATTACGGAGAACTAGTAAGTTGGAAAAATAGGTTTTGTGGGTATATCTCTAGTAAACCCTCACGAGACTATAACTCGTCCACTAGGGACACCTAGTGGTTTAAAGGATTGTTATACATGCTAAGTGTGACCGTAGCCTCGACGACACGGAGTTGTATGTATTCTTTAAAATAAGATTTGTTTGATTTGCTCGAGGACTAGCAAAGTCTAAGTGTGGGGGAATTTGATAGGTGTTGTAAAACACCTAATTTTATATCTATTGTTTATGCTTTCTTTGCGAGTTTCTTGTGAATTATGTATCTTATATTTGCTTTCGAGTTTTATAGGTGTTTTCGAGTCATTAGGAGCAAAAGAAGGAGAAAACGTCCATTTGGAGCGAAAACGGAAAAAAAGATCAATTCATAGGCGAGTCATGGAGTCGGCTAAGATTGCGCAAGGAGGATGTGAAAAATTAAATTGTCGGTTACCTGGAACTGACAGGACTAATAATCTGTTGGTGGCTCATATCTATCAGTCGGGTGCCTGTGTCAATTTTCATTCTTACAAAACCGTGGGGTCGAGACTCGGGAGATTCTTTCTCTCAATCATTTCGGTTCAAACTCAGAGGAGAGTGAGAACTGTGGCAGCTTCATTAGAGAGAGGAATCGAAGATGAAGAAAAACCAGGGATCGACGATGGCTGTTCTCGAAATATTTGAGGGAAGACGAGATGGTGGTACTGATAGAGTTTGAGATGGGTTTCAGAAAGGGGATCTGGTGCTAGAATTTAGGGTTATTCTGTAGTTCAATTGAATTGAAGAAATTGATAACCGAAGTAGCAGAAGAGAGAATTGGAGAGTTGGGTATTGTTTGAATTCATATTACAGCCGAGATTGAGATCAAGAAATCATGGAAGACAAGAAGACTGCTGCTGATTGTGTTTGTGTGATGAGAAATTAGAGAAGACCTTGATTTGGTAGTTGTGATGGAATTGGTGGTTACAAGAATCATAGAAGGAAGAAATTGGGAAACTGATTTGTGGATGTTCGTGGTCGAAATGGCAGACACAGGAAATTACATTTTGAAGCTGAGAAGAAGGAAGTTGTCTGTGTTGGATGGCAGTTTTGGCTCAAGCAGCTACGATATGCAATTGCAGATAATGGGAGCAGGTGTTGAAGTGATGCAGTGAAACCTGTTGAGATGAAACAGCAGTGATGTTGTTGTTTACAAAGTCAAGAAGATGAAGAATGAAGGAGGAGTTGAACTAGAGAAGCTAGAGTATACTTAGAAGTCAACAGTCAGGGTTTGAAATTGGCTGGGGGTAATGAAGTGTAGCTGCTGGTGTTTGAATCAGAGATGAAATTGAGATGAAATCGGAAGAAGAATCGAGAAATGCGTTTATGGTTTCTGCTGATGAATGGAGTGATGGAAGATTGTGTTCGAGTCGAAACTGTGTAATGGGTTTGCGTAACTGCAGTTTGCAATACTTTACTGCCGGGATTTGAAGTTGTGGCTGCAAAAAACGAAATTGCAGTTTATGTCAGAGAAGAAGTTGAATGCGCAACTGGTTTTGAGGTTTGAGTGTTGATATACATGAGTTTCTGCCAGTACTGGAGTTGGACAATAAAAAGTCAAGATTACAAGAAGAGAGAGATGGAACTGCAAGTGATGGCAGTGCAAGGGCAGTCGCGGTGAGGCAGAGAAGAGAAACAAGGAGATGGGTTGTGTTGATCAAAGTTCACAGTGGCAAGGCATGAATTTGAGAAGAGTGATGGTGCTGGTATATGCAAGAAATTGCAGAAGGAAACATTGCTGGTGCTAGAGTGTGGTGGTTTGAACTGAGTGCAAAGCTGAAATGGAGTGGTGCAGATGAAAGTGTTGCCATGGTACTGAAGCTGTGATGCTGTTGGTGGCTTTATGGTGAGATGCAGTCAATGAATTGGATGGATGAGTTTTAAGCTGCATAATGGAAAGTAGTACTGGTTGAGTTTGCTGTTGAATTCAAATGCAGATTAGAAATGGTGAATGAATGTCTCAAAATGTTAGATGAATGTTAGGACTTGCAGGGGAGGAGCTGCAATTGAAAAGGCCTGGAATTTGGCCTGAAAACGGGAAGAATACAGCTAGAACTCGGCTAATTTCTGGGTCGGGCGAGTTGACTCACCGATCCGATTCAGATGGACTTGGACTAACTGGGCTTCGTTCATGGGCTGTGAGCGACTGATTCTTGACAGGGAGGTTATAACCTACTTTGGGAAGTGAAAGTATATAAAAAAGGAAGACTTCTCACATATCTCTACTTCTACTTTTGTTTTCTAGGGTTTACAACATGATAGAATTTCTTTTTCTCCTTGTTATGAACTCAATTGATATGAGAAGTTAATCTTATTATTGGTTATGGATGGATTAATTTGATTTCACAAAGGATGCTTCTTTTATTAATAAATTAGTTTTGTCTCATAATTATCGATCTTGATTCACTATATATATCGCCATGTATGATTTGAATATTTGTTTAGTTGAGTGGCCAATTGATTGAACTCGTATTCACATCTAATGCTAGTTTAGGGTGTTTCATACGTAAAAGTGATGCATCTTGAATACAAGTAGCACAAATATGGTTATTGCTTGTAGTGATATATCCTAGTAATCATATGTGAACCTTGACCTTTGTTAAATCGGATTAGTGCTTTTACACGTTCGATTGCTTTGATTGGCCTGATTTCATAGAACTTAGTGCATCTAGGGAATTAAACTTGATTAGTGCTTTTACACGTTAGGTGGTTCTCTTAGATAGAATTCATATTTGCATCTTTAATGTGTTTGTTGATGATAAGAGGAAATTAGCGGGATATTCTTGCGATCAAGGTATCCTAGGGCCTTTGATAATGAGAGATTAAATATCAATTCTAGTTATTAAGATAAGAATATGTTTGTGAATGAAAACGAAATCCTTAACCAATGCTTTCAAATCTTTGAATTTATTTGTTTACTTTTCTTCATTTGGTTTTATTTTATTTTAGTATATAAAAATCAGAAAATCCCCCCTTGCTTTACATAAGAAACCGAAACATATTGACAACCTAGTCCTCTCTGTGGGAACGATCCTTTCTTGGCCTTGCTATATTTTATATTTTGAGTAGTGAGAAAGTGAAATTATATTTGCTCGGCTGACAACCGATCAGACGTTATATAGTTATTATTCACAAACCATTTTTCGTCAAAGCCATTTTCAAGTGATTGGAACTTAATATGACTTTCGTCATTAGTAAAGATGAACTTGGCCAAAGCGAAAGCTTACCAACACATATTTCGAGAAATAGATAAGCGAGATAAACTCGGCTCGAAATAGCAAATGTGTATAATCATAGTCTATATAGCAAAACGACTTTTGTCTCAAGATAGGAGATAGAGTAGATAGACTTTTGAGTGATAGATAAGTTCAAGTCTCCACATACCTTTTAGTTGATGAAGTTCCACAAGTTCCTTGAGTAGTTCTTCGTCTTTGTATGATGATCGCCATGGCCTAGTCCGAGACTTAGCTAATAGTAGACTAGAAATCAAGACTTATAGTTTTGATCACTAATATTGACAAACATGCTTGAGATAGCAACGCATGCGAGTTCGACAGAGCAGTGCTCTAACAACTTCATCCATTTATTTTTTGTTCATAGTATACTACGAGAACTGTTTGAATTAAGGAGAATTTCGGCAAGGAGATCCACTTTCTTTATACCATTTTCTCGTGTGCATAGAATCTTTTCAAGACTTTTGACTGATAAAGAAAAGTCCAAACAAATTCATCGTTTTAAAATCTCCAGGTATAATACTGTTTTTTCTCATATTTTTTTTGTTGATGATTTTTTGTTGTTTAATAAGGATGATTTGCACATCTGTAAAAATCTCTTAAGCATTATAGAATAGTTTAGCTTAGCCTCAGGCAAACTCGTCAATTTCAACAAGTGATATGTTTTTTTTTCCAGTAAGAAGTTTCATCCTAAGCATCAAAAAATAAACATAAAAGACAAAATTGTTAAAATCAAAAAATAAACATAAAAGATTTTTATCTGGGGGACCCTTCATTAATACACAAATCTAACCTTAAGACCTTTGATACCATTGTTCACAAAATAGAACAATGAATACAGGGATGTAAGAGTAAGATCTTGGCTTAGGCAAGTAAGTTGGTTTTTAACAAATCAATTTTATCGGGAAAAATAGAAGGTACCAAGTACACCACCAACTTTTTCGTTCGACAACCTGTATGGACAAAACCTAATACAATCACAAGTTGGTCAACGCAAAGACTGTTGAAGAATATTATATATTTTGTTTTCTTTTTTTTTTTCCATAATAAATATGTATATACCAAATGCCCATGCACCCGATTGTGTACAAGAGTTCTTGGACGATCTCAAAAATCAATATCCAAGATCAATCTAGTTGTATCCGAATTAAAAGAATCCGAAATTTAAGAACTATGAAACTTGCAATTTATCTTTCAAGATATGAATTCAACAAGAACAACTCTTATTTATGATCTCGAATAATAAGGACTTAAACTATCTGGATTGATTACGTACTACTTGTGATATTTCAATTATAAAGATATAATGTAGAAAAAGAAAAACCCAAGACACCAAAAAAATTGTTAACGAGGAAAAATGCACCTGCAGAAAACCCCCAGGACCTCGTCCAACTTTGAACACCATATTGTATTAAACCACTACAGTCACCAGCCTGCTATCAGACATCAGACTGGAATGTAGTTGAGACCAAATTAACCCTCCAAATAATTCAACTGCAGTCGGATTCCTTACATCTCTTGAACCTCGCAAGATTCTGCGCATTTGATTCCCTTAGCTGACGTCCTTTACAACCTAAGAGTTGCCTCGACCTTAGTGAAGACTGTTGATACTTATCTTCCTCTAACAGACAAGACTATTTGATTTCCCTTTTGATATGTTTCAATCTATGCTTAAATTTTTTTTTGCATTAGACAAAGTCCAGCAAACCTCACGAATCCGGAACACTTCAATTCAGTTAGCTAAGAAGCATGTACTATTAACCACCTCTCAAGAACAATCGAAACAAATCAAAGAAGAGTTTAGATATGTATCTTGAGGAATCACAAAGTTTGAAACGAATAGAATTTTGTGATTTATATCTATCTCGTTCATGATCCAAGATTATGAAAACCTCAAGGATCAATAAGAACAAGATTTTGATACACAAACTATCAAGTAAAAGATAGTCTGAGTGTACTTCACGAATTCCTACGTAAAGTCTTTAATGTCGTAACCTAGAATATAGTTTTATAAAGAACCTATGTTATAGAGGACGACTTTAGCTTTGCAACTAGGACACAAAAGTGTTGGGGATTGAGAAATTCTGTTGCAAGAGCCTCTTTATTTATATATTTTCAAGGCTTCATGTAGCTTTAAATTCAAGATAGGGTTGCTTAAAATTCAAGCAAACACACTTTCTCAGTTTAGATGAAATTTTTATTAGGAATTCATGTAAGCATGTAAAAAGTCCGCCTTGAAATTACATAAAAGAATGTTCACTATGGTCCAGGATTCTGAAATCGTGCACAATCATAGTCTATAGTGGCTTAGTATCCTTTGAATGTACATGCACTAGAGGTGTTCAATAACACTCTAGACCAATGATCCACAAGTACAAAGTGATTTTGTGAATAAACTTGTATTAGAAGTGTCTATAAGAGTTTTAGTAAAAGCGAACATATTCGTACAGAATAGTTCGTGTACTTATGCTAATACAGGAATTGTATAGGTTTGCAAATCACTGGAAGTTCGGGAAGTTAGGCCCAAGGGGTTTGCAAACCTTGGCAGTTCATGAATTCATATTCCAGGGGTTTGCAAACCTACCCCCATTCTATAACTCAGATGTAATTAAAGGGTTCGCAAACCGGGTTTGCAAACCTCTACAGTTTGCGGAATTCAGATTGACTTAGGTTTTACATACAAGTATGTGTACCTTGCGCCAAGTAGTTCTAAGTCTCTCATAACTAATTTGAGACATTTCCAATAGCCATAGACAATATGCATAATTGCTTGAGCAATTTCCAAATGATCAACTTGAAACAAAAATAGTTTGTGAAGAATAAATTCTTATAACTAAGATTCTAAGGATCTATGAACATCCATTGCTTGAATCATATTTCGAGAGTTTAACTAAGACAAGCTTGAACTCGAAATTTCTTCTTTGCAACATTAAATCTACTAACATCATACGACATGGTCTCACAAGATAAAATGGCAAATGTCGTGAGTAAATAGGATAGGTTAGTCTTCACATACTTCTTTGTTGATGAAATTCTCGCAAATGTCTTCGTTTATTCTTCAGTCTTCAATCTTTGACGGTTATCCAATGTTATCTGATACTCAACCACTATACTCAAATCATAGTCTGAGACTTAAATTTCATAGACTAGAAATCGAGATATAGATTTCTACGTCTAACAATTATTTCTTTTTTAAATTCGTCAATTAGCTCGCGTCCAATCCGCTCCCACGGATCTCAAATCCGACAGGTAAAAGGCTGGACGATGGGTAGATCTCAAATCCGCCATTTATATGGACTAGACGCGGGTGATACCAAATTCCCATCTACCCAACCGTTTGCTGTTACCCACCACCCCTACTTTGCACTCGGGCCAGCCGGCAGGGTGACTTGGAAGAGAAACTTCCCTAAAACCTTTAAAAACCCCAATGTGCTCGGCTTTTTTCAAAATTCGAAGTGTTTCACTAGAAAGAAGAAAAAGAAAACTATTGTAATCATGGAAATGGAATTGGATACATCAGCACCGAAAAAAGAATCTGAAATCAACGACGAAGAATTCTTCAAAGCTGCAGAGAAAGGAGGAGATTCTTCAATCTTCAAATCTCTTACTGAAAAACAACTTCAAACAATTATTTCTCTCCGAAACGAAGATGGTCGTTCATTACTTCATGTCGCAGCTTCTGCTGGACATGTTGAGGTAAGTAACTGCATAATTTACAACTTCATATGAACTTATTTTTGTATGTTTTTTTGTTTTGGATTTGGATTTTTAGGGTTCATATGTTTAGGTCATATGGGTAATTTTTTAATTGAGGTGATTCTGTATCTGGAAATAGGTAGTGAAGATATTATCTGCTGCAGATCCATCAGTAAGTGGTGTTAATAGTACTGATGAAGAAGGGTGGGCACCAATTCATTCTGCTTCTAGTATTGGCAATGCTGAAATTGTGGAAATCTTGCTTAAAGGAGGTGAGAATTTTACTCATATTTTCATTGATTTGACAGGCATTTTCCCTTTTCTTTTTTCTCGTGTGATTTGATTTGAGGTGCTGGGATTACAATGATAGATATTGTTTTTGTGCTAAGTTTTCAAATAATGTGATTCTTTGTGAATACCTAATTGTAAGAGAGATAAAAGATGAGAGAGTCAGGGTTTCTTGAGTTGTCTATATTCACTTTCCTAAAGTTTATTTGATTGTTAATTTGGTCAGCATAGAGTTGCGGGAGTAAATTCATGTACTACAGTATCTATCCTGGCAAGATTTGTATGTTGTTAATCACCTTATTGCTGTCAAGATAGCATCTGAGGTTTGATGAATATATTCTTATTTATATATGAAATTTGTTGGATCATTAACCACGTGAATTTGGGCATTGTTCTTGCATCTGATGAGTATCTTGTCTTACAATTTCGCCGTTCTCTTATGTGTTGTACGCTTTCAGTGTGCCCATAGAAGTCAGCATGTTTAACCTAGGTTTTATGACCTTTTAATGAACGAAGAAAGTATACAACAGTTTCAGGGAAAAACAGTTTGACGTAGTAACAATTAATCAAATGTGTAATGTGATCCATCTGGTGTAAGTTCATATTATGAATTACCATGTTCATCTGGATCTCTGGGTGGTTATCGTTGTCATGTGTGTAAGATAGGTGAATCATAATATTCATATGAAAAAGATAGTGACTGGAAGTAAGTATCAGAATGGTGCAAGTTTCTTTTTCTAGTTCTAAGAGATTCTCAATGATACTTATCTTTTCGTTGACATGCTCATTATGTGCGTCATTGACTAGTTGCTAGTAAGGGTTCATATGGAATAATAGGTATGGTTAATAAACTGAAGTAATTATCATAAGATCTGCATGTTGTTTCTTTTATTGCCACCCAAGAGGCAAGAGGTTTGTAATAGATTCCATGACGACAAAGGCAATGACATCACACTTGATGGTGATTGCTCATCCCATTATCTGCTCTTTTCTTTTTACTGCTTGTGACTTTTGAGTTTCCTTAGCATACAGCGTAATATGGTGATTTTACTTTAGAAATTGACAAGTTTAACCATCTACAGGAGCTGATGTCAACATAAAAAATAATGGTGGTCGTACTGCTCTTCACTATGCTGCAAGCAAGGGATGGTTAAAAGTAGCAGAGGTCCTAATTTCTTATCATGCAAAGCTTAACCAAAAGGACAAGGTTTGTAACTTCATACAAGAGTTTCTCACATTATATTTTCTTTTAGGTGTTATTTTTTCCGTTTGTTTGTTTTGACTTTTAAGAAGATTTATTAAAAGAACTTAAAAACCAACATAGGAGGAGTCTTTAAAAAGTAAATCAACAGTAATAGCGAGAGGCCTAATTAACCAAATAGAAGTCACTCTGTTATTACTAGCATACATTGGGGGTCTGCAACCAAATTTCCTAGTGTATTAAAAATTGCTAGATTCCAATATTTCGATGTACTCTAGAATAAATTTGGTGTTCAGCTACATTATGCAACTGCCTTGGGAAAGACATGTTTCCATTGACTGCATCAGCAAGAGATTTAGGGCCAGGCATTCCATGTGTTTAGGTCCATTAAAGTGCATACGTGTTTAGACCAATTCCACATTTTTCTGTATCATGATCACAAGAAGCATCACTATTAAAATAACATGTTCATCCGGTGGTGGTATCCAATGATGGATTATACTACGAGTAGATGTGATGTACTTAGAGATGATTTATGCCCTGATCTATGGTTCCATATGATTTTAGGTATTGTTCGTTTCTCCTACCATGTTTTATTTTATCTAATTTGGACGTGCATGTGCTTTTTTTTTTTTTTTTTTAAGGTTGGCTGTACGCCGTTGCATCGAGCAGCAAGCTCAGGAAACTCGAATGTGTGTGAGCTCCTAATTGAAGAAGGTGCCGATATTGATGCGGTTGATAGGGCAGGCCAAACACCTCTTATGACAGCAGTCATATGTGAGAACAAAGAGGTAAAGCTAACCTACTTTCTATTTAAGAAAAGCTTATTTTGGAAAACTATGTTAGCCTTGTTTTTATCCACAATATTCCTTAAAAGTAGAAATGTTATTTCTCAGGCACTGACCTTTTCAAGTAGGAACCTTCAAAGTGAAAAGATGACCAGTAAAAGTAATAGGAAACATCTATCTTTTTTCCATCATTAACATTTCATTTCCTTGATAACACAGGTAGCTTTTCTCCTGATAAGGCATGAAGCTGATTTTGACATCGAAGACAAAGAGGGATATACCGTGCTTGGTCGAGCTTCAGATGATTTCAGACCACTACTAATTGATGCTGCCAAAGCCTTGCATGAAGTTGAAGGTTAAAACCACTACTAATTGATGCTGCCAAAGCCTTGCATGAAGTTGAAGGTTAAAACTGTACGTTAGTGGATGATGCTGCCAAAGCCTTGCATGAAGTTGAAGGTTAAAACTGTACGTTAGTGGATGGAATTAGAAGTAGTAATGTGTTTTTGTTTGTCAAGAAAATTTTAAAGAACTTGAAAATTTTTAAGAACTTTTCAGCAACTTTCTTGTGTTGTTAATTTTTTACTTCAAAAACTTTATGTATATATGCAGTCCAGATATTTCCTTAAAAAAAAAAAAAAAATTTTTTTTGCTGGTATCACTATTGTCCAATAGGGTTGTAGCACATCAGCAGTCTTAAACTTAACTGTGTCCAAGCATCTTGCTATTATCCGTGGCACTATAAATTTGTTTGTTTCTTCTCTCTCCATTGTTGGTTGAGAGAGAGACTTACACCATGGTTTCCTCTTGTTGTATTGGATTCACTAACTCTATCTCTCCTCTATCATCAACCTTTACAATCTCTAGTAAAATCACAAACTCACAGAAAAATCCCAGCATTTCTGTTGCTCAGAAGCCCAATTCTGTTCTGAGTTCTAAGCGGACTTCTACTTCTTCATCATCTTCGGATTTTCGAGGTCTTCTTACTGTGGTTCCTCTAGCTGCTTCAATCGCAGTTGTTTTTTGGACAAATCCAGGTAAAACCATTTCCAATTTTCATTCAAAATCTTTCAATTTCAAAGTCATCAACAAGTAGGTAAATCCCATTTTTCTTTGTAATTGAGTAAGATGTTTTGGAATTGTTTACGATGCAGTTAATGCTGGAATTCTATCTGGATTCTCTGGGTTAGAATCAGTCCCAGGTCCCGAGCTACCTCAAATCGATTTTCTCAATCGTTTCAATGGTTTGAATTTTGTTTTCTTAATCCAATTTTGACATATTTTTAAGAGCTTAATAAACCTCTAAATGCTGCATAACACGTTCTCGTACCCAAGTTTTATTTTACATTTCCATTTTGCAGAAGAAAATCAGAAAAAGTATGCTGCAAACGACGAACGATTCAAGTCGTCTGACGTACTGAAGGAGTATCTAGAGAAATCAAAACTAAACAAAGAGAAGTAAATTATGGATATCGCAGTCAATTTTTCTTTATTAAAACGTGAATATAAGAAATTTAGTAACGTGCTGAGACAATACACTAAGCTTGAAAACTTCAAAAGGCTCCGAAAAATATTTGAAATTCTTTATTGTGTGTTTTCAGGAACAAGCAAGGAATCCAAGATAAGTACTGCTTGCGAGGAGCAGAATGGGGTGTGGGAGATTGTTCAACAGCGGGTATGACGGACGACGAAAAAGATAAATTTATTGCAATGTTAAGGGAAAAAACAGGCATAACAGATTGAAAAACTTATATTGAGCGTTCTTGATTGTTACTGAATGGCACAATGTAGTATTCTTTGAGTCACTGATGTCACATTTGTTTAACCCTAGTATGTACTAGTTGCTAGCAAAAACAATATGAATGTTTGTTTGAGTAAGCCCTGACAAACTGCAGCCTGAAAGAAATCAATGACCCTTGTCAAGTCTGTTGAGCGAAACAATGGAAGAAAAATGCTTCCTGTTTAAACAAGAGAACTAATTTTGTTTCTCTTGGAGGTTTCTTGTAATGCTGCAAGCCGTTGTGCCGTGCATCTTTGATCTTTCAAGCCGGTGTCTATATTTCGATGGGACCTTTGTAACGACCGTCGTAGTGCTTATTACGGTCTCCTCCAACCATTTAATGATCGAGTTTAAGATCTTCAGCTTGACAGCCAAATGGGTGCCAACATTTTGTACGCTGCAGCTTATATTTAATCACCTCTTCTCTTATGTAAGCTAAGCTAGTCGTGCGCCTAGTTAGTAATCCGACGAATTATTCGCGAATCCGAGGGAACTGGCCGAATCCGAACCAAGTAAGCATGTAGTCAAAGTAATTCTTCGAGAGAAAACATAAAATATGTATAAGAATGTTGGTTCAGCCAATACGCAAAAAAGAACCAATATTATATCCGATCATGCACATCTTAAAACTTTGTACAGCGAAGAGCTAGCCTGATTAAAAAACAAGTGCCAAGCAGCTTCGAACTCGTTGATATCATCAGTGAATTCTGATTTCCTTGATTTTATACCAAAATTTTTACAGGAAAACCTGTTAACAGACTTGAACATTATGCCACGTTGCCAATTTTCCTTTTTTTAAGAGGCCGAAAAGGCTTACCAAATCACGAAACAGTAGTAGTATAATATTTTCTGTTTTTATATTTCTTCTTGGTCCTAACCGTTGATGTTCCTCTTAACTATCTTATTTGTGCACCGAGGAACATCAACGGCTGATAACCTTGAAAGGATGTATCCCAGAGAGAGAGAGTCTTAAATTATTGAATTTTTGTTTTTCATTTTTGGAATTTTGATCTTCTGTATAGCAATTACAGTTGTATAAATTTCCCAATCATTTTCTTCAATAGTCTAATCCAATCAAAGAGAAGAGAAGGTTCGGGTTTTGATCTTGGATTTACGTCAAAAGGTTAGGGTTTTCTTCCTTTTTCTTTTTTTCAGTTCCTTTTCCAATCAGAATTCTCTTTAGAAATGATAGATTTGAGGTTGATTGGTGTAAAGCTTGTTGCTTTTTAGCTGAATTTTCATGATAAATCATGGGTTTTTTTTAGTTTTTGCAATTAAACCAATATATCGATGATTGATATTTTGATGAACCTAAGAGAATTCTAGCTATCTGTAGAGAAGTTATGTATGTGTGGTGATAGAAAGATCATATCTTTAGGAAAAATTCTCAGAGTTTGGTTTTGATTATTGCTTCTGTTTGAGAATTTAAGGAATTATGAACCCTTTTGCTTTCGATGCAGGAGTTTCGCTTTAGTCACTTAATTGCAGCTGAGGGCTGCAAAGGGGTGCAGTTTGGTTTAAATTTGTAAGAATTCAGCAGTCAGTGGGATAGATATTTGGTTTTTGGAATTTGTAAAATGTACCATCGTGTGGCGGCTGAGGCAGCAGCCACTGACCGGGGTGTATTAGCGACAGATACTGGAGAACTGGATTACGTTGTCTCGCTTGATCAAGTTCCTTGTTGGAGTGATGCCGACCAGAGGTCTTCATTGGCATATGAGAATGATGATCCGTCAAACTTTTCTGATCCTTTAACAGCGTCTTCGTCTGGGGCTGAGAATGGTGTTAATGGTTCAGTTTCAAGGTTTCCTGTTGATCATGAAATTAACTCGAAAATATACCTATGGCGTGGTAATCCGTGGAATCTTGAGGTAGATGCGGTGGTCAATTCAACAAATGAGGTGACTATTGCAATCTTTCCCCCACGTTTTATCTGTGTCTCGTTCGCAAAAACAAACTGTAAATGAACATCTAGCTAAAGTAATGATTTTTCGTTGAAATGCTAATTTCATTATCATGAGTTTCGAGCTGAGTGGTGGCAAATCTTAAATATGAAATACTTGCTAGTTTCTACCGTGCAAATTTGACTTGAAAACTAGTGCGCCAATATTCGTTACATGGGTATTTGATTTACAGAATCTGGATGAAGCACACAGTAGCCCTGGTTTGCATGCCGCTGCTGGCCCTGGTCTGGCAGAAGAATGTGCATCACTGGTAAGTGAAAATAGTAAAGATTTTTTCCTTCCCTATATCGCTTCCAGTTTATTCATATAACATGGTCTATATGGCTTGGATTATGATTGCGTAAAACTCAACCATAACCATAAGGCATGAGATTTTGGAGTTATATGTAATATGCAATACATAGACAATAGTATGAGTATAATTCAAGAAAATTGGTATTCTTTAGCATTACGAGTTTCCTTATGAGTAAAGTACAAACCTTTATCAACTGAAAGCCTGATACTATTTCTTTACAGGGTGGATGTCGAACAGGAATGGCAAAAGTTACCCATGCCTATGATCTTCCAGCCAGGTAGTTCAACTGGTCATGTTTATTGGTTCTTATTCTCAGTGTTTGCATGATTCCATCTGTGGAATTTCTTTTGAAGCCAACTTTTACGAAAAAAAGCTCATGTTTCCTGTTTGACATGTCAGGAGAATTATTCATACTGTGGGTCCCAAATATGCAGTAAAGTATCATACAGCAGCAGAGAATGCTCTGAGTCACTGCTACCGCTCCTGCTTTGAGCTTCTAATTGAAAATGGACTTCAGAGGTACTATATTTGAGAACTCCACTGATATTTTATGATTTTAACCTGTCAAGAATGTTGAGCCCGTGTTTTGTGACATAATATAGACTTATCATTTTGTAATTGCAGCATTGCTATGGGATGTATTTACACAGAAAATAAAAATTATCCTCGTGAACCAGCTGCTCATGTTGCAATAAGTATAATTTCCTTCTTTATCTCTGTCCCATGTGTGTTAGAATCTTATGGTTTTTTTTTTTGCAAATGTTTAACGTCTTCTTTCAATTCTTCAGGGACTGTCCGAAGGTTTCTTGAGAAACAGAAAGATAGAATCACAGCTGTAGTTTTCTGTACTATTACTTCATCTGACACCGAGATATACAAAAGGTGCTTCTTTTTTTTGGTTCTTTTGCTTCGTGTTGCAAAAAGCACTCTTTCAAGAGTTTGTTAAATTGACACCTATAAGTGGCTTAAGGTATTTATCCTGCTTTGTAACTGTTCTTTTCTTTAAACCGTTGTGTTATGCAGATTGCTTCCACTTTACTTTCCCCGGGATAAATATGAGGAGGAGGTGGCTTTGTCAAAGCTTCCTGCCGATGTTGGAGATGAGAATGGTGAGACAACTATAGACGAACGCAAAATCAGAATAAAACCTTTGCCCATATTGACACCAGACTTTCCTAAATCCCCAATAACCCGTGAAGAACCTCCTGTTGCTGATCCTGGGTTGGCGTTGAGACGGTTCGTAAACTTACCAATTATTGTATATAAGTAAATCATCTCTTCAACTTCAATGTTCTTGTGTAAGCTGTATACAATATTTAGGACCTTGTTTTTTGGTCCTGAACTTGGTTATATTGGTTATCAGTTCAGCAGTTCCACATCCTCTTTCTCTGATTGAGCGCCCACTTGAAGCTGCCATTAGCTATGTAGTTTAACTCATATACGCCCCTTTATCCTCTTTACATCTATTATAGTGGATGCTCTAAAATAAATATACTGTTATGGGATAATAATGGATCCTTACTTTCCTTTGTCTTTTTTGCCTTCCCTTTTACGTTCTGTTTTGTGTTAATGACTTTCATCTCTGTGATTTAAACAGGAACTCCACTTATTTGGATTCATATCTGGATCCTGTGTTTATGTCCTTAATTAAAGATCCAGACCAGAGGCGTGTGGAGCAATGGCAAAAAGCTGCTCAAGCACGAAATGGTTTCCATTTTTCTAAATTGCTAGGATTTGGTGATCTTGGTGGGCCTCCTTTGACTGCTGCTGAAGAATACTCTCTTCATTCTAGATATCTTGCTAAAGCAAATAATCTTACTCTTTCTGAAATTGCGGACATGAAAATCATGTAAGTTTTCATGCTCCACTTGCATTTGTTCTAGTTGTTACAGATTCCAAGTTGTAAATAGTGCTCACCATCTCTCGTTTTACATTTCAGTTATCGTGGTGGAGTAGACAGTGAAGGGCGACCAGTAATGGTTGTCGTTGGAGCCCATTTTCTACTAAGGTGTCTCGATCTTGAGAGATTTGTGCTTTATGTGGTCAAGGTATACAGGTTATCCACTGCTCTTGCTGGAATATTTTCTAGCACCTGCCGATAATTAAGAATTAAAGAGTTGCATTTTTTTGTTTGCACATATCGAGATCCAATGATTAAGATTGAATGTGCTTTTGACCAAAATTTCAGGAGTTCGAGCCATTGATTCAGAAGCCATACACTATTGTTTATTTCCACTCCGCTGCTTCTTTACAACCGTAAGTATAAAATGTCTGACTTACAATTGCATAGAGTTTGAGTTTCTTGTCCTGAAATATGTGCTTTTTCTGCCTACACAAGGATGGGGAAATTGAATTGTAATATTGAATATGGAAAAGAAAAAAAGATTATCCTAATTTTCTTTTTCTGTTACTCACTTGCTATGATCACTTGTTGTGGACAGTCAACCAGATTTGGGATGGATGAGGCGGTTACAACAGATACTTGGTCGTAAACACCAGCATAATCTGCATGTAAGGAATTGTCATGAAAATAATTATTCAGAATTCTTCCTTCAAGTCTGATTTTATTTCCTTCCTGCTGATCAGGCAATATATATACTCCATCCAACATTTGGACTGAAAACGGCGATCCTTGGTTTGCAAATGTTCGTTGATGGCGAGGTTCGTCATAACACAATCTTTGTTTTTCGTCTGTTGTTGAAATTCCACTAAACAGAGGAAACAGAATTCCTTAACAAAATTGATATATCTTGCAAGTGAAATCCTCATATTTAGGTCCGATTAAGAATGCTAAATCCTATCATATTTTGTAGGCATGGAAGAAAGTTGTGTATGTTGATCGCCTTTTGCAGCTATTCCGATATGTACCTCGTGAGCAATTGACTATACCCGATTTTGTTTTCCAGTTAAGTGCACTCGCTGATCTCATTGGGATTCCATTCCAATTCTTTTAATCACTGTTCTGAATTACTCTAAGTTCAGTTCTTAAAACAATCATGAAATATGTAATATATTTGGCAAATTGCATATCATTTTCGTAGTTATTTTGTAAGCAGATTATGGATTTTATCTTACTTTTGTGAACCTCTTTTATTCTTTTGCAGGCATGATCTTGAAGTGAATGGAGGGAAGGGTCTAATAGTAGACCCTAGAACTAAATATGTATATCCAAGGCCATAACTCTTTGAATGTGATTATTTCGTACTCTTTATTGTTTTTTGGGTGAAAAAGGCATCTATCTATATTTTTCCTCTCTGTATAAAAGTTCTTTTACTGCCCACTTTTTTTTTTCAATATAATTTGTAACATTCGAGTGTTAGAAATGATAAGGCCCCTATTCTTTTCTGTCTGTAAATTGAAATAAGATGATTTGAGTTTTTACATGAATCTCCATTCTTTGCACTTCTGCAATAGAGAAAGTATGAACGTCTAAACCGTTGAGTTACAGAATCGCTCAAACGCTTAAAATTTTCGATTGCTGAGTTAATTTCTCGATTCTTGATAATGTTCAATTCCAATTTCAAGATTAAGAACTTGCTCTGGTAGAAATTACATGCAAGGATTATTAGTAAATCAGGTTAACACAGTCTTGAATGTGTTTTCTGTATAATGTCGAGACTTTGTTTGGGTGTATGCGCCACTATGGTTCAACCATGGAGTACCATTGGGTGTCCAAGGATTTGCCAATCTTATCTGTAGCATTTTGTCTGGAATGATAGTCCAATTCACAACTTCCAAACAAGACCCATACGAATCAAATAAACAAACCCCACAAGTGTTTTTGTTACCTTGCACCATCTTTGTCAGTAAATCAATAAGAAACTTTAGTTCCGACTTCAGTCACACCAACAACAGAATACACTGGCTATAACTGAACCACGTCTGAGATTCTAAATTCTGGAACCAACTAAAAACAATGTACTAAAACCAGCAGCCACATATTAGAGATACCCAGTTTCTTTTCCTTTCCTTATTGGTTATCAACACAGGTCAATGCTGAGTTGACTCAGTGAGGCAGCTCGGTTTAAACTCGAAAAAGATCGGTAGTACCACTGCCACGCAAGGAAAGCTCCTAGTGTTATCCATAGAGTGAAATGGCCCCATAATGTGGAAACAAAAAGCTCAAAAGTGATGATGGATGATCCATCCAAATTCCAAAGAGATTGAAGTTTTGAATGAGTTTGTGGTGCACATTTTAACATAGTTTCATATATATTGAACACTTCTTATCCTTCTTCACAATTCATTCATAACACAAGACATCCAGAGAGAAAGAGAAGTCATACAAAAATGATGAGTCTGGAAGCATGTTTCTTGACATCCAATTCATTCACCAAAACCTTAGATTTAGTCCCTTCAATCAAACAAAGAGTAAGACTACCCATTTCGCTTACTAAGAAACGGCCATTTACGCAGTCTCCGCTTCGAATTGGCAGGAATTATCATCACTCTTCGGTTACTTGTAAGTGATCCATCACCCCTATACTCTTCTCTGTGTTTTATAGTAATTCCATTCACAATTATGCTCTGTGCCTTATTTTGATGATGAATTTGAACCATGTATACTGATAAGCATCATTTTATATGTAATACGTTCCCTTGGTTATAGATAATTCATAGACATCACCTAAAAATGTTGTTCTCAAAATATAGGTTGCAATCTAGACCAAGCATCGTCGTCCGGTGATGATTACAAGCCCGCAGGGGAAGCGGACTGGAGATCATTCAGAGCGAGGCTTGTGGCAGTAGAACGTGCATCAAGAACAGATGAACCGAACACATGGGTCGATCCCGATACGGTAGAAGACCATCCTCCACACGTACCAATTGGAGACAAATGGGCGCATTCCCTTCATGAACCCGAGACCGGTTGCCTACTCATCGCAACCGAAAAACTCGACGGGGTACACATTTTCGAACGAACAGTTGTTCTACTCTTGTCAACGGGTCCAATGGGACCAACTGGAATCATACTTAACCGTCCGTCTTTAATGTCTATCAAGGAGACTAGATCAACAGTTTTAGACGTAGGAGGTACATTTTCTGATAGGCCGTTGTTCTTTGGAGGACCATTAGAAGAAGGGTTCTTTTTGTTAAGTCCAGGCCTCAAACAAGGTGAGAATAGTGATGATGGGGTGGGCAAAAGTGGTGTATTTGATGAAGTAATGAAAGGTTTATATTACGGAACCAAAGAAAGTGTGGGTTGTGCAGCTGAAATGGTAAAGAGAAATGTAGTGAATTTGGGAGATTTTAGGTTCTTTGATGGGTATTGTGGATGGGAAAAGGATCAACTGCAAGATGAAATCAAGGCTAGTTATTGGACAGTTGCTGCTTGTAGTCCTAGTGTTATTGATTTGGGAAGTATTGGGAGGATTGGATTGTGGGAAGAGGTTTTAGGACTTCTGGGTCAAAGAAAAGTTTGGTGAAGGAAAAAAAATATCTGACAAAAATGTGGACCTGACTGGCTAACTGTGCCTTAAAGTTTGATACTTTTAAGGGTCATGAAAAGGAATTGAGAACTATCCTCAAAGGCAAGGAGGAGCAGGAGGGGTCTATCTCTTTACATGGTGATTGGTGACCCCAAAAAAATGTGAATTTTGAGGAATGCTGCTATTTCATTTTCTGTACATTATACTGCCTGTGGTATAGTATTAAACTTTTTAATGATTGTATTAAAAACCTACGGCCAATTAAATTTGGTATCCTTGTCCTCTATTCAAGGATCGTGTGATTTATCTATATGGTTTCTATTTTTCTTTTACAAGAAACCATTCGTCAACCATATAATGGATTTTATATACATCTTCGCAACTACGGGAATACTATTATGGTCATCCTCAATTTTTTGGTGCCCTTAAAATCCGTTGGTTAATTCTATATTAATGGGACATGACTGATTATATCGGTTGATTTTTTTTTTCCCTTCTCTAAAAGACCATAGATGGTTTACAGTTTCTATTCCCTTAATGAAACTGTAATCACCATTTATTTTATTTTTTGGGTATTATCGAAATTTGATTATCCCTTCACGCTAGTTATTCACATGCATGGTTGAAAAACCTACGTCCAATTTAATTGGTATCTTCGTATATATTAGACGAAGATCATGTGAGTAATGGTTTCTATTTTTCTACTTATTTTTATAAGAAACCATCCGTCAGCCAACTATGCGATATTGAAAACGACAATATTCTTTAATTTGTCGACACAATTTTGTAAATCGTTAATTGATGTTGATTTTCTCCATCGCTTCTTTAAGATGAGAGAAAATATTTTGTCATATATATTTTCTAAATTTTGCCAATATGGTGTGATTTCGAAAGCGAACTTGCACCATCAAATATGGTTTTATCAAATAATAAAGCATTGGCTTCCATTTATCTAAGAAACCATTCACCAACCACCAAGTGGATTTTCTCAAAACTCATAGCGATAATGATTTCTATATTTTCTCAAAGAAATCAATAAGCCAATTAAAAACTTGGTTTTTCCCTATCCATCTTAAAGGGATAAAATATCGTTATTATTACAAATACCAATATTAATTTACTATTTCTAGTAGGTAATATTTGGAAGTAAAATTGGAGGAAAAGCCTGTTGTAATTTTTTCAATAAAATAATTATTGAAATGTACTTGTGATATTTGTGTCACAACAAAAAAGAATTAAGGAAAGCAAGATTTGCGTGATTCCCAGATGGGCAGGGGCAGGATTTATTTTTCAATACTACTAAAATCTTGGTAGTAGATTTTGGTCCATTTTGGATCCAGACTCGATCCAAGATAAATGGGTTTATCCCTAGATTTTTCAATCAAAACCTGATCTCTAGTTTATAATTATATTCCAATCGAGATTATCAAAACCCAAAGACAAACCAAGTTTTATTTCTTTTTAATTCTTTGAACCAATTTCCTAGCTAATAGTACATTTTTCAAATTTATCATTTTCTTTTTCTTGATTTTGTGCACATAGATTCAACACTAGTAGTGTGCAATGGTGTGTCAACAGAACCCGAAATGGAACTGGAATTAGAACTGGAACTGGATCCAATTACCTAGGATCCGTATGGGTTTTCTTCTGCCATCTGATCTGGAGATAGCTAGCATTTCTTCAAACTTCTCAGGATCTGCACCCATGATGGAACTCAAGTGGTCCTGAAATTTGTACTGTATATCTTTTGTAGAAACAATCTTCATGAGGACAGATTCAAAAGATGGACAAAAATGCTTTTATTACGTGTTTTTTTTTTTCTTTCTCTATGTTCCTATACGATGTCACTTTCTGTAGGAACCCCAAGCTATAATGCTAGTCCTTGATCAATTTTAGCATTGACCTAAACTGTAGTAATCGCACACGAGCTATGAGCCGCGATACTGAGACTGAGAGTGAGACAACCTACGCCGCCCCTGTTGTAGGCTGGTATACAGTACCCATGCCGCCCGTACATGACAAACAGTAGAGTAGAAAATGCAGAGATCTCTCAATTGTGCGCTACAAAAATCTATGCTCATCCAACGAGTTTAATGGCTTCCTCAAGATAACTCTCACAATATATATTTTGACTCCCCGTCTTAGTATGGATGGGGAGGTCCAGCCATCCAGGTGCTTTAAGAGGCCGGGATATTTTAGCATGTTACTGCCAGTGTCACTGCAATACAATGATTGTTATTGGGTGGTAATATCAGTGACCTGAGTTTAAAACTTGTCAACACCGGATCTTTTTACGGATCAAAATAATCCAGACATGTCAAACAAGCAGGAAAAATAATCTCCTTATGGCTTTGGAAGAAGCCGGAAACGCCAATAACTAGACATCTCTTGTGGCTTCTCTAATTCCTGATCAAAATTCCGGGAAGGTATACCAATTGTGGAAAAGAAAAAGTATAGTTGTTTCCAACCGTAGCTTAATAATTTTTGTAACCTTCAGAATCATTTGTTGGAAAAAACAAAGAAAAATCCATTTTTCAATTTCTTCTTGCAGAAAAGGGTATAGTTTTTCAACCTAAGGAAAAAGGGAATGTCTTAACTATTTATGTTCGGTGTAACTTTGTTTGTTTCTTTTTTTTCTTTTTCATTTGTTATATTAGATCAAAGGGTTAATTTGCGTTACCTCCCCTGGCCAAGATCATAATTAGCGTTACCTCCCCTACAGAAATTAAATTAGTGAAGCCTCCCCTCGTTACATTTTCCGTCCAAAGCTGGTTATCCTAATCAGCAGTTTTGTACACGTGGACCAGTTTTTACACTTGGACTTTGACTTTCCCAGAATACCTCCCAAAGATCATAATTAGCGTTACCTCCCTACCGGTTTTTTACACGTGGGAAAGTCAAAGTCCACGTGTAAGAATCGGTCCACCGTACAAAGTCACGATTTGGATAACCAAACTTTGGACGGAAAATGTAACGAGGGAAGGTTTCACTAATTTAATTTCTGTAGGGGAGGTAACGCTAATTATGATCTTGGTCAGGGGAGGTAACGCAAATTATCCCTAGATCAAATTAGTGGTGAATACTGCATGCAAAAAAGGTAAAATGGCCGGTTCATAGTCATACAACTATCGGTATTACTCACTGCTTAAAAAAACTCTCATTCTCAAAAAAAAAAAAACACTCGTTCTCAAATCTCAAGTATGTGATAGCTTAAGAACGAATCTCCCGACGGCGTCACTGCAGTATAGTGGTAAAGTCATTGGGTGATTATATCAGTGACCTAAGTTCGAAACTCACTGGCACCAAATTCTATACCGATAAAAAAAACAAAAAAAATCATACCCACGCCATCGCACGGATGATAGACAGTTGTTCGACTATTCAACACTGAGAATGCACAGTCGTTTGATTGATTATTCAGCTGTGCAACCCTCCCAACCCACAATACTTAAAAACTTCCGAGGAACCAGAATTCCAATGGTGGCCCCTTTTTTATTTATGGATTAAAGTGTCCATCCGGAATGCCCTTGAGGCTACATATATTACACGTAGTGGTGCTCAAATACTACTACTTACTGCCTCGTGTTCCAGTGGCCCCCCAGAAAACGACAGCCGTTGTATAATACACCACCAGATAGTACATCTAAATACACAGAATCACATCTCAAATCACAATCAGCATTGTGCTCTGGGAATTAGATCGTGCACCGTTCGTGATCGTAGTTTCGAGAATATCCAGGGCTAATTATGTCAGAAAACAAGATGTTTAAAAGCCCAAGATTCGTGGGCGCAGATCCGCATAGGGATGCGAGAGTGAGAGAATGGTTTTTTTAGTTTCAGAGAGAGAGAAAGAATTTCTGCGGCACGGATTCTACGTGTGATTATCATAGTGTACGGACAACCTGAGAACACCCTGTTTTATTTTGGAATTACAGATAAACCCCTTGCGGACAAATAATTTACCTTGTGTCATATGCAGGATTACGTAATTACCCCCAGCTGATTAGCTCCTTATTGTTAATTGGTTGTACTGAGAAAATAATGAACCGTGCATAAGGGTGCACAGGAATCGAGCCGGACCGACGGACCGTCCCGAAACCGGTGGAACCGTACCTGATTTTGTACCGAACCGAGGAAGGGGGTACAGGTACCGGTCCAAAAATAGGAACCGGGGCTAAGCAGGTGCAGGTGCACGGTCCTGCCCTAACTCATACCGTCCCGGACCGAATGTACCGAATAATTAATACTTTATCTATGCGGATATCAAGTTTCTCTGTTTTTCTATCAAATTCTAAAAAACCTTTTCACCAGATCTCTTCTGCCACAAACATCATAGCCATTTGCCATGAGAATCATCACAGACCCAAAACATTAACAAATCGTTGTTTCCAAAATGACAACAAGTGTAGAAAATTCTCATCAATACCCAATATCTCTGATATTGCACCACCATCTTCTTCATTTAATCAAGGTCATCATCACGAAAACCCAATTACTACACAGAAAGACGATGAAACATGGTTGAATATACGTGAAGAAGCTAGGATGTTGAAAAAGAACCCATTTTATCATAATACTATTCCAGAATCCAGATCGATTCTATCTCATGGTTCTTTAGAAAGTTTATTAGCTAATCAACTATCAATGAAACTAAGCAACTCAAATCTCCAAACCAACATCCTCTGCGAAATCTTCCCGGGTATTTTGAACGAAGATGAAGAAATAAAGAAATCAATCAGATTCGATTTGATTGCGGTCAAAGAAAGAGACCCACCTTGTATAAGTTACGTTCATTGCATTTTAAACTTCAAAGGGTTCTTGGCAATCCAAACACATCGAATCGCACGGAAATTATGGTCACAAGATTGGAAAACACTATCTATCTCTAACAGATAGAAAATACCGATTGAAACCGGAACCGTACCTGGTACCGTACGTGTACCGAATGGTACCGGAACCGAGGTACAAGGTACAAGTACCGGTCCAAAATTTTGGAACCGAAGCTAGGGAGGTACAGGTACTCGGCCTCGGTAAGAACCGAGCCGAACCGTACCGTGTGCACCCTTAACCGTGCATTACATAGTTTGACAAAAGTGATTGCTTGATTGTTTCTAAGACACATCAAGGATACCTATCCATTTTACATGATAGTGATGAACCTAATTATCCTTTATTAGGGTCCACTTGATATTAAAGCCCTAACATTTTCTACTATTATTATACATGCTTTGTTGTAAAATGATTTCTTTAATATATCCACTTATTCAACAAGCTCTAGGAAACATTCTGAACCTAACAAAATCTCAAACAACCATACGGATTTAAATTTCAAATTGCATTCATATAAATTTTTAATTTCTCTCATCGTTGTTCAGATAAAATGTAAGAAAAATAAAAAAATTATCATTTTGTTTTCATTTTTCTTTTTATACAAGATCAGATTATCCTCCCATAGTTTCCAATGTATTTTTTTCCTTCTAACTTGGTGTACACGGGGCTTCTCCCTGCCCCGTGGTGATGTATTTTTGATTTGGTGTGCACGGGACATCGCCCCGTTCCGTGGCGATGCATTTCTGATTTGGTGTGTGCGGAACTTCGTCCCGCCCCTTGACGATGTATTTTTGATTTGGTGTGGCGGGGCAGTACATTAAATAGGTGGAGATTATGTGCATGTTTTATTTATGTTTTCCTTTTATTTTCGCTGAAAATATGTGTGGAATATGTAGATTTTTTTTTAGAGCGTCTCCAATAGAAGGTGAAAATCTTATTTTTCATTGACACATAGGATTTTAGACCCCCATTTAAGAAAAACTCATCTCCAATAGTTAGGTCCTAAAAATTAGGAGGGATGAAATATTAAATATAAAGGTGTTAAAGAAAGTCTTAACTACACCTTCGGATGCACCTCCACGTCATTAATTTTATTTAAATATATCAATATTTAATATAAAACTATACCTTCGGATGCTTCAAAAAAAAACTATACTAAAAATAGATAATATTATTTTTATTTAAATCTCAGGGGTATAACCTTAACTACTGGAGATGAGTTTTAAGACAAAGGTCTTATTTGGACCAAAGTATGAAAACGAAAACTCCCCATAAATGGAGGTCTAACAATGACCTCCACATAGGATTTTTTCGACCCACTATTGGAGATGCTCTTATATTAATATTAATTTGGAAAAAAGAGTTTTAAGAGGTACTCGATTTCCAAATTGAATTTGGACTTCCATAAAATTCCAAACACCGTATGTTAGGTTTTCCTTTTGAGTTTGTAATTTTTAAACCAACCATACGTTGTCAAGTGTCCATGAATTCCAAACTGATTTTTTTTTTTTTTTATCTTTTTCCTATTCTTTTTAAACCGATCATACGTTGCCTAGTGTCCTCACCAAAACGCTCGTTTCACAAAACATAAAAAATAACTATTTCGGCCAATAAGAAGCAAGGATTTCCTCACCGTTTAACGTGAGAGCTTTATTTATCTATGCATGTAAGTCTTTACATTTAAGAGAGCTTACACAAAAGCCTAGAATATATAGGACCCCATGAAAATAACTTATCCCGAATAGCAAAAGATGTAACCTTTAATAATAATATTTTTTTCCTAATGAACAATCAGAGCACATTTCATTCAATTCAAAAAGGTGATTACATGATGGGTAACAAGAAAAAAAACATCAAAATACAAAAAATAAATAAAACCCAAATACAAATAAACATATTAATTACATACAAATCGTGAAGAGAAACAACAAAATACCGCTCCTCTCTTAATGCCACCTTCCCTCAAGACTTGTAACATATTTTTTAGTATGGGCAGAACCGTACAAATATGAAGTTTCTGGTTCATTGTAAGGTATAGTCGTAATATTCATCCCATTAGACCAATAAAGAAAGATGGATTCCCTTTTATTTCCGATCTCCTTTATGGATAGAGCTGAAATTGGACTTTATTGTTAAAAATGGTGATTGGCCGATAATGAAGCTAGACTATATGATTGAGTTTTTTTTTTTTTTAATGCAAAAAGTAATATATTAATCAAGCAATAAAGTACATAAGATTTAGAATATCTTTTTTTTTTCAAAAATATTGGACATCACACTAGATTGAGATGTCCTTAGTTGAATTTGGGTTGAGAAATTCCGAAGATTCTTTGCGCGAGCTTCCTTAGCTATGTTGTAGATGATTGAGTTTGCTCGGAGAAATTAGGTCTAGCTACTTGTGTTGTATCAACTTGAATAATACAAGTATTGATCCAAGATAGTCGATTTAACCGAAGATCTCCCTTTTATAAATGTACATCTAGTTAAATAAAAGTTCAATACAACAATAGTATTAATTATGGTGCTTCCGACATAAAGGATGAGCGCCTAGAATTGCCTGGCGAAGGAAAAAAATAGTAATTTACTACTCCTTCATCCCTCCTATATAGGCGGAGAAATTGAGTTCTCTTAGATTAAGAAATTCTTTGGTTTTTATAGATATCTATGTCTTTTTTTTTACCCTTCATCTTATTGTCGGGACAATTTACATCATAAATAAGGGTATATATATATATATCAAAAGATTTTTTGGAATCAGAAGTCTGCCTATTTAATAGGAGTATATGCCAACAAGACAGATATGCACGTCTCAATTTCTATTATAACTTGCTTGAAAGCAAAGAAAAAAACATCCACTAATTGTCAGCCTGATGCAGTTAATTATACGCATAAAAATTGTACTCCCTCCTTCCAAGTTACCTAGGCGGAGAACTAGTTTTTGGTTGTCCATATGTATGAGTATAGTTCTAGTTTTTAGATGACTCTTTCCAAATATACCTATATTTATGATCGTAGTATTACATTAAAGTTAATTTAACACTTCTAGTTTTCATTATAAGAGCATCTCCAATGGAGTTTGGGTCTCTAAAAAACCTGACGTCACCTAGGATTCTAGAGACTCTTTTTTAAAAAAAATTGTCTCAAATGGTAGTTGAATGGTTAAAAAAAATTTCTTCTGATTTGGCAACTTGAGTTTGGATGAGAGTATCTATGTTTAGAGACTCTCATCCATATCGACATCATATATTTTAAGAGTTTAAAACTGTCTTTTTATTAGATATCTTTAGAAAAAGACGATAACCCAATATATTGTTGGAGAAAAATGAGTTTTTAATAAAATGATTTTGGTCTTGGTGTGGTTTGATCTAATCACCCAAGGGTCTAAGGATACTCACTCATTTTTTGGGTGAATGAAATGGAACCTTTAGTCCCACATTGTGGAAAACTAAAGAGGTGCTCCACTATATAACCATATTCTTATGGATATATTGACAAACGGGGGTGAAGCGGGTGGGCCGAAAGATACATGTTTCGACCCATGCTAAATGCGCGTATACCATGCACCAGGACTCGTGTCTACTAGAATTTATTTTTGCAAGTTTTTCTTTAGGAAATTGATTCCAAAAGTATTTTCTTAAGAGTTTTATTTATGGGAAATTCCTTTTACGAGTTTTACTTGTTTTTGAAGAAAACCAAAACCTAACTTGATTCGCAAGTATCTTTTCCTGTAAATACAACTCGAAAATCTGTTTTCTACACACACAAGAAGCGACCACCTTTTTGTCTTCTTTTCTTCATCTTCTTGCTTTTGTTTTTGTGCGGCGTTTTACTTCCATCCCCGCTGCTGAGTTCAAGAGTGGGTAACTTCCGTTGTGCTAACTCAAGTTGTATCGGGCAGTCGTATCCTGGACACATCTTCGCTGTGAGGGGTTTAGCATTACTCATCTCGAGTATACCCGTGAACTAATGTGTTAATGACAACTTGTTGAACCTGTGATTCTGCCCTCGTCAAGTTGTTTCGGTAGAGTTGTTTCGGATCAGTTCTTTACATATTACTTTTGATACATCTAACGTGTTGTTCGTTGTTACAAGATTCCAACATATATATTCATATTCCAGTGGAGATTGTTTTTGAAATATAAAGATGTATCTAAATTTTATATGGGTCATACTAATAAGATTTTAGTTAATTTCTACCTAGGATACATATCCATACACCACTGGAGATGCTCTAAGTAATGGTTAAAACCGAAAAGATAATGGATATTTAACCGGAGAGAGGATGCATTGTAAAGATGATTAACCATAGCCTGTGTTAACGTTAAGAGCAGTTCCTATGGAATCAAAGTTTGTTCATTTTGCTCCCACCATGGACTCAACAAACATGAAAACTGGATGTTCAAACTAACAAATTTGTTGGTTTGTTCATTGAGTTGGAACATGTAGCGTGCGCTTGATGAAAGAGCGAGCGAGCTTGGCACCAGTGCTGGCGCTTCAACAAATAACGATGGCGCTTGTCTTTCCATCGCTCGTTGATAGTTGAAACGCCGGCGTTTTTAGTTAACACGCCGCGTTTTTCTTAAAAGCGCCAACGACTCCTTCAATCCAACGGCTGATGCTCCTTTTTGTTTCCCTATAAATTCAGTTCATCTCCAGACTTAAAACTCACACCTTCTTCATCACTACCTCAAAATTACACAATTTCATACCATCTCTAAAAAAAAAATTCAAACAAAACTATTCATATCAACTCAATCTACCAGAAAAAATCTCATCTCTACAAATTTCATTTCTAACAAATATGGCATCCTCACAACAACGAACACATCAATGATCACAAAAACAAACACCACAACAAACACAACAACGAGCACAACCAAAAAACACAAGAATTTATGGTGTCAAGTATACGATGGATGAAGACGAGTCACTTTGCAGAAGTTATGTATTATATACAATGGATGACATCAATGGTATTTATCAAGAAAAAAAAACTTTTATCATAAGATTTTACATTTTTTTTTGAAGAAACGGGTAACCCCAATAGACGTGATGGCGATGGGTTGTCTCATTGTTTTCACGCAATTTCAGCAGCCGTTAGTGAATATGTAGCTTTGATCACTCAAATTTGGCACAACAGAAAAAGTGGTGAAGGCGAACCGGATGTGGAACGAAGATGTCGGGAAGAGTGGCAAATTAAGATCCCACAGATTGGGCTTCCAACATAAAACTTGTTTCACCATTTTGACGGTGCTTAACAAGTTTAATCCATACTTGATGGAAGGTCATCAAGTGCCTGCAAGATCACCACATGGTCCAATCTCGCGGGATTTTCAGAATGGAGGGATTGCTTCCTCACCTGATGGAACTCTAAGTAGTCAGGAACAACACAACACTAATCTAGACGTTAACACCAACATCAAGAGAAGAAGAGGAGGTGGTCAGAAAGCTTCAAAATCAGCGAGAGACGCAGCCCAACGAGCATTAAAAGGAGGTTCAAGCGAGTTCAACTATGTTGATCACAAGGAATTCGAGATGCTGATAGAAGCAGGTAGAGCTAGGGACCGTGGCATTGCTATACATAATCAACAAAAAAGTCGTCTTTCGCGAGAACAATACTACAGGGATTGTAAGATAAACAAGTTACTCTCCTTGAACACAACAAGTCCAGGCCGAACAACAAAAAGTCCCTGAACAAGTCCCCCCTCAACAAACTGGCCAGTATGTGAATATGGAAGAAGACGAAGATGATGCCTCGGAAGAAAACGAAGATGAGTACAGTCTTGCTAACTGATTTTAATTCTTGTTTAGTTAAGTTTAATTTAATTCAGTGTAGTCATTTAATTTAATTCAGTTTAGCTTAGATTAATTTAATTGTACTCGTTTATTTGAAATTACTTTTAATATAATTGCCTCAATTTTAATTTTAAGTGTAGTCGTTTAAAGAAACAACTTTAGATTAAAAAACATATTAATTAAAATAAACAACAATACTAAATTGAAAATAACATCTATCTGCCTCTCCCTCTCCCTCTCCCTCGCCCCCACGCATCGTCTCTTAGTTGTCCATAGATTCCCCGGTTTTGGAGTCTGTCAGTGGCAAGTCTATATTCTCTTGCTGGGCGCCCATGCTCTACCACAAGATTCGGCCTCAAATCTTCATCTGGAAAACTAATCCAGGTTGGGTCACGCTTTGTTTCTTCAATGACCATGTTATGCAGAATGATACAAGTCAACATAATTTTGTTCATTTCTTGAAGATCAAAAAAGCGTGTCGGCCCATCTATGATGGCAAACTTCCTTTTCAGTTGGCCAAAAGTGCGTTCAACATCCTTTCTGCATTTCATTTGTTGGGTGTTAAAGTACTTCATATCCTTCGAAGACGTCGAAAACCTAGATAAGCTTGAACGATAGTTGACCATTCTGGATAGATTTCGTCTGCTAGATAATAACCCTGAGTGCAGTGATGACCGTTGATAGTGAAATTACAGTGTGGCGCGACCCCATTCTTAAGATCTTCAAACAATGGTGACTTATATAAAACGTTGAGATCGTTATTTGAACCCGGGAGTCCAAAAAAGGCATGCCAAAACCAACAATCATAAGTAGTTGAAGCTTCCAAAATTACAGTTGGTTTTGGATAATGACCCTTATATTGGCCTGCCCATTTAACCAGACACACATGCCACGTCCAGTGCATGCAGTCAAGACTACCTAGCATTCCTGGAAAACCCATCTCGGTGTTTTCTGCAGTTATTCTTTGAACATCTTCATGAGTAGGCTTTCTTAAAAAGGTTGGACCAAAATGCTCGACTATTGTTTCACAAAACAATTTGAGATACCTAAAGGCGGTTGTTTTCCCAATACAGATGTAATCATCCGTGGAATCCGCTAGTATCCCGTAACATAGTATACGGAGGGCCGCAATAACCTTTTGTTCGGAACTAAAGCCTCGTACATGTCGTGCATCATACTGATAATTAAATAAAGGTTGTACCTGAAAAAGCTCGGCAATAATCCTTCGCGTCAAGTTGCGGCCCATGCGGAATCGTCGCTGAAAATCCTCATCGGAATAGACACAATCATTATTAAAATAATCATGCATCAGCTTTTCGTGGTAAAAATGTCGATCTCGCCACGTCCATCTTCTAGTCGCAACTTCATATGGCTCTAAAGACTTTGGTATGATCCCGGATTGTAATTGCAACATAAAATTTCGCCTTCTTCTATCTTGATCTGCATCTTCATCCATTTGACGCAAAATCTCCATACACATTTCTTCATCTTCTTCATGCAACATTTCATCCATATCCATATCTTCCTCAGAAGAATCAAAATCAGAATTCATGGTTGAAAATTGAAAGCAATTGAAAGAAAAGATTGATCGGATGAAAGATTGTTGGGAATTTGTGAGATCAAACTCGAGCCGTATTTATGGAGGTAGAAACTAGTCGTTCCGGTGACTGTTAAAAAGTAGTTGTTGGCGGTCTTGATTCAAACTCCGGCGTCGCTGCTGCGCCGCTCGCGTTTTTCCCAGAATCGCCAGCGCTCTAACTTGGAGCGCTAGCGTCTGAACGTCGAGCGCTAGCGTCTGAACGTCGAGCGCTAGCGCCAGCCATTCATCAACGCGCTTAACTATCAATCGCCCACTTCTTTTCCATAGTGGAAAATCCTATCTGACCATCCACGTGGCTCAACAAACATTTTTATTTGAACATGCCCTCAGTTAACCTGGAATATAATAATTAGCACTTTAACGTAACCTGATTTACTTCAGCTTAAATGAATTCCTTTTTCATATTGATGATTGTTCATTTCGAATCTTGCTTTACGTGGATTAATTAAGGATTAAGATAAAAAGAGAAACAAAGAGTTCCAAAAAAATCCAAACTGTGGTGACCCATGACAATAAATGACAGTGATAGGAGATATATCAAAGTCTTCAAACCCACTTTTATTGATAAAAATCTATAGTCACTCTTCCATCATAAAAACCCCTAATTTAAAACCATAATAACTAAAACCATGGGTCCTTTCAGATCTACTAGTTTTTTAAAAAAAAATCCCAGACTCTCAATTCTCAAACAATTTCTCAAATTACCTTAAAATATCCACACAACAAACACATCTTCTCATTTGATAAAAGACTAAGAAAGAGGAATAGTTTTGGTAGGGTCGTGTACATATTAACACCAACTAACTCTCTTTCTTAACCCTCAAAGTAGTATTGACTAATTATTCCATATTTGTAAGTTTCATAATTACTTCACTCATATTCTTCTTGACTAGATTTAATTAAGGAGATTTATTTTTTTTAAATGACAGTACATACTTTTTTTGTCTTTGTTTGTCAGAAAATCTGGATTGGTTTGGAATTTTCATGGGCAAGTCAGTTTATGATATAAACACAATTTTCTCTCTTGTTGTTGGATTAGTGATGGTATTTGCTAAGGCCTATTCCTATGCCCATGCCAAAACATGATATTTGGCATATATGCACCCATTATGGGTATGCCAAACTGCCAAACTCATATGCCAATATGTTTTTCCTGACATATAGGCATACACGACAGAGTTTCCAGCGAGCGATAGAGTGTCCATCGCTCGATGGTCTTAAAATTGCTCGTTGGTCTTGAAATCGCCAGCGTTAGTCATGATGTCGCTCGATACTATGGTAATCGCTCATCAGATCTTCATCTAACGGCTACCATTTCCCCCCTATAAATACCTGTTTTATATAAATTCCAACCCAACTTCAAATTATAAGTATCGTGTTATGCAATCAAGGTTAATTTTTAATGAAATGTAAAACTAGTTTCAATCTGAATATTAATTTAAAAGATAGTTTCCATTAATTAAAATCAACAAAATTACAACTTCATTTCCTTGTCCATTTAAAAGAAAACATTTAAACTACTCATTTCCTTGTCCATTTCCTCCCGGACCAAAGATCCAATTGCCTGCATTTTCTGGATCCATAGAGTTGTTCAACAAATTAGTTATCTTTGCTTTTTTGAGACTCGCTTGGTGCTTGAGTCTCATCCGAATCACCATAACCTTGATAAGCAATGGGAGTAGGGGGTATGGGAACACGATACAAATCTTGAAATACGTGTGGTTGATATTGTTGCTGGAATGGTTGAAATGCTGATGAGGTTGAGGCAATTGGGGTATACAAATTTGTTTGCCTAACTACTTCCATGTTCACACCACCACCCGGAGTCAGTATGTCAGTTTGCGAATGACTAAACATACGTGTAGGAGTTGTATCCAAGACAATGTTTTCTTCACCACCTCGTACTCCTTGAGTATCTAACACCATGTTTGGGGTTGAACTTTCTGGATCCTCCTCCATAGGACGACGTCTCAATCTTCTTTCACTTCTTTCACCACTTTGTTGACTTCCACGACTTTGGTGACTTCTACGCCTATGATGACTTCCACGACTTTGCTGACTTCCGCTTGGACTCATTCCTCTACCAGCTCCTGTAACACTGGGCTCAAATGAGTCATTCCTCTACCAGCTCCTGTAACACCGAGACTCATTCCCCTACTACTACCTGAACCATCATTACCCTCAAGTCCTTGACTCATCTCAAACATCATGTTTTCCCTCAATTTTTGTAGCTCATCCAAGTGCATATTCTGAAGTCCCTGTAATAGAGCATCATAATCGTTCAACCGGGTCTGATACTGCAACTCTATAGCATTGACCCCCAAGTATGGATAAGTTCGAGTAGGTGCATTAGAAACAATTGGATAAGTAACAATCTCTCCAGATGTGCTGGATGTAGTCTTTACTTCCCAAGAAAATGGTGGCATGTTTGACGATGAACTTTGAGTAGGATATGCAAATGCGTCACCCGTCTCTGGTGGAGGTTGGGAAGAAAGAAATTCATTGTCAAGTGACAACCTACCTAAAGCTGGGAAATCCATCCGACCCAAACTTTGCGGTTGCATAGCAATATTTGCCTTGAAAATAGTGTTATACCAAGATAGGTACTCATTTATGTCCATCGGCTCCTTGATCAATGCATCAGCTTCTTGTCAATGATGACCTTCCCTTATCAATTTGAAGTAATCGTCTGTTGAAACATCTGAACTGGGATAAGGGTTGACAACTATCACCGATCTTCCTTGCAACAGAAGAAGATGTCTTTCACCATAATACCAAACACCCTTCTCAGAAATAGGGATGTATAACACCATCCTTGTAAGGCTTAATTGTACCATTCTCTGACCTAGTTCTTCTTGGAACTCAGTTACTGCTTCATATGGCTGGTAGACAAGGTTATGGCTTGTTCTACTCAACTGCTGAATCTTATGAACAATAGCAGTATGTTGACCATCTTCAATTTGTGCAGCTTCCCAATTCTCGGAATCATACTTCCGTATGATCGGAAATACATTGGTATGATTCTTAAGACAAGGTTCCGAAACACGGAAATATGTATACCACCAATACTGAAAATAATAACATTCGGCATGTTAATAAGTTTTCCATATGAAAATGACAAATACATACATAATGTGAAAAATATTGGTTCATACCTCCAGAACTCCCCAAAAAGCATTAAAACTATCTTTACCAAACGTCGAGTTATCACCGAGGGCCATGTAAATCTATGATAAAATCGCAGACCCCCAATCATATGTTGGTGCTTGCTCTAAATCTTCTAATGCTTCGAGAAACCCAATTAACACTACTGAGCTAGCATTTGGAAACATACATTGGCCTAGTGTCCACAATACAAACAGACGTTCTAGCTCCTCAAAATGGTCGGGGATCAAATATTGATTACCAGCTGCCCTGTTTTCATTCATTTTTATAGCATAACGCTGGAAAAAACTTTTCAACCCAGACACACTCAACCCTTGCGCTTTAATTTGTCTATGTGTAGGATTTCCTCCTAATTCATTTGAGTATAAAGGAAGTCTTTGTTTCCATCTATCTTCTGATAACCAATTTAGTCTGTTAAATGGAAGTAAGTTTCCTTGGCACGGAATTCCCGTTAACATGTATAAATCTATCGGTGTAACTCCTATTAACAATAATTATTCATAATTAGAATTTGTAGATTTTTATGAAACAAAACACATAATATAAAAATTAAATTACTAGGAAATACTGACTTACCGCATTCAAAGTCCTTGAAAAAGAACGTGTTTGTAGTTTTCCACCATCGTTCTAATATAACTTGAACACCTTGAGTCCCATGGTTTCTCGGTTGTATTAGATATAGATGTCGCCAAGGATACCTTCTAACTCTCTCTTGAACAGCAGGGGGAAGTAATTGATAAATTGTACGTAACTCAGTCCATCCACCTCTATGATTTATTGCGTTACATCGCTCCTCATGATCAGAAAGGTGATTAGAGAATACACCTTCACCGGCTACTTGTCTAACATTATTAAACTCATAATTTGTATCCACAAAGAAACTTACTCCACTGCCTGGGGTACTAGTACATCCTTTCGCTCTTCTGTTTCTTTTTTTTTCTCTCCATTTCTGTTTAAGAAAAATCAAAAGATAATCGTTCAAGTTTAGAACAGAAGTTTAAGAATTTCGAAGTTTTGAGAAGAAGAATTGAGAAGAGTTTAGAAGAGTTGAGAAGATAGGTGCGGTATTTATAAGCGTTAGAAACTCGAACGGTGGCCATATTAATTGTATCGATAGCGCTGGAGTAAATTTCGAGCGATATTAAGAATATCTCCAGCGATATTAATTTTATCGATAAAGACTTTATCGCTGGAGATATTCTTAATATCGCTCCGTGGTTTTCCCATAGTGGAGCAAATGGTTTGCCATGCCACCTGGCATGCCAAACACCATTTTTTTGGCATGTGCATAGGAATAGGCCTAATAATAGAATGTGTGTCGTTGTACAAGAAATAGGGTTTCAACTTTCAAGTAGAGTATAAAAGAGAAGATAAAGGGTGTCAATAACACAATAAGTTATCTCCAACCAATCCAAAGAAAGTGCCATGTACGTTAACGTTTCCAATTACCATAACACCAAAAACTTATCCAAATAGACAGGGAGTATTCATTTATATTTGTATATCTCTTTTGTTATTTGTTGTATTACTAAGGGTGTTCCTGTTTGTACCCCCAAGATTTACTAACGGTACCTCTTTAACTAGAATAACTAATTAAAATTCAGTTAATACAAAAAAAAAAAAAAAAAAAAAAAAATTCGAGATATTTTTTATATCCATACCCTCTACCTTATATAAATAATAATAGGAAATTTATTGATATAACCATAAATTTAAGGGTACATTAATTATATATCCCTAGTTTTGATACCCTACAAATATACCCTTATATAACAATAAAAATACCCCTATCATTTGAAAACCTTATCCAATTAAAAATAGATTACATTAATACCTTCACTTATATAATATGTATTTTTGTTTCAAAATACAACAAAATTTTTTATCTATCACTTCACCGCCGCCACCACCACTAGCACCACCAACATTCAACTACCATTTCCACCACCACCTACAAACCACCACCACCACTAATACTCCACCACCACACCATCACCGGAACACCACCGCCACCCGCCGCTGCCACGACCAGTCCACCACCGCCGCCACCACCACCACCACCAGTACACCACCGCCGCCCGCCTCCACTACCACCGGTCCACCAATCGCCCGCCACCACCACCAGTCCACCACCGCCGCTAGTGGTGTCAACAACCGAAGTTGATACCCAAAGCAAAAATCTGAAAATAAGAAAGAAAAAAAATTATATAACGTCAACAACCGAAGTTGATCACAGAATCTGGTGTCAACAACCGAAGTTGATCCCCAAAACAAAAATAAAAAAATCATAAAAAAGTAATATGGCGTCAACAACCGAAGTTGATCCCAAAATCTGATGTCAACAACCAAAGTTGATCTCCAAAACAAAAATCAGAAAATAAGAATGAAAAAGACAATATGGCGTCAACAACTGAAGTTGATCCCAAAATCTGGTGTCAACAACCGAAGTTGATCCCCATAAAAAAAAATCAAAAGCTCATAACGAACAATATGGCGTCAACAACCGAAGTTGATCCTCAAAACAAAAATCAAAAAATAAGAAGAAAAAAAAAATATGGCATCAACAACCAAAGTTGATCCCAAAATCTGGTATCAACAACTGAAGTTGATCCCAAAATCTGAAGTCAACAACCAAAGTTGATCCCAAAATTAATGTACTAAAATTAGTGAACCTGACGTGAATCGAACACGCGTTTTCTGATGTAGAGTCAGTTGTGCTACAATTGCACCACAGGTTCATCTTGAGGGGTCTTTAAAACCATCTACACAGTGCACCACCTTCTAACCCATACCAACAACAAACCACCATCTCCAACAACACCACCCACTACCATCACTCCAACACCAATAGACAGACACAACCATCTAAATCAATTTAGAATTTGAAATAGAAGAAGATATAAGACCAAACACAGCACAATATAAAAACAACTTTAACTTCAACATTGTACATGTAAAATCACTACTTTAACTTAACTAAGACATCTTCAAATAGAATATATATAAGGGACTAATGAAAATTAGTAAGCATGGATGATGCAGGGGCTATGCAAAATTTCTTATGCCTATATCCATCACCAAACCAAATTTTACTGTGTAAGATATATTACCAAACGGCACATGCATGAATCAAAGAACCAATACAAGAAGTAAACTTTCATAAGCACCTCTGTAGTTAGTGGGTCGTCTGCAATGTCGACAACTTTTGTTTTGAATATGTCCACCAACCATAGTATCTGAAGATTAACAAAATATATTGAGTTAACACCTCAAACAAAAAGTAACACATGTAAGAAATGCATTTTTTTCATCAATCACAGTTTTTTTTACCCCCAAGTAGCCTCTTGGGATTTAGATATGGTTAAATAAGGTTTAATGAAAAAGAGGAACCATGTCTCCGCAAAGACCCCTAGCACAAACACTACAGGACTTGGTCCCAAGACTGACATAATGTTGAAATATAACTTAAAAAGTTAAACTAGCTTATGGCTGGTCTTCAAATCAAATAAAATGTTAAAATTTGATGACGAGCTTATGTTCTAAATTTAAAAAGTTAAACTAGTTTACGTTCAACCAGTGGTTCCGATGACGAGTATCAATTTTCATCTTGTATATTCGATCAAATAAAATGTAAAAATATATAAACAAAAGAAGGCAAGTATGTCTCTGTGTATGTGCGCAAGAGAGCTATAAAAAGAAACCATTTATACATAGTCTTTGGGCGCCGATTATCCTACCAGCAACTTATAAGAAATGAAGCAAGATAAACTTCACAACAACGAAGACAACATTAAGACAAAGATATCTAAAAATACAAGAATATACTGATTTTAGCCTCCTACAAACAGTCTATAAACCACCAACAACAACACCTTATGAGCCTCTTACACTAGTCTGCAACCCACCACTACCACCTGCACCAACGTATGAAACTTCTACACCAATGTACGCACCACCACCTGCACCAGCACATGAAACTCCTACACCAGAATACATGCCACCACCGCTACCATATGCCTACACAACCCAACCACCAACAATTATGTATCCCACACCTCCTTGCTACTTAAAATCACTACCACCACCACCACCATAAGTAGACTAATCCCATAAGCCATGATTGCAATTATTAAAAAAAATTCAAATTGCTATCAGTAATTTAATTGATTCTAGCAGATAATATAACCAATATTTAGTTTCTGCTAAAACTGTTTACGCCCCATGTTGCAAATTGAAACCTAATTCTATAAAATCGACGACTAAAAGTAAGTTAAGGTAAGGTTCATCATCAACTACATTAACCCCAAATCTCAAAACAAAAAAAGAAAATAGATTCAAATACATACCTCCTCCTCCGCCGCCAGAACCACCATCATCATCATTACCTCTTGAGCTTCAATAATTCGAAGAATTTCAACCCTAAAATTACTAGAAATCAAAACCTATAATCGATCTACTCAAATCTAAGAATTTAATATTTAGAAGAAGAAGGTCCTATCTGGTGCTGATAGTTGTCATTCGAATCCGAATCAAGTTGGCGAAGGTAGTTGCAGAGGCGGGGATGGTGGTGGGGATGGCCGGAGAACGAAGAGATGCAAAATAAAAAAGAAAATTAGTTGTGAAATGAAAGGAAAAATAAAACGGTATCTCGACTGATACAGGGGGTATTTGTGGGAATATAATCAAATGGATTTTCTTCCGGAAGATGTAGGGGTATAAATATTAGTTGATAAGGGTATTTGTGAAGCCCTTAAAAAGTAAGGGCATTTATACAATTCCCACTAAATTTGAAACAAATATCCATAAATAAAATAATTCCTTAAATAACAAAATAAATCCCATATCTTTCTTCTAAATATAATTATAATAGTTGAATCCAAATATAATCATATAGTTAAATCATTTTGATTTTTTGATGAGATTCTTTAGGTATAGGAAAATTAGCCCAAGTAAATGGAGCAATTCGATCATTTTAGTATTTTGGATTCAACACCTAATTACTTGTATTCTTGGTATTAACAACTTTAATAAAATAAAACCATTGATGAGCAATAGTTGATCGATCAAACAACCCCCAATTTCTTCTTTCTTGTTAACCCATTAATAGCTCGTAATTTTTGGAACACATCATTACCTCCACCACCAATAACTACATAAATAACCAAATCAAAAGAGCTCTTGCTTTTGAATGTTTAATTTCTAAAAGACTAAAACCCTAACTTATTGCAATGATTCAGAGAGATTGGAAAGCCGAAAACCTCTTACAGTCTTACTCATGTAGATAGATTATCAAACCTATGAGAAAATATATAAGATCATCCATCATAAACTTTTTTATGAACTAGTTAAAGAATAGTAAATTATTTCTCCAACTTCTGTTATCCGGCCTCCCTGTTGTCTGTTAGGCAATTGTTTATAGCGACAATAATCACCAGATCCTAATTAAGGTGATGGTACATCAGTTGTAACAGTATCAGCTTGATCATCATCTTAATTCCATAACCATAATGAAAAAAAAAAATCAATGAAAATCTTTATAAGAAACAACAGTATTCTTACAAGTAAAAAAATTGAAGGAAAAAAATCCTCTTTGATATGCTAACCTTTGAATCACAGAGAGAATGAGATGACGATGGTTTGTGTTTTTTTTCCCTCTTTCAATATGTAATCGGGGGTATACAAATTTAATACATCTGATGGGGTAGGAAGATAACATCTACGGGTACTGAGATTAAAGGGTATCGTTAGTATTTTTAGGGGTATAAATAGGAACACCCATTACTAATGCCCTCATCCCTTAAGATTTTTTTCTTTCTCTACCTTTCTTAATTACCAAAAGTCCAAAATCTCTTCTTTTACTAAAACTCTTTAGGCCAAGCGCTTTGGTAAGGGATTTTCCTTAGCTTTAGCTTATTTAAAGCTAAGGGAAAAGGATATCAGGGGAACCTCATTATGGTGATGTGTCATCCCTTAGTTATATTGCACGAAAACTGAGTTTCCATTGGAATAGTGTCAAACGGATATTCAGTTTCCGTTTTTTTCCCCAATTTTTTTCAGTTGGAGTAGTTGTATAGGTTAAAAGATAACTAAGAGGGAAACAAAAATGAGATATCAAGAATATAAAACACAGTTTGGCTAAGTTAGCATATGTAAGTGGTGGTTGAGATTTACTCTCCCAATACATAAATCTATGGTTGTAATTTCTCCTCTTAAACTATCATTTAATAACTCATTAAGAAAAATCTAATATAATAAATTCCTAACTAATTAGTGTTTTATACTAATTGCTGATAATAAATAATTTATTAGTTCCCCATAATAAATTTTTTTCACTAATTGCTCATAATAAATGATCTATTAATTTTTTTTATTATAAATTCTCCCTTAGTTAAATTAATAAATTTGTATCTCCACTATTAAGGAACTAGAATTTAAGATTGAAGATTTTGAGTAAGAAAATGTTAAGTATTTGTGGTTGAGAATGGCGTAAGTAGTGATGTGAACTTTCGTGCATGGTTTTAGTTATTGTATCTGTTGTATTTGTTTGTTTTTCGATACACTCTATTATTTTTGGAAATTTCCTACTGAGATGTGGTTGATCACCCCTTTTCCTCCCTTTCCACAGAGAACGAAGAAAGACTACATGACAAGAAATTATTATATATCACGAAGATTTGGGTATCGCGTTTTAAATTTAATCGAAGCGTTATTTTGTTTTCATTTGATACTTTTGATTTTGTAATTATTATTTGAAAGTTTTGTAATTTTAAAAGTAAGATTACATTTCATTTAGTAAATTTAATTGATCTTGAATTATTTAAATCTTTTAAAACGAAAAATATGGTCCCACACGAGTGGTGGTCTGGAATTTTGGACTTGCTAGCTGGATCGGACCCGACCCACAAGGTCGAACCTGTGCCCGCTAGAAGTCCGAAAATCTGGATTGTCACACGCCACCACAACAAAATCACCTGATACTAATGTTGCCACCCCCCGCAGCTTGGCGTGCTTTTAATTTTTAATCATAAACATCATGTATAAAGCCTAGATTGAACAAACTTAAGTCTTCAATTAATTTTTTCTGTTATATTCTCTTTTACATTGAAATCTAATATATTTTATTTTAATACAAAAAACCATAATTTGGCTAACTTTTCCGTGTTAGTGGTGGTCCGGATTTATCCAGGGGAAGGATAAATCAATGGTCATGGTTATCCAGACTACACCCATTTTCTACACGTGTACATTAGGTTTTAGGGAGATGGATGAGTCACCGTGGGTGTTCAATCATTTTGTACGGCTACCCAAAATCCTCTATCCTAGAAATCTTGATACCCCAAGCTTCATTGTAGCAAAGTTGCCTTTGTGCCTGTAGCACCAACTCCAACCATATCTGCCCAGAATACCGGAATCATCCGCGCTGAAGATGAGATTGTGGCCGAAATGATCCACCTCGCAAGAAACTCTGCCTTCAGAATATGCCCGAAGGTTTCTCGGAATCTACTATTGCCGAAGATTAAACATTACGAAGCCTTGCACCAAATAATACAATACATGGGAATAGTATATTTTATTTGTATGTCTGCATTTTTTTTTTGTTGATGTGTTTCCCTTTCTGCATTTTATTCTGTTATGTTTCCCTTACTGCATTTTGTTGACGTGTAATTTCCTTTTTTTTTTTTTTTTTTTTTTTTTTTAATTTAAGTATTAGTCCCTTTGGTCATGATCTACAGTGGCATTGGTAGATCTGATTTATCCCCTGTGTAATCGTGTTGATATGATAATCTAATTTATGTTCCCAATCTTGATCCGAATCCTTGAAGGAAAATTTCTGACATTGGCATCACCAAGCTAATATATTTCAACTTCTAAGCAGATGATTTCACTTTTGGCAAAAATTAAATCAATAAGATTGCACTTTTATCAAAAAAAAAACATAATCAAAGACGCTAGCAAATGTTAGGGTTTCAGATAATGCACCCTGACTTATGTGTTTTACTCTACAATTATTCGGTTTTCTTGAATAGGTTATAACGTCTCAGTGTTCTACTCCTCTTATTGATAGCAATTCTCCGGATTGATATGCAATAAAGAATGAAAAATCAAACACTGTCATTATGATGACCATCACGAAAGCTGGCAGATCAGGTTATTTATAATTTGTTCTTTCTGAGTTTACAAAAATACCAGAGGTAGTATAAATTAAGAGAAGCGAGACTGCACCAATGGGTCACCATACTGCTCCACATTGAAAATACAAAAGATTGTTATTCCATACGCCTACCAAAGAGGTTGACGATTCTAGAGGCGACAATGGGCACCTATTGGCAGGTGTAAGAGATGACCTGACTGTACGAGCGAATTTGCAAGGTAGGTCTTACAAATCATCTCAGGAACAAAAAAGATGTACCCGATCATTGAAAGATGCATGACAATAAGGGAACTTCAATCTTTCCTCCCCAATTACATATTAGTCGGTTTTGAAATTTCTTTCTCTCCAAAAAAATACATATTACGATTAAGCCGCATACTCCTCGACCATAAAAAGCCATGTAATGGTTACGGCAAACGGCTGCCATAAAAAGCCGCATACTAATTAATCCATATTTGCAAGTTTCATAATTACTTCACTCTAATTCATCTTGACTAGATTTAATTAAGGAGATCTTTTTTAACAGTACATATTTCTTGTCTTTGTTTGTCAGAAAATCTGGATTAGTTTGGAATTTTCATGGGAAAGTCAGTTTATGATATAGACGTAATTTTCTCTGTTGTTGTTGGATTAGTGATGGTATTTGCTAATAATAGAATGTGTGTCGTTGTACAAGAAATAGGGTTTCAACTTTCAAGTAGAATATAAAAGAGAAGATAAAGGGTGTCAATAAAACAATAAGTTATCTCCAACCAATCCAAAGAAAGTGCCATGTACGTTAACGTTTTCAATTACCATAACACCAAAAACTTATCCAAATAGACAGGGAGTATTCATTTATATTTGTAAATCTCTTTTGTTATTTGTTTTATTACTAATGCCTCTGCTTTTCTTATTTATGAAAAGTGCAAAATCTCTTCTTTTGCTAAAACTCTTTAGGCCAAGCGCTTTGGTGAGAGATTTTTCTTAGCTATAGCTTATTTAAAACTAAGAGAAAAGGATCTCAGGGCAATCTCATTATTGTGTTGTGTCATCCCTTAGCTATACTGCACGGAAACTGAGTTTTCATTGAAATAGTGCCAAACGGATTTCCAGTTTCTGTTTTTTTCCCAATTTTTTTTTTCCGTTGGAGTTATTGTATAGGTTAAAAGATAATTAAGAGAAAAAAAAAAGGAGATATAGTAGGTAAGAAAGAGTTTTAGTAAAAAAAAATAAAAAGTGAAAATTAGAAGTTTTAGGTAAAACTGTGAAAACCGGAAACGGATACTCAATTATTGTGTAAAAGTCTCACGGATACTCAGTATGTGTTTCAACTGAAAACCGGAAACTGAGTTTCCGTAAAGTAAAAACGCAAACAGATACTCGGTCTCCGTGCAATTTCCCTACGCTACAAAGCTCATCAGATCTGATCAACTTTGTAGAGTAGCTAAAGGATATCACTACTCTAAAGCGATATGGAATGATACAGTAGTTGCATTTCTCCACAATTAAGCTATAACGTAGCGAAATCATCAACCATAGTGCTTAGCCTTACAAAACTTATGGCTTGATGCCTCAAAGCAAAGCTTTATAGGCCTTGCCTCAAGGTCGGTCATGCTTATGATATCAGATAATTGTTATACAGGATATCATCTAATTATATCCAAATCAATAAGTAAACACAACATGTCTTATAATATCGTCGTACATACCCGTTTTTGGAGAAAATAAAATATTTGATAGGAATTCAAGCTAGAATCTGAGAGACACTTACATTATTCACCTTATTACTATCGTTTTAGCAATAAGGAACATTATTCTTTGATCAATATTTTATATTTTTAACGGTAAAGAAGATTTCATTGATAAAAAGACGAGGTACAAAGGATTGTACCACCAAAATATGGAATGCACAAGAACCGAAGAAAAAAAACAATAAGAAAACAAACTCATACGAAATTATGGAGGTTTAAAATATAACTCTTTCCATTTATTCATTATTTGATTGTACGAAACATTCCTTAAAAATTCTTAATAGCATAATCCCAAGCATATAAATAGTACTTGACTATATGGAGAAGGTCGTTTCCTTTTCTTGCTTTATCAGTGAAGATTTTACGATTTGATTCGTTCCAAATAGTCCGAATGATTGCCGGAGGGAGCATATTCCATAATTGAATCGAAAAAGCAACACTTTTTTTTCTTCTTTTTGCTAGGTTAAAAAATATTTAATAAACTAAAAAATAAACCTTTATAGAATGTATACCAAACACAAAACTTCGTAGCTAAATCCTCTCCTCTACTCATAATAATCACCGAGGATTTTTAGTACTTGCGTAATGATTTAAGAATTCTTTTTTCAATGTCTGCTCGACATGCCGATGTCACCATAGTACGGTGGTAAAGCCATTGGGTAATGATACTAGTGACTTGAGTTTGAAAATCGTCAGCATCAATTCCTTCATCGATCAAAAATAAAAACATGTCTGCTTGGCAGGGGGTACCAAGTACACCACCAAATTATTCGTTCGAATATATGTATGGACAAACTCGTTGCAGTAAGTAGTATAGATCAACAGTTTGGATCATACACCTGAGTTGTAGAACAAGTTTACTTGGACGATCTCAAAAGTCAATATCCAAGAATCAACATAGTATGCATCTGAACTATATACAAATCAAACACCACCAAGAACAAGTCTTGTAATTTATATTTCAAGATATGAATTCACAAAAATAAATCTTGTAGGTTATGTACAGTTCTGAGCTTGAGAACTTTCTAAGTTTTTATCATACTTCTTGTGATATTTTTGTTATAAAGATAAACAATATAATACGGAAGAAAAGATAACGCAAGACACCAAAATTTTTTGTTAACATGGAAAACTGCAATGTGCAGAAAACCCCGGGACCTAGTCCAGAGCATGAACACCATATTGTATTAAGTCGCTACAGACATTAGCCTACTATCAAACTTCGAACTGGAATATAGTTGAGACCGAATCGACCCTATAAGCATTTCGACTTAAGTTGTGGTCCTTATGTCTCTTAGATTTTGCGAGACCCTACGTAATACGAATTTTTCTAACTTACCCATGAGTCTACTTCAACCTAAGTATTGACTATTCTGCCTCTAACAGAAAGCCTATTTGATTTTCTTCGTAAATATATTCAATCAAGGTAATCGAAATCTATATGCTTATGAGGGATCTTTAAGGAAAAAAAGGTATTAAACAAACTCAACAATCAGGAAAACTTACTCTCTTCAAAAGTATTAGAGATGCCTAATTGATTCTGCCTCACAAGAATAATCTAAACAAATCAAACAAGAAGTGATTAGATATCTATCTTGTAGAATCACAAAGTTTGAGACAAAGAGTACTTTTTGTATATCTTGTTCATGATCTATATTTAGGAAACGAAAACAATCAAGAAGAACAAGATTCAACTAACAAAGAACTGTCCGGTAAAAGATAGTCTGACAAGACTTCAAGAATCCCTTAGTGAAGTCTTTCAAATTCGTAACCTAATAAAATTTTACTAGAGGAAACCTAGGTTTTTTTAGAGGACGGTTCTAGCCGCAACTTGCACACAGAAGTGTTGGGATTGAGATTCTAGTATGCACAGAGTCTTCTGTTTATATTGATGAACATGGTTTGGTAGCTTACAAACAAAGCTAGGTTAGTGAACTAGTTTCCATGTTTACATATTGCTTTGTAACCAATTAAGCTTAATTTCTCCATATAGATTGTTCATGTAAACATGTGAGAAATCTGTTTGATTCAAAAAGGAAAAATGTGCAACATTATATTAGTCAAAATACAAGTTATGCACCAGAGAGCAATGGTTAAGTATTGGAACCAACAAGCATATATTGGAGTTTTATATCACAAGACCACGGTTCATAAACTGTCTAGAACAGTTCGTGAATAATTAGTCGTCTTGTAGCACAAAACTTTTTTGTATTTAGTAAGTTCGCGAACTGTCTAAAACAATCTATATACTCAAATATAAAAAGTATCTTGAAGACTTTCAAAATCAACTAGTTCGCGAAATGTATAAATCAATTCACCTACTATAGAAAGAAAGGTTATCCACGACAGTGGCAGAGCCAGAAAATACGAAGGAGGGCTAAAAAAAATTCTATATAAAAGCGGGGGTTGAATACTTAATACCGGTAGACTAAATATAGAATAAAATGGAGGATGTTTACATGGTTAATATGATTTTTTTTATGTGTGTGCGTGCGTGGGGGTGGGGGGTGGGGGGTGGGGGGGGGGGTGGGTGGGGGGTGGGTTAATCAACCCATGGCTCCGCCCCTGATCCACGAACACCTCAAAATCGACCAGTTTTGTGTTCGTACGCATGATACTTGAGATTTAATTCACCAAGTCTTAGATTTATAAGTTCAACTTCGTGAACCGATTAAATCACTTCGTGAGCATAAAAACTAACTTGACAACTCCTTATGAACTTACCAAGCAGTTGTTATATTTCGGAAAATGAATTGTTCTCGATCTATTATGCAACAAATTTTATATTGCTTGAATTCTTCTTAGCAACGTTCACCGTAATACGAAAGTCATATGACATATCTCAGTGGATAGAATGGTAGATAATATGAGTAAATAGGATAACCAGTCTTCACATACCTTTTTTGATGGAGTTTCCTTTGACGCCGTTGTTCTTCAATCTTAAATCTTTAAGGTCGATTGGTGAATTTTGTACTCAACTACCATGCTCTATTCCAAGTTCGAGACTGACTAGTAGATTATAAATCAAGATAAGTTTTAATCAACTATAAATTTGACAAAAATATGATATACGAAAACTTATGAGTTTGATCAACCAATGCTTTGCATTGTCTATTTTTTCTTAGCCAATTTTTTGGTTTCTATCTTTGGTATGGTAAGTACAAAAACACGCTTTTGCGTAGAGGAGAAATTATGGTAAGTACAAAAATACACATTCACGTGTTGTCTGGCCGAATCCAGCTCGGGCGTGGATATCAACAAGAATTAATTTCTTGGCCAATCTATTTGCAGGTTTTCTAAAGGAAAAGTGTAAAATTTATTTATTACCAACGTAAAAGCTCATGGGAGGGCGGTGTATAACTCGAATGGTCAATTTCTTTTTGACAATATACAAAGTATGTTTTGACCGTTTTCTAACTATTTTATTACTGCCATAACTATGTCATAAAGCGCATTAATTCGACATTCTCTAAATATCCTATAAAATCTACCCTGCACTTCACTTCCTCTTCATCCCAGAGAACTACCATCCTTGCATTTTCTTCTTTATCCTTAGCTTCAATTATCGTGGGTGAAATTTCTTTCGTTTAGTGTTTACTTTCTTCTTTTATACCGTGCTGCCAAGTTCTAGAGAGTGAATCATGATCACGCTATCTATGGCTTACAACAAACAAACAGTCGAATCATAGACATAGTCGTTCTGCGAGGTTATTAACATCACTCTTTCCGGGTATGACCGAATAAATCTTCGTTAATACTACTGTTTGTTAACTAAATATTTGTTTCTAATTTGTCGATTTTTTGAAATTAGTAGTACAACTAGTATTGCTCCAATAAGTTTTTTGAAAATATGATATACCAAAACTTATGAGTTTGATCGACCGATGCTTTGTCAATTTTTTTCTTAACCAATTTTTTGATTTCTATCTTTGTTATGGTAAGTACAAAAACACTTTTTCGCAGAGGAGAAATTATAGTAAGTACAAAAACACACATTCACGTGTTGTCTGGCGGAATCCAGCTCGGGCGTGGATATCAACAAGAATTAATTTCTTGGTCAATCTATTTGCAGGTTTTCTAAAAGGAAAAGTTTAAAATTTATTTATTACCAACGTAAAAGCTCATGGGAGGGCGGCGTATAACCTGAACGGTCAATTTCTTTTGCCAATATATAGAGTATGTTTTGACCGTTTTCTGACTATTTTGTTACTGCCATAATAGTGTCATAAAGCGCATTAATTCGACATCCTCTACACATCCTATAAATTCTACCCTACCCTGCACTTCACTTCCTCTTCATCCCAGAGAATTACAATCCATTGCACTTTCTTCTTTATCCTTAGCTTCAATTATTGTGGGTGAAATTTCTTTCATTTAGTATGTACTTTCTTCTTTTATATTGTGCTGCCAAGTTCTAGAGAGTGAATCATGAGCACGCTATTTACGACAGTCAAATTACAGACATAGTCGTTCTGCGAGGTTATTAACATAGTAGTTATGCGAGGTTATTAGCTTCAATTATTCTGTAGTTTTGCTCCAATAATTTTATCTAACTTATCATTTTTTTCTTTTTTTGGAAACAAGTAATTTAACTAGTTTTGCAGTGATAGGTCTAAATTCGCCAATTTTTGGAAATAAGTAATTAACAAAACTAGTTTTGCAATGTTATTGTTACGAGTTTTTTCCCCCTAGATGCAAAGTCCTGCCCTGGGGAGAAAAGTCGAGGGGTAGGGAGACTCGTTTGTTTGTTACTGAAATAAGAAAAAAAACTTAAATAAAAACAATAAATGAGTTGGGGGTAGTGTTTTTATTTGAGTATTAAATTTGTGTACCCAAAAGCAAGGAAGGTGGAGAGAATCTAGAAATGCTCCATTTCTTCTCCTTACACTTCCTAAAAAAAACCCAGAAATAAAAAAGAAAAAAGATTTTCTAATCAGAAAAAAATAAAAGAAAAAAAGAGATTTCATTTCACAAAAACAGAAGAAGAATAAAAGGAGACTAGATGTTGACAAATTTCATGTCACTATTCTTCTTGTTACAACTTCTCCTTCTTAGAACTTGGTTTGTTATTGTGTTTGTGTTGTTTGTAGATTTTTCTTATCTAGGATCTCTCTCTATTACCAACAACACTGTCTGCCCCACCACCACTACTAGATCAAATAAATAACTTAGAATTTTTCCAGATGATGAAGAAGAAGATCTAAATTTTAAGGTTCTTCTTCTTCTTCTACAACTTCAATGGTCTCCTCCTCCTCCTCCTCCTACTGAAACCACCTCGTTTTTTTCGCTCTGTTTCATTAGAATTGTTTGTCTTTTCTCTCTCTTTCTACAAAATTCTCTGTATTATTCTTATCGTAGTAGTAGTGGTGGACCAAGACTGTGAATTTTTTATAAGACAGAGACTTGGAGTTTGAATCCGTTGACATCATATCTATCTCATGTAATTCATTTCATTATTTTGATTCAAGGAAAGGATAGTTGATTGATTGATTCACTTAGAAGATGTGAGTTTGAGGTAATTGTTATATAATTCAGGTTGTTTAGGTTTGTTTTTGTTCTTATAAAGGTTGAGATTTGCTTGTAATTATAGGGTTTATGTTATGCATTTCAGTTGTTTGTATGATTGAGTTCATTCATTTATGGATGAGTATTTATGTTTTGTGATTATTAACTTTTCTCTTTTTTATAAAAGGATTCTCTTTTTCGCTTCTCATAATAAATTTGCATTATTTTTTCCACAAAGATTTGATTTTTGTGAGAAATTGGGAAAATTTATGCCGAATTTTGGACTGGGGGTTCTCTTAGATTATCGGTTTCAATTGTGTTGATTGAAGCTTGGTTTGGGTTAGAATCTTTAGTCAAATGCATTCTACTGTTTTGACTCGAGGTATATGTCCTGCTAGCATTGTATAAATTGAAGCTGCTCTCTATTGATAGATGGGTTGAATTTTATTTCACTCGAACACACTATGTAAGAATCACAAAGAAATGTGCTATAACTTATTGTGTTTGTTTATTTGGTGGCAAACATATTTGATTCATGTCTCAAGTGTTTCACATAGAGAACCTTTGGTTTTAGCTTGTGTGCACTAAGTACATTATTTGATTCCGATATAAAACCCTTGGATTACTAATAAGATATGCGGGATTGTTGTAGGAATGGGAACGAAAATCCAGTGTAAAAGCTTTTCTCCGGTATTTCACTCCATGAGGGATCTTAATGAGGACGCAAATAGTGGAAGTTGGCCTGTATATTATGATGATAAAATAATGAAGAACGAGCAATACTACAACTGCTTTGTGCCAAGGTCTGAAATGAATGGATATGCAGATTATGATAAAGAAGTACTGAAGCAAACAATACTTGAGCATGATAATGTATTCAGGAAACAGGTACATTTGGTTTCTATAGTGTTTGTCGAGCTAATAAGTCTTATTTTCTATATCCGATTGACCTGTTCAACATGATTACTGACCATTTCTTTAACTCGTCTGGTGTTTTATCAATCAGGTCTACGAATTACACCGTCTATATAAAACACAAAGGGATTTGATGAACGAGTTTAAAAGGAAAGAGTTACAGAAGTATTCAAGACCAACAGAGATATCACAGTCAAGCAGTCCATTTTCATCCCACACACCGTCAGAAGATGTTAAAATGTTGCAAGTACCCAGCTTTCCTTTGGTCAGCCCTAATTGCAGTAGACCCTGTATATCAGGGGCTGAGAGCATGCATTCTCCTTCAACTTTTTTAAAAGAGAGTAGCGTGCCTGTCACTCCAAATGCAGTACAGAATGGAAGCATTTATAAGGAAGGTGACATATCAAAGTCCAAGTCTAAACAGGTGGCGAGAAAAATGTTTGACCTGCAACTTCCGGCAGATCAGTATGTAGACAGTGATGGAGAACAAAATGGAGAGGAAAACGGTTTTCAATCATCATCTGTGGCAGCTTATCCTCCCAAGTTATATAGTGGGGTTGCACCTGGTTTAGGTACAAAGCTGTCTCTCGGCAATGGAGTGAGCCTTGGTTGCCAAAGAGATGACTTGCTTGTATCGAACAGGCTTGGGTTGGCTGATTTAAACCAACCCCTACAAGTTGAGGAGGCAATACCTTCGGCTCCGGTCGAATTTTCAGGAACTGCTGTTTCTCACCATGGAGGTAATCAAGGACAACAGCAACCTACAAGTTCAAACTACCCAGGTTTTCCTCGGGAATTTTTCCTAACTGCACAGAGTAGCGGTTCGCACCAGACTGATATACATTTACAGAATTTGGGAAAAAGAGAACAACCACATAATCTTGAAGCTGGTTAGTATTCTTTACTTATACTGCATCAACACGAGGTTTAAAAAATGAAAATCCAATTTCATTTGACATTTATCAAGTTATCTTAACAGGTTTTGCAAGAAACTATTGGATGCACCACATCTTCTTCTTGTGACATGAAGTTTGTCGTGAATGTTTTTTCTTCTTTCTCATGATGTAGTTGGCCTATTTGGGGTTCTCTAGTTTGCCTTGACATATCATAGATTTTCTAGTTTAGATTCTTTATATGTTTTGATTAAACAGGTTGTAAGTAGTAAGTACTGAACTCAGACAAAACAAAAAACATACTTTATTGCATCCGGTAATCGTTCAGTGGCTTTGATTAGGTTTGACTAGTGAGTCAAAAAAAGAAAAAGATCAATTTCTATATTAGCGTTGCAAGAATTTGCAAAAAAAGTTGTTTTAATCTTCTGTCTTATCATCATATTCTAACGATGGTTGCTTTTATGTGAACTTTTCCTTGTACAGGACCAAGTAGAGAAAATTTCGACTCTTTTCGTTTACAGAAGATACCTGCACAATCATCTTCACCAAAGATTGGTTTTACAATGACTCATGAATATCCAGCATTTTCTGTATCCGACTCTCACAAGAGACAACCATGGAGAGAAACAGCAGCTTGTGGCTTAGAAATCCCGGAAAGTAGTCAGAGTCACTCCAAGTATTTGGGATCAGCCCTTGAACCTCGCATACCCACTTCATATCAATGTGTTTCTCAGTCTGAGAACATTACTGAATCTTCTTCAGTATCTTCTTGGATAAAGCCGATAAATAATTTTCACGAGAAGTCAACAGAGGTTAGAGCTCTCCGTTGCTTAAACTCCTCTTCTCCATCTAGTAATAGCTCTAAATCGTCAGTCCAGAACCCATTAGTTGTTGGAAACGGGTGGCAATTTAATAACAGCCCTAAACCAAACTCTAGTTATGGAAATGAAAGCACCTCTAAGAACGGGTTTAACCATGGTTCCCAGGCAGAGTGCAGCACATCTAAGGTTCCCTTCCGTTCTACTCGTTTTGATTTCCTTAATGGTAATATTATCAATAATTCGGCTTCAGAACAGTACGAGAATCACAGCCCCACAAAGTATTTTAGGGGTCTAGAATGTGTGGATGTGAAGTCTGCAAAGGGTGTGAACTTGAATTTGGCTGTTCCTAATGGGTATCAAGATGAAGCAGTTCGGCGACATGATGTTGTGATCATCGATGGTGAGGGAAAGAATGGAGACCGACCAACTGGGTTACCATGGAAAAGAGCAAAGGTAGCGTGTGAAAACAGATCTACCATTGATAGAGCAGCCCTACAACAGGATCTTGTGATTATAGATGGTGAGGGTAAGAATGAAGACCGGCCACTGGGATTACCATGGCTGAGAGCAAATTTAACAAGTGAAGACAGACCTAGCATAGATGGAGTAATTCGGCAACATCCTGTGATTATAGACAGGGAGGCGAAGAATGAAGATCGACCATTGGGGTTACCATGGCTGAGAGGGAAATTAACATGTGAAAACGGGCCTACCATAGGAAAGGGACATCCCTATATAACAGGATTGAGTTCCTCTAATCAAGCTACCATTAAAGTAGTTGAGGCGGTTAATTTTTCTACGCCGACCTTGTTTCAGAACTTTAATCCGTCCTCATCTACTAGTGGATCTTGGAGTCTCGGAGGGGGTGATGGCCAAGATATTCGAAACATTCTGGGAGTTCCAATGTTCGACAAATCTCATAGTTCCAAGTACCAAAACGTTCTTGCATCTCCCGCCAAGTGTCAGTTCCCACCTAGAGTGGAAGAGACTCAGATTAGCGGGAAAGTTCTTTTTGACATCAACTTGTCTGAAGAGCCTGCAAAGCCTGAATCCAGCTCAAGGCTGTCATCATCTCATAATCTGAAAGGTTTAGACATGAACAGGTCTGGTTACAGAAATGATTTTAATCTGAACGTAAGTCTAGACGAGGAAGAAAACTCAGCCATACCATATGTTCCTAAACCTGTAGTGAAGATTGCAGTTGAGATAGATTTGGAGGCACCAGCAGTGACAGAGAATTTGGAGGAAAATCCTCTCCACGGTGACTGTTCATTGAATCAACTAGAGAGTAATGTTGAGTCATCAGCGACTAAAGACCCTCAAATGGAACTTGAAAGAATTGCATCAGAGGCTATAGTCATGATTTCTTCATCAGCGAAATTTTCAGATAATTCTGCTTTGAAGTCATCTGAAGAATCTCTCAAGGACTCTCTGACTTGGTTTGCAGATGTAGTATCTGCCATGGCTGGTCTTGAGATTGAAGCAAAAGATCACGAGGAATCTTCTTGCGAGAGTGATTACTTTGAGTCGATGACGTTAAAACTGACTGAGACAAAATTAGAAGAGTTGCCTTGTCAAATTTGGGTACCCGATAATCAAAAAGAAGAGGAAGTAGTTACTTGTGCAGTGCCAACCCGACGCCGAAGAGGTCAGTCAAGGAGAGGGAGACAGAAGAGGGATTTTCAAAGAGATATTCTTCCAGGTCTTGTTTCTTTGTCTCGGCATGAAGTGACTGAAGATCTTCAAACATTTGGAGGGTTAATGAGAGCGACCGGTCACTCTTGGCAGAGCAGTTTAACAAGAAGGAATGCTTCTAGAAATGGCTGGGCTCGGGGAAGGAAGAGGACACAGGGCCCCGCTCCTCCTCCTCCTCCTCCTCCAATGGTGATGTCCCCTCCCCCGAAAGGGCAACCTAATAACATAGACGTTACAGAAAGAAGCTTAAAAGGGTGGGGTAAAACGACTAGGCGGCCGCGAAGGCAGAGACTTCCAGCTGGTACACCTCTCCCTCTGACTCATTAGGCATAACAGGGAGAGCACATATATTCTTCAATTTATGGTTCAGAGATATTTATAGAGGGAATTGAAAAATGGGCAAGGAATTGTTTCCATGGCTCATTGGGAGATTGAGAGAGTAGTGTAGAGTTGAGCTGTGGAGTGAGATTATTGATCTCCTTCCAGCAAAAAAGAAAAGAAAAAATTATTGATCTTCTCCCTTGTACATTATCTGCCCTAAAATGTAGGGTCCAATTTATGTTGATCGAGTGTTGAGTTCAATTAATATAGTTTGTACAAGCGTTGTTTACTGACATTCCTTATCTTCTTATAAAAAGCTACTGGGTACATTTTTAACGAGATAGACAAGGTTTCCGTTGTTGTAAGAATGTTCTCGGATTAGTTGCGCGCCCTCAAGAGAGGAAAAATGAAAAATGATCGCCTCTTGTTGGTGGCATTCTAAATCCCAGAGTTGTTTAGCTTAAAAAAAAGATACCCAAGCTAGAATTACCGCGTGAGAACAACCCACATGGTCTTCTCAAGGGTTAAATGCATTGCTAGAAATGGAAATTTTCATGTAAGTACACTTATTTATCTCCATTGCCACGTGTACTAACAAAGTCCACGTGGATGCCATTACTCAAAGAATGACACATAGGGGCATCCGTGGCACTCAGATGACGTGCCATCTGTCGAAACCAACGGTCAGAAATCAAGAGGCATCCGAGATATGTAGTCCCGCGTAGCACCAAAGGATAGCTTTAACCCATCACGAGGCAAGACAGGATCAACGATCAGAAATAGTCCAACTGACACAGACGTGACAAGAGCACTGACACCATTCGGCGTGGGACCGGACCGCCCCCAACCACCCACATTTAATGTAGTTCGAGAGAACACGTGTCGACGACCAACGATGGAAACGAGGGTTGGTCGGGCGTGATGAATCGGGATACAGTAGAAGCCGCGGGGTGATATAGAAGTCCGCGGACCATGCCCGCGGGATAATATTCAAGTCCGCGTATCATGCACAGAACACAAGAAGATAAGATCTCAACAACTCACTGTCAGTAGGACCCACCGAATTTAGCTATAAATATGTACTCCCCCCCTCCACTGTAGGGGGATCGAAAAAGAGAGAGAGGAGAGAGGATAGAGAGAAGTAAGTGAGTTTTAGCTCATGTATTCGATGATCACAAGACCTTGTGATCATCTTTGTAACCATTTATCTTATAGTGAATCTCCTCAGACCCGTGGACGTAGGCCTCAGTGCTGAACCACGTATATCGTTGTCTCTTTTATCTTCTGCACCGATAGTTTCATTTACATACTCATATCTCGAGATCTATCTGATCCCCTGGGGAATGATAAGGAGATCATGACAAACTAGAGGGGTTTGGAATCTATGAATTATCATCTACCTATGAGTGTTCTATATTTCTCACACCTCAGTGCATGTATTCAACTCTTATTTAGATTGTTTGTGATCACGTGGAATCAATCACGATTCTCGTGTTCACAATTTGGCGCTAAAACAGGGACCTTGTCCCGATAAAAAGATTTATCTTTTCCTGTGACTTCACAGCCTCAACCTTAAAATTTTTACTTAAAAACGCGTGCAGATCGGTTCTTAGATTCATTTTTCGCACATATTTATGTCTATTATGGTTTATTTATGCCTATTATGTTTTCTGCCAACAGATCCGGGCATTATATAACCTTTAAAACCAATGAGATCGGGTTTTAGCAAACAGATCTGTTTCTAGATTCATTTTTTATGCCTAATGTTTTCGGATCTGTTCTTAGAAACCAACGATTCATATTTTCTTAGATTCACGTATTTATGTCTATTGTGTTCTCTACCAACAGATCTAGGTGTTAACCGGAACTTCAAGCACAAATCCCACCATGTAGATTAAATCCGTATCCGTCTAGGTCTTTCGTACTATTCGCCAAACTAACGATCCGAGTACACACTTTACTACTAGAAATCGAGTTTATAAAGTCAAAATTAAACTAACAGTCAACCCGTGGACTTTTGGGTCTCGGATTACATTCCATGTCCATTGTGCAGATTATTGTAATGGAAAGCAACAAAGATGCCGGGAAGACAAAGGTAACCCCAAGAGATGCTCCAAGGACCACACCAGCAGTGACAAGGAGCAGACAAAAGGGCGAAGGACGCACAGCCACGGACAACATGCGATCGGGCGGAAAGCACATGGCTCTTAGATGCGGGCAACATCGCGGTGGAAGCAAAAGAAGGCTGCGGCCGCAAGAGCAAAGCGAGACTAAACAAGGGGGTCTCTCAAGTGATTGCCTCCAAAGTAGCAAATGCAACCCAGGCCAGCCGAGCCGCAGGAGGCTATCGCCGAATCAGTGATCCAGAACCATCCCTACGGGATGCCACCGGACAACGAACAAGATGAACAAGTACCGGCGGGATCCAACGGAATAATCGAACCAGACATACCATTAAGGGAAGAAATCAATACCATGGCCCCTGAGGGACGAGCTCAACTACAGAAGGAATCCCCCATCAAGCGTCAAACCAAACAATGCAAATATTGGCGCAATCGGAGGAGCTACAGAGGAATCGGCTAACGTGCGGATGACGGTGGCCTGTTAGCTCGGGAAAACCAGCAACTAAGAGAAGATCCTCCGAAGCTCCGAACTAGCGAACCGGACGACGAAGCTAACTCAGTGATGCAGAGCAGGGGACCGAGGGACAATCTTCGAAAACATCCCTACAACGACTAACCGAAGAAGGATACCCCAAAGAGGTGCGCGGAACAATAGAAGGTCGACCCGGACTCACCACCGTAAATTACGGACTACTACGACGCGGAGGAGGCCGCGACATCACAACCCACCGAAAAGACACGGACTTCCATTCGGGATGAGCACTTTGTTTGGCAATGGAGAGCCTCCGCGCGGAAATGCTAGCGAGAGATCAATCAACTCAAGACCAGGCAAGGAGGGGGAAGACTAGAACAGTTATGAAGGAGGCCAACACTACCCCCCCTTACACGACAGTTGGCCACGGCTACCATTCCGCGAAATGTCCTAGTCCCGACCTTTGAATGCTACGACGGTGTGCGGATCCCTCGGCTCATCTACGATATTACAACGGGGTAATGGCCAGGTGGGATTACGACGAGGCCATACTATGCAGATATTTCCCTTCAAGCCTGAAAGGATCCGCGTTATCTTGGTTTGATAACCTCAAGCCAGGGTGCATTGAGTCATATGATCAACTCACCGAAAAGTTCCTGGCCACCTACATGTACAACAAAGTCGTGAACACAGGAATGGACAAGCTCTTCTCACTTGCAATTAAGTACAAGGAGTCCGTTCGAGAATACACGGACAGATGGCACAAAGTATGTCAGGCCATTGGACATGTGGATCCTGTGGTGAGCATTAATCATTACAAATGGGGGCTTGATAGGATGAGCCCGTTATTTGTTGAAATCCACGGTACATCCCCAACCACTGAGGGAGATTTAAGGATAATCATTGAAAAACATGCAAGGTTGGAAGAAATTCAAAAAGATAACCCCCGAGCGCAGGCACAACGAACTCTACGGACAAACTCCGCGGAACTAGTAGACAGGCCCAGACCACACCAAAAGGATCGAAAAGACGATCACAAAAGGAGTGGCCGAAAATTTGAAGACCGGGTCTATACGAAACTCAACACCAGCTATCCGCGCATACTAAAGGAGATCAAGGATCGTGAAGACTTAGATTGGCCCTGGTCTAAAGGGAAACAACCACCAGCCTCTGCAGAATCTAAAGAGTACTGCGATTTCCACTGCTTCTACGGACACACGACAGAGAGATGCAAAAATCTCAAGATAGCAGTACAAAAGTTGATAGATGCAGGGGATCTCAAAAAATATGTGGAAAAGGATGGAACGGAAGATAGAGCCAAACGCAAAGAACAGGTCCAATTACACGAGGGTAATCGCACATTGAATTCTATATCCCGCTCGAAAGCAAAGAGCCAACCCTAACGGCACAAATAGGAAAACGACCGAGAAAGCAATTCGAAAACTACGCAGCTTTACGGTATAAATGGGAAGGAAGTAGAAGAGCACGAGGAGTGGATGAACGCACCTCTGACTTTTGAAGCCGATGATATTGAGGACGACATGGAAGATCACAATGACCCATTAATCCTCACATTGCCAATCGCAGGATGCAACATAAGGAAAATCCTCATCGATGGAGGAAGCTCCGTAAATGTCTTGTTTTACGATACATTCAAACGCATGGAACTTAACGATGAGCAACTCCTGACTTCACACTACACCATCTACGGGTTCAATGGCACGGCTACGAAGCCCCTGGGGGACATTGTCTTACAAGTGGATGCAGGCCCCATGAAAATCGACACTCGCTTTAGTGTAGTGAACACGCCTTCGCCTTATAATGCCATTATTGGACGAAGATGGGTCCACAAGCTCAAGGGAGTCGCGGCTACCTACCATCAATACCTTAGATTTCCCACTCCCCTAGGAATAATGGAGATAAAGGGTGATCAAGCTTCCGTAAAAGAGTGCCACGCAATGCAAATACTACTCAACAACGAAGAGGATGAGAAAAGGAAAACCCACAAGGCTCGGAGCAAGGCGATATCCAAAGACAAAGCCATCGACGAATATCTGGAAGAAATCTCGGGGAAAAGCTTGTCTAAAGGGAACTCTGTAGGAAACACAGAGGCCTCAACTTCAAAGGTTAATCAGAACGAAGAATCTGAGACTACCAAATAGCAATTAAAGAAAATTCCCCACAGGGGAACAAAGCCCACTTTCACATCCTTGGAGGCGGTAAAGAGATCAACATAGGGACGGAGCGAGAATCCAAGAAAGATCAAAATAGGGACTCTAATGGACGGAGAACGTGAAGCTTCGCTGATAACACTGTTAAAGGAATATGCGGACATCTTCGCATGGAAACTATCTGATATGCCGAATAGACCCAAAGACAAGATAAAGACATGAGCTGCGCATTAAACCTGGCACACCCCAGTCTGACAAAAGATACGAAAGGTGGCCACAGAGCATCACAAAGCAAGTAGAAACGGAGCTACGAAAGCTATTAGAAGCCGGTTTCATAAAAGAAGTCAAATACCCCACGTGGATCTCCAACATGGTAATAGTACCAAAGAAAAATGGAGGGGTCGACCGCATCGACTTCACCAACTGAACAAAGCATGCCCAAAGGATAGTTATCCACTACCCAGTATTGACCAGCTAGTCGACGCGGTAGAAGGATATGAAGAGTTGTCATTCATGGACGGATATTCCGGGTATAACCAACTATTTCTGGCAGAAGAAGACCAGCAACACACTGCATTTTACACACCCCATGGTCTTTATTGTTACGTAAGAATGCCTTTCGGGCTCCGAAATGCAGGAGCAACGTACCAAAGGATGGTCGATGCTATTTTCAAGCCATGGATCGGCGGGACTTTAGAGGTTTACGTCGACGATATGCTCGTAAAAAGCGAGTAAGAAAGAACCACCACCAGGACTCGAAGGACATCTTCGGAGCTATGAGAGAGCATAACATGAAGGTAAACCCTAAAAATGCACTTTCGGAGTGACCTCAGGAAAATTCCTTGGATACCTGGTGACAAAAAGGGGCATTGAGGTAGATCCCGCAAAAATCCGAGCCATAACAAACATGCCATCTCCAAAGAACCTGAAAGAGGTACAAAAGCTCAATGGATCCCTAGCAGCTCTGGGAAGATTCATATCAAGATCCTCGGATAGGTGCAAACTCTTCTTCAATATACTGAAAAAAGGCACTAAATTTGAATGGACTGACGAATGTGAAGAAGCTTTTTGGGCATTAAGCAATACCTAGCGAAATTCCCATCCTTCGAAAACCGGACCCAGGAAGTTTTGGCACTCTACATTGCGGCAACGGACACGCGGTAAAGCGCGGTGCTCGTCGAGAACCCGTACAAAGGAGGAGCAACCAATCTACTACGTCGGCAAGACCACGAATTCCGCGAGCGAAATTACACGAGAATTGAACGACTAATCCTAGGCGTCGTATGGTCTACTTTAAAGCGAGAACGTACTTTTTAACACATGACATACGGATCCCATGTCGAGCACCCTTAGAGACCATCCTCAAAGGGGCAGGAAAGGTAGGACGAATAGCAAAATGGAGCACGTACCTCGACCAATTCAACATCCATTACGAGCTCCAACACTCCCAGAAATCGCAGGTATTAGCAGACTTTCTAGCAGACCTGCCTTTGGACGACGAAGAAGAAGTGCGCATACAAGGATGGAAGGCTATGGGCGCCCCAGAAATAGAAAAACCAGAGCCAAATAATATTTTTGAGCCAGTGAACCCACGGCAGTGGGAAGTCTTTGTTGATGGTTCCAAAAATAAAGAGGGCGCGGGGATAGGCATCGTTATCACCACACCCACTGGGGACAGAATCGTGCACGCATTCAGATTGGAATTCGAAGGCCATACTAATAACATCGTAGAATATGAAGGAGTGATCCACGCTCTCCGCTTTGATAATTGAATTAGGGATACAAGAAGTGCGGGTAACCAGCGACTCACAACTGATCATACGGCAAATAGGCTACGAATACAATGTGTACGATGAGACACTAATGGCATACATGGCTCTAGTGCAAACATTGGCCTCCCAAGTACAAAAAATCAGTTTCCGACATCTGCGCAGAAAGGAACTTAGACACGCGGATGCTCTTGCATATATATCATCCATGCTTAAAAACGAAGATGTCAAAGCAATCAAGGTAACAAGAGTATACGAACCATCCATCAAACTCCCAGAAACGTGCACGGCTAACCGACGCAAACCTAAGGAGAAAGATATCTCTGACGAGGATGTAGGAGAATACATATTCGACGATTTCCAGAACGAGGACATTACGCGACAAGCGGAGGAAGACGACGATTATAGTCGGGGAAGCGGTTGGAGATCGAGAAATCCATTCTTTCCTCAAAGAAGGAAACTCCCAGGACACCAAACAGGCTAGGAAAGGTGCGGTCAAGAGCGGGATGTACGAGCTAAGAGACCAAGTCTTATACCGAAAATCATTCCTCGGACCACTTCGTCGCTGCCTATCCCGGTCAGAAGGACATGTCGTTTTAAAAATGTACACGAGAGGAGATGCGGGGAATCACGGTGGAATGAGATCCCTAGCGGATAAGGCAAAGACGCGAGGCTATTCGGCCAACCATGATCCGAGATGCGACGGAAATGGCAAAAAGATGCGAAGAATGCCAAAGATTTGGTAAACGAATCCACGCCCACAAAAATTGAACTCGGTTGATAGTCCGTGGCCCTTCGGGAAATGGGGCATCGACATAGTAGGCCCACTCGTATCAGGGACGGGGAAAAGAAGATTCCTAATAGTAGCAACGGATTACTTCAGCAAATGGGTAGAAGCAAAAGCACTGGCAAGAATTCGGGATTCAGACGTCTTCACTTTTATTTTTCAAAATATAATTTGCAGGTTTGGCATCCCCGCAGAAATAGTCTCCGACAACGGTAAACAGCTACAAGGAAAGAATATTGACTTACTGTTCGACACCTTCAAGATTCGGAAAAACAAATCCACCCCCATATATCCACAAAGCAACGGGCAAGCAGAAGCCACAAACAAAACTCTGGCACTCATTCTTAAAAAACAGCTAGATGAGTACAAAGGACGATGGTGTGAATAAATGCATAACGTTCTATGGGCGTATAGGACGACTCGAAGATCGGCTCACTGGAGAATCCCCATTTCTACTCACCTACGGAGCCGAAGCGGTCATCCCTGCGGAAATCTTACTTCCAACTACAAAGACAGAGGCCTGGGAAAAGAATCTCACCACGGACATGATGTTGGAAAGGCTCGACGATCTCGAAGAAAGAAGAGAAGCAGCACTGCAAAGAATGGAAAACTACCAACGCAGGTTGGCCAGAGAATATAACAAGAAAGTGAAATTTAGGAATTTTGTAGAAGGGCAGTATGTGCTGAGGACCATTCCCCAATACCAGCGAGAAAAAAAGTGGGGAAAATTAGCACCAACTTGGGGAGGGCCCTACATAATACATGACATCGCAGGAAATGGCTCTTACTATCTGCGTAATATGAAAGGGGAAATCCTCATGCATCCGTGGAATGCCAAATACCTCAAGCCATACTACCCGTGATCAATCACCTGCGTGCGCATTTCAGAAGAAGAAAATGGACTTGCTAATCCACGTGTTTCTATCTCTGACAAAGGAGTAACGCACCTTAATTTTTCAATCAATCCAAGTTTCCAATTTCAAATATCATGTCCCATTCATTACCCACGCACCTTTCAATTTATTCAAAACCCACAACCTACATAAACACATATCATATGAACCACATGTATATACTACTTACACAATGTACATTGAGAATCATGTCACGTCTTAATAAAATATCGATGCAATCGTTACCCCGTGGATGTAGGCCTTAAGGCCGAACCACGTAAATCGTTGTACAATTACTATTATTAGGAATTGACATTATACTTAGTAAGAGGGATATCCTGCACAAAGCATGGATCATACCCACTACAATATACCGGGCAATATCCCGTGCAAAACAAACACAATATATCGGAGCATACACATGCAATCTCTCAGAACTCCTTTGTAAATGTCTATAAGTGTATGACTAGGAGGCGACTTCTTACAGAATGAGATATCCGTGCAATATTACAAGCCGCGAACTTAATGGAGTACATCCTTAAACGTCGGCCAGACCCCACCATCCAGTAATCCTCTGGCCAAGGAGTTAGCTGGGCGGGGTGCAAGGTCACAAGACGATTCCGGGGATACCAACCTACGGAGTTGCACGAACAATACACTTTATCAAACTCAAAGGTTAATATCCATGGTCACAAACACTACGGAATTTTCCATTATATTTAAAAAGGGTAGACATAAATCCAACAAAATTCAAAATCGATTTAAACACCAAAGTTTGATCTAATACATGCGATTGATTACAAGCCCAGCGAGCAAAAAATAACAAAAACGCCAAAAAAGGATAAGCAACCGAGATCAATCCCTAGCATACTAACTACGTTCTCCGAGTAGAGTGTTATCCGCAGTTTATCCTTCGACGACGAAGGAACGCTACCACCCGAGGAGGGCCCCAGAAGAACTTGATGGGAGCGCGGGTGCGGGACGCTTGAGTGTAATTCTTGGTTAACCCATGGTTGTTCTTAAGATCCACTCAATCTCACCAAGAATCTTATTAATCTCTTCTACCAGTTGCTTGCGGGCCATAAGACCTATGGCTACGCTCCTCATCTCAGCCTGATTTAAGGAAATACAAAGCTGGTCTATCCTTTGATTAGCTTGCTTCAACATTTCATCCTGAGACGAGGCCAGACCGCGATGGTAGCTAACTTGACCCTCCAGTTGAACTACCTTAGCCTTGAGCTTCAAAACTTTTCCATCTGCACTTTAAGCCATGACTTGAGCTCTGCGAACGGTAAAAGAGAACAGAGTCATGACGAGATACAATACAAAGCACACTCGATGACGAAGACGTATACCTTCACAATGATCAACCGCGGAATCCCTCGCTTCTGCGGCATAATCATACTCATTTGATAACTTATCATAATCTACCTGCGCAGATTATGAGCATACCGACTTGCGCTCGGGTCATTTCGAAGCATCGAGCCGAATGACGATGTCGATTAACCTCATCATTCTTCAATTCCAACCCCTTGTTGAGACGATACATAGTCACCTCTAAATCTCTCTCGCGTTCAACCCGACGAGCCACATCGGCTCGAGACGCGAGACAGCACTACCGAGAGCATTACATTCGCCCCTAGCATCGTCTCTCTCCTTGGCCAAACGCCGCATATAGGTCCGCACATCCGAGGGATGAGAAGACCGCGCTTGCCGCAGCTCGCCTTCCAAACATTTAGTTTAATTTCTAAGGAGGAAATCTGCCCGCGGGCTTGCTCAAGATTATCCCGCGTCCATAAAAGAGCCCCGTTGAACAAGTGGCGGTCATGGTTATTACGATTTTGCAAATCTACCAAGCAATACTTTTTCTTACGCCATTCTTCGACCATCGCGTTATGAACATCCGCGCGGGCATTCCATTTAGCCGACTCACTCTTAAGTTTTCAACTAACTCAAAGAATGCGACCCTTTTGACGAGCCCTCTCACTCCGAAGCCACAACAATTCGGGGATTCCACCCATCAAGATAGTACGGGCGGGGAGGAGGGAAGAAAGAAAACTCGAGAATAAATAAGGAATAAGAAACTACCAAAGAAGAGGGAGCACAGACCTGAAAATGGATGAGGCGTTTTCTCGGCAATGACTAACTTGGCCTTCACCGAGCCAACTCGTAACGTAGTGAGCCTCTTTCCGTGCCCTCTTTGCTCCTTCTGTTGAAGCAAACTCTTTAGCTCGGTTATTTCTTCATCCTTAGCGGAGACCGAAGCCTCGGCACTCGAAAGCGTCTCCTCACAATGTCGAAGCTTCCCCTCTAGCTTGAGAGATTTAGCCTTGAAGAGCCTAGTAAAGTGGTGATTACAATACTCACTTTTCATCATCTATCGACAAAATGAGGGAAGTTAGCTCACATCATATTTGAACGAAATCGGGGATAAAAAGAACAGGACAAACCTCCAATAACCGTTCTTTGGGGTAATCTGTGCGATACCCATCGGCAATAGCCATCATGTCGGCAACGGTAGGGGAGGATCCACCACAAGATCAAGCCCGCCGCTCACGAGATTTTTACCCCATCCTCGATCTACCGCCTCCTCGGGGTTAACTCCATGTACCTACGAGTAAAAGCATCCGAACTCTTTTCCCCTTCAATCACGGGCGGGATGAGGTACAACCAAAGTTTTTTCTTTCGCATGACCATGCCAAAACAAAGATCATCGCCATCCGCACTAAGGATCGCGAGAAATCATCTAGGGGAGAGTCCGAGGTGTTCCCGTCATGAGCAGCACCAACATTACCTTGCACCAAGGCCCCACCAACAGTGGAGGAGGTACCAGCAAAACCCTCGGAAGGCACTACCAAAACCCCAGCATCAGACCTGCCGGATGGCCCACCGACACAGCTATCCTCGAGAACACTCCAATCATCACCAGCTGGAAGAAGAGTGAAGTCCGAAACGAGCCCCATAACCGCGGACATGTCAAACGACTGTTCCCCAGATAAAACCTTACCAAAGGAGAACTCATAACAAGCACCCCCATCTTTGTCACCACTGCTAAGCACAAGTCCCTTACCTTTATCTATAACATTCACACTGGACTTAGTAACCCCACCGCCATGATTTCCACCACCACCAATACCACCAGCGTCCGAATCACCTTTATCACCACCAGTGGCAGTGGCTGGGTCACCTTGGCCACCACCAGTGGCCGAATCACCTTGACCACCACCAATGGCCGGGTCACCTTGACCACCACCGGTAGCAGAACCACCTTGACCACCACCAGTGGCCGAATCACCTTGACCACCACCAATGGCCGGGTCATCTTGACCACCACCGTGGCCAGAATCACCGAGACCACCACCAAGTGGTGGATCACCTTGACCATCACCAATAGCCGGATCACCCTGACCACCACCAGTGGCTGGATCATCTCCTCCACCATCAATTGCCCGATCACCATCACCTTCTTGAACAGGCGGAGAAGTCTCAATTCGCTCTTCCCTATCGGAAGAGTTCTCATCACCACACACGGGACTATTCACATCCTCGAAATGGGAGGAACCCTCGGTGGGAGAAGTCGATGATTGCTTGGGATTAATCTTCTTACCTCTACACACCTACAACACGTAATGATGAAAAAACCTCAGGCGTCACCTTTCCTTGGCATAATCAACATTATTTAAGGAAACGTAGGGGCATACATACGAAGAAAACAAACGACACACCTTAACAACGTCGGTATTCCGCGGAGGAAGACTAGCATCAGGGACATCTTCATCTTCTGCATCATCGACATCACGGCTATAAACAAAATCCATACCAGCAAAACTCATCCGCCAGGGGCAGTAATGAGCGTACCGAGCGGGAGAAGCTTCGCGAGGAAGACTATCAACAGTAGGCTGCCAACCACGGGGACCAGGGACCCAACCATAGGCCCACGGGCCAACAATCTCAAGAACAGTGGCAGACCACTCATAGTCATGATCACGTTTGATTCTCTCCTCAGCAGGAATAGGAAGACCTTCGGCACCAGGAATCCTCGCCATCTTGGAATCACTTACCTCGCTCAAAAGGCGAACTTCCCCCTTAACGAAGTAATGTTCCGTAGACTCACTGAGACCACGGCTTACAGTATTCTGTTAACATAATCTCCAAAGGATCTCGTTGAAATTCTCGGGAGTATACCACCCTTTCTCCTTTTCTAATCTAGGGGCATAGCAAGTCATCATCGTCTTCCCCTTGCTACGAAGATAGCATTCACGAAGATGGCGAAGATAGTTTCCGTCAATTGTTGCACCCGCGATTATGACTTTTCTTGGCGATATCACGGCTAGACAAGACCCGGTAGTAGAAATCATCACCGACTTTATACAAGGGTAACATCAAACCAGCCTCGAAAGCACCCACGGTTGTCGGCAAATGAAAGGCATCATACTTATAATTGGTAACCATCTCATAAGTTATGTCTTTATCGGTGGCATAAAAATGAACCTTAAAATGTCAAGACCATGCTTCACCTTGAAGGCCTCGAGATCAATGTGTCGGAAGGTAAACTTTTTATTACCCGAGAGATAAAGGACGAAAAGTAACATTGAGTCTTCCTCGAAAGCTTCTTCCGTAGCATCCTCCGCAGAACCCGCAGCCCTCCTCTTAGGAGGAACTAAGTCTCCCGAAGATTCTATCTCCGTAGCCTTTCTTTTCGAAGTAAGAGTTTTAGTAGACTTACTTGAACTAGGCACGGGTTGGTTAGTCCGCGTTGGAGGTTGAGTGCGGGGGCTGCACATCCAAAGGTTCATTGCGAAGATTCGTCGCTTCTTAGGAGACCCACCTCTAGAACGAGTCGCGGCATATCTTGATCCTTGCGGAGGATCACCCCTTCTAAGTGAAGGCCTTTGACCGAGAGGATGAGGATGTTCGTCCCTCCCGAAGATTACCACTGGATAAGTGGAGGCGAAGTTCCACCCCTTACATTAGGATCACTCCGAGGAGATCGATGGGGACTTGACGGGGTTTGGTAAGGAACCCGCGGATGATCGGACATATCTACGAGCACAAACACGAATAGGAATTCAAATCAAAGGCGGGAAAGATCAAAAATCAAGAAAATCTCAAGAACAAGCGGTATAAAAGAAGATAACCCTAGGTTTCATCTAACAATTGCTTAAACTCTCGATTATCATCCAAACTCAAAAGAAGAAGTAAAATCAAAAGCATGGCGGGACATTTGAGACACCCAACTCGGTGGCATTAACTCTCAAATCCCGGGATATACTTAAACCTAAACTTATCATCAACGCATCACCGAAAAAATCGAAGTTCGACGGACTCGGGGATAGTGATTAAACGGAACAAAAGATCATACCGAACCACGAAGAATCAATCAACAACAACAACGAAGGAAGAAGCAACAATAACGACCACGGTAGAGGAAGCAACACGATGACCACAGCAGCAGCAACGGCGGCAACAATGGTGTCGAGGGAGTTAAGAAGATGAAGACAAGAACAAAGAATAAAACGAGAGAATGTGAATTAAAGTCACATTCTCTCACTCTTCCCTTTTTATATAGAACCGAAGAAACCGTCCACTACCCAAAGGGCAGTTATGGCCGGACATGGGAAACATGCACAATAAATGCGGGTAACGCCTTTTTAGGAGAAGTTATGAGGGAGATAAAAACATACCACACGGTTCTTCTTCCAACAAAAGCCAAACGCCAAGTCGCAAGAAGAGGGGCAAATTGTAAGTACACTTATTTATCTCCATTGCCACGTGCCTAACAAAGTCCACGTGGATGCCATTACTCAAAGAATGACACATAGGGGCATCCGTGGCACTCGAGATGACGTGCCATCTGTCAAACCAACGGTCGAGAAATCAAGAGGCATCCGAGATATGTAGTCCGCGTAGCACCAAAGGATAGCTTTAACCCATCACGAGGCAAGACATGATCAACGATCGAAATAGTCCAACCCGACATGGACATGACAAGAGCACCGACACCATTCGCACGTGGGCTGGACCGCCCCAACCACCCACATTTAATGTAGTTCAGAGAACACGTGTCGTACGACCAACGATGGAAACGAGGGTTGGTCAGCGTGATGAACCGGGATACGATAGAAGCCGCGGGGTGATATAGAAGTCCGCGGACCATGCCCGCGGGATAATATTCAAGTCCGCGTATCATGCACAGAACACAAGAAGATAAGATCTCAACAGCTCACTGTCAGTAGGACCCACCGAATTTAGCTATAAATATGTACTCCCCCCCCTCCACTGTAGGGGGATCGAGAAAGAGAGAGAGGAGAGAGGATAGAGAGAAGTAAGTGAGTTTTAGCTCATGTATTCGATGATCACAAGACCTTGTGATCATCTTTGTAACCATTTATCTTATAGTGAATCTCCTCAGACCCGTGGACGTAGGCCTCAGTGCTGAACCACGTATATCGTTGTCTCTTTTATCTTCTGCACCGATAGTTTCATTTACATACTTGTATCTCGAGATCTATCGGATCCCCGGGGGATGATAATGAGATCATGACAAACTAGAGGGGTTTGGAATCTATGAATTATCATCTACCTATGAGTGTTCTATATTTCTCACACCTCAGTGCATGTATTCAACTCTTATTTAGATTGTTTGTGATCACGTGGAATCAATCACGATTCTCGTGTTCACATTTCAAATTGATAAAAGAAGCCATTTGGAAACAAATTATACCGTCATTAATGACCACTGAAGTAGCTAGTAATGGGATGGTTAAACTTAAGCCCTTCGGCAGCATCAGGAAACTAGTCTCTGTGTTTGTGAGCCACTGTCATATGCTCTTTCGAAAATTTAGTTACCAATCTCTCTTTCTGTAGGGGTTAAATACCGCACACGTATAAATATCATGCGAAGCAACCGAATTACTAAGGAGCGAAGAGGAGCCGCACGTAGCATATCTCAAATGACGGAATCAGTGACGCCACAAAGTCATCAGCAAAGTGTGAGAGTTGTGCGAAGACTAAGAGCACGCACGAGAAAACACAATGTAAACGCCCGAAGACATCGCACGGTAGATCCAAAAATAGGGGCTTTATTAGCTGTCCTCCACTATGTAAAATCCCTATATATAAGACCAGTCACCCCTGTGGTAGAGGGAGAGATCTTTTGGAGAGTTGAGATAGGAATTTAGGAGAGAGAAAGTTATTTGCTTCCCAAGTTAGGGTTTTATCTTCTTTGTATTGATTTCTATACTTAATAAAAATCTCTTTAAGTGTTCTTCACAATGATTTCATAATTTACTATATAGATTGTTTAAGGGGTGTAGTAGTAGGATTTTCTACTACTACATTTTGACGCTAGAACAACTTGGGAAGGGAATTATACCTGTTTGTGAAAATTTTAAGTTGATCTTCTTTTTGAAAAATTTATTGTTGTTCTTGTTTTCGTAAAAGATTTCAATTGTTTTCTTGAAATTTCAACATTGAAATTCCCTTTTTCAAAATACAGTTTTCATTAAGAAAGGAAGTTTTAGTTTGAACGAGTTTTAGTTTTAGTTTTCATAAGCTTGCACAAGTGTTACTTCAAGAATACAAAATGGTGAGGCAAGTATCTGCAGGAGAAAACGAAACACCAGTTAGGAGGAGTCGAAGAATTGCAGGTAGAAGAAGAGGTGAAATCGCAGAGACATTAAGAATGGGAGAGAGGAACAACAAGTCTCAGCCGATCAGATCTCAGATCCAGCAGGAACCAAGGGAGGACGATCAAAGAAATTATGGTGCAGTAAGTGTCCATACTACAGATTCAAATACAGCCGAGGAAAATGAAGAAAGGACACATGAAGAAGAAGTTGTAGGAGAAATTGAAGACAACATGACCATCGCAGAATTAAGGCAGCGATTGGCAGAGGAAAGAAGAAGAGAAGCGGAAATACGCGCGAATTTGACACGACAAAATGATGAACTAAGAGAGGAAAATCAGAGATTACAAGAGCAAAGGTCACAGTTAAGATCCAGAACAACACGTGCGAGTTCGAGATCAAGGACAAGCAGGAGTACCACTAGGAGGAGTAGATCTGAGCACGGGGATAATACACAAGGACAACTTATGGATAACACTTTTCAGGTGGACGAAAACCCGCAGGAGGAACACGAAGGAGATCGCATAGATGATAGATATATTCAAGTGGGTGAAGATGAACCCAGGCGAGGACGTCGTAGAGAAGATATACTGGAGCGAATCGCAGAATACAACCGCATGCATGATGGACCCGACCGAGAAAATGTTGCAGAGCAGGCGAGGATGATACTTCATGGAAGGGAGATGTTGAGACAACAAAATCAAAGGGATAGAGCTGCACAGGAGCACACGAGAGATGAAAGGGAAAGACGAAGAGAAAGAAGGGACGATGAAGAACGACAACAACTAGAAGAAGTAATACGACAAAGCAGACATGAAAACAGAATGGGGCAAGCCCAGTTAAGAAGACCAAGGAAACAACAAGAAGCAGACATATTCCCAAACGCTAAAATTCGAAGAGAAATAGCGGAGTTAAGAGATTTAGTAACTAAAGGGAAAGATGGAGGAAGAAGACAACTAGAGGATGTAATAGAAGAAGCAGCAAGGACACCCTTCGTACGGAGAATACAATCGGTAACAATACCAAGAAAATGCGCACTACCCATGTTTCCTAGCATCTTTGATGGATCAACATGCGCGATTCAACATATAAAAACATACAACTTAGCTTTGTTACAATATGAGGATAATGAGGCAGTCTTATGCAAATTTTTTCCATCCAGTCTCGCAGGAGAAGCCTTGAAGTGGTTCGATGGGTTGCCAGTGGGAATAATACAATCATTCGAGCATTTACAGAGTCTGTTCTTGGGGCAATACATCAGCAGTAGTATGCTAAGACCAGGAATTGAAAAAACATTCACTCTGCGAAGGATAATGAACGAGAGCCTGCGAGATAAACCAACATATGGAGGATAATGAGTAGTGAAATGGCAGGACGAGTGGATGAAAGAAATCTCATCTTGGCCTTCATCAATGCGTTGTTACCAACTGACTTGTTATTTACACAGATCTTTAGAATGAAAGACAAAATAACAATGACTGAGCTACGTGAGTACCAAGAGGAGTATATCGCGCTCGAAGAAAAGAAGAGAGATATGGAGTCCTACCCGATCGTAATAACGAGCGAAAAGACAGGGAATGCAAGTCTATTACCAAGAATGGCAAATGTCGTTGCGAGTACTTCGCAGGGAAGCAAAGAAAAATTAATCGTAAAAGGTCAACAAAGGCAGGTTGCTATGAGTAGCAGAGACTAAGAAATGTACGAGCAAGAATACAGAGAGAGGCAATACAACAACCATGGAGGGAACAACAAAGTGGCAAGGTATGATTATCACGGAGACAGATATGGAGGGAATAGAAGGTATTACAATCAGGGTGCGAACTACAGAGTCCATGAAGAGGTCAGGATGCCACCCCTTAACACAACAGTGGAAAAAGTTTGGGAAGTTGTTATATTAATGGAGGAGATAACACCACCACCTAATCTTGGACAAGAACCACCATCGGGAAGAAGAAGTAAAGAGTTTTGTGCTTATCATCGTTTCCACGGCCACACAACAAATAACTGCAAGAATATTCAAAGAATAATATTAAGAATGATTGGACAAGGAAAACTTAATCACTTCCTAGCTACGCCACTACCTCCACCACCATCAGCGCAACCAACAACAAGAGGGAAATCGTCAAGAGCAGGCAAAAACACCTTTTTAATAGAATTAGGAGCGAATGCCAAAAATCTACAATGCAATTCAATAATACACTCGTTCAAAAGCATGGAAGACTTCCACGACAATATGTTGAGTCGAGTATATGCGAGAGATGCTGAAGGAAAAGAAATACTGAATTTAGCAAAGATACCAAAGCTCAAGGAATGGCAGAAGCAGCCAATAACATTTAGCGCAGATGAAGTACCAGGAGGAGGCGAACTTCATGAGAGTCCATTAGTGGTCAAGCTGGAGATAATACCAAAAGAAAAATTGGACAAAGGAGAAGATGATGAGGACATCACATGGGCGATAAATAGAATACTAATTGACTCGGGGAGTTCGGTGGATATTCTATTCTATCATACATATAACACAATGGGAGGAAAAGATGAAGATTTCATCCCGTCAACATATAAAATATACGGCTTTAATGGAACCGGCAAACAAGCCAAAATGAGAAGTCACCATGCGAACACCTCTTAAGACAATCTCTACAGAAATAACATTTTGTGTTGTAGATGTCGAATCTCCATATAATGCATTGATTGGAAGGTCGTGGTTACATAGTATCCTGGGTGTAGCATCAACATATCATCAGTACATTAAGTTCCCATTACACCAAGGTATTGGAATCATCAGTGGAGACGCGAATGAAGAAAAGACATGTAATGAAATCGATCTGGAAAAAATTGAAGCGCGTGCGATCAAAAGAAGAAACGTGTGGAAAAAAGATGTATAAGAGAGCAAGAAGTGCGAAAGATTGATGGTTCATTTCATAACAAAGGAAGGAGAAGATGATAAGAGTGGAAAACCCTCACAGGGAGAAGGGAGTAGCATTGATCTAACTCAAAAGGGGAGTTGAAGGAACAAAAAGACTTAAATATGCGAAGCAGTCTAAAAGGGAAGGCTTTCAACCAGGAGAGTTAGTCATGAGCGAAGTACCACCTTACCATAAACAAGGAAGAATGAAGAAAGGAAAAATAATATGGGATGGACCATATGTGGATGTACCAGCTAATGGAAAGAGATGGAAGAAATATGGAGAAAATTGAGAGCAGACTTTACAACAGGAAGTATATGAAGCATTATTATGGTTAAGATAATACATATATGCGAAGTGAGTGAAGGGGCAAAAGGGATGAAGCAGCGAGTAAATTATTAAGTACTAGTAGGATATTTATATGTGTGCGAATAAAGAAGAAAAAGAAAAATTAGATGTGTACGAGCAAAAATTATTAAAAGAAAAATTCCATTTCTTCTACAATGCGTATTTTTAATATACAAAAAGAGAGCGAGGCAAAAACAAGACCTCAATAGGGGGCAATAGAAATTAAAACCTCTAACTAGGGAGGCCGGGTAACCAATTATGGCATGCACCCTAGTTCGCACTTGTGCAAGAGGCAATATAAATAAGCCCTAACGCGCATCATAATTGGGGAGAACCTGGTAATGCATGGCTCAGGCGAAAGCCATACCATCCCAGGGATCTGAGTCATGGAAGGTGGGGGCGAAATAAAAGCCCATCCGGCAGAGACTCCTTAGTCGAAAGGCTAAGGTACTAATTTCTCTATCATGGAGTGTAGAAACTCGACCAGGGCGCCACGGTACACGGTTGAGCCAAGGGTGCCGGGGGCGTCTGGAGCGTACCTCGCCGCTCTTGGCAAGTCCTGGCTATGATACACTCGGTCCTCAAGAAACCCCACTTAGGGAGCAGACTCGAATGAGTCTGCGAAAACAACTGGTTGTTGCATCACTGGATGAGAGGATCCTACCCTAACCCGGTAGGGGTACGTCTCCTTGAAGGGGCAATCAGGGGGAAGATAAGGACGGCACCCTCCATTAGGGAGCCGAATTGTGTCAAAAGACGTCAATATCATGGGACTATAACTCAAACAAGAGTATAGACCTGTCGTATTGGCGCATAAATATATCCTGCAGAGGCAATAATACGAAAGATGATAAGGCGAGATCAATGGGTCAATATGCAAAAGCGTAAAGACCTCCTGCGATTTCGTCGCACGACCCAAATGAATACCCTGAGGCAAAAATAAGTCCTTTTAACAGGGGACGCTGATTAAGACCTCTACTTAGGGAGGCTCAATAAGACCTCGCGAACAAACACAACATACCACACTAACATTATTTTTGTAGGCATAAAAGCAGAGGCAAAGGATTTAACTAAGGATTATACGGAAGCAATTACACTGCTGCGAATATCAAAGGCAAGAAGGGGATTTAACACAATAAAAATATGATATTCGCACTAGCATAATTACCTCGTGTCAAACATGATAGCAATTGCATATTCACACATATGATAGGCTCCTACACATGTATTATTATATTCGCACATGTGATAAGATCCTACACATGTATTATTATATTCGCACATATGACAGGATCATAACACGTATTATTACATTCACACACTTGATATACATGCATTGTCATATTCGTATGTATGATGGACTCACGCACATATGTTATTATATCCGACTCTATAAGTTACCCTGAAACCGACACAAATTATTAGAAAGAAAAGTATACATCTTTGATCAACATCCAGAAGAAGGAAGGATAAGCATAAAAAAAAGGGTGGAATCTATTAAAAGGTGGAAAATATTCAAAGCATACGTACAAAGAAGAAAATATCATAAAAAGAGCATGAAAGAAGGAAAAAAGAAAGTGAACAACTAATTCTTCCCAACATTATCTCTATCAACTTCAGAGTCATGATCCTCTTTATTATCATTCATCAACTTCAGAATCCCGATCCTCTTCACCAGAATCCTCATATTCAAAGTCACTATCGGAGATTTCGGAAGTTTCTTCATTGTCCGAAAGGGCCGTAAATTCATAATGCGATGGAAAGGGAATGTCATGTTCAGTACAGAAATCACCCACTTCACCTTTTATATCCTCATCACGTATGCGAATGGCATCCTTGGTCAAATTAGAAAATGTGACCTTGAGCTTTTTCTTGAGACGACGACACTTGGTATCACGAGCTTCATAATTTGCTTCTAGCCTTTGAATTTCAGCATGGGACTTCGCTTGCAGACTTTCAATATCTCGCAGATACTTCTTCTCCTTTTCGAGAAATTCCTTCTCAGAAGCTGCGAAGAAAAAAGAACAAAAGTTACAATCGCACATAAAGCAAATGGGAAACCTTCTTTTTCGGAAATGATGGTTTCAACCAGGGAATCATGGTCAGATTTTAAACTAACACTCGTAGCCAAATCCAATCTAGCATTATCAAGGACTCTAGCAGCCCATGCGAACTCATCATCATTCTCTATCAGAAGACGAGAGCGAACTTCATTCTCGCGAGCGAGAAGAACATCCTTCTCACTTATGGCACGATCCCTTTCGACTTGAATCTTGAGTTGAGCTTCATGAAACTGCTTCAAAGCCTTCGCACCATTAGCAATTACTTGGTCTTTCTCAGTAATAAGGATGTTCCTTCCGGATTCTAAGGTTTTAATTTTTTCTTTATCCTCACGAAGACGACGTTGGTAGGATCTCACACAAGCTAGCATATGTATATGGTCACTAATAAGAGCTTCGTATTTCGACATCAGTTCTTTATGACTAAGACTTTCTAAGTTACGCATGGGGAAGTTATCCAAAGATGTGTTAAGAAGCTCAAAAAGAGCATCGCTGTCATCGGGAAGGCGAGCCGCCTCATCGGTTAAGTTATAAAGTTCTGCAGATTTAAGTAACAAAAGAAATATATGAAAACATAGCAAAAGTTCACAAGGTATGAGAGAACAAAAAGAAACACACCTACTAATTGATCATTTCGCTGACGAAGGGTTTCTGCCTCTCGCGTCTTGCTTAAAAGTTCCTCCCTAAGCTTCGCACACTCACCCTCCAAAGATTGGTTTTTCCTATGCAAGTCAAAGGCAACTGCATGAGAAGCTCGCGCCGCCTACAAAAATAGAAGAGCAGATGAATTCAAAATCGACGCGGTATGAAGGAGCGATATTAATTAGTCTCGGTTTACAAAAGAAAGATAATACATACCATGGAACCTAGGGAAAGTAGAAACTCGGGGGATATGGCAGAGGCAGCTCCTCGCAGAGATTCATGACTCATAATGGGGGCATTGCATATGTTAGAAATCATTTGACAGGTGCGGACTAGATTGTCATCACCAATAGCTGAGAGGGAGTCTTTAAAGATCAGAGACAACTGAGTCATGGGAGAAGTCGAAGAAGATGCATCGGGGAAAGGCAACTCATTTCTTTGAGGGCAAGGAACTGAAGGAGTAGGAGAAGATGTAGTAGAAGTAATTTTTCTCTCTTGTTGGGATTGTTCTTCTTATTAATATTCTTCGAAGGAGCTTTGGAAGCAAGAACTTTTCCCTTGGACTTCGCATGGGTAGAAGCCTCCTCCTCGCCCACAGAAGAATCTTCATTGTCAGAGTCCTCGATATTTAGTCCGCTCACCTTCGCACACAGATAAAGATAAGAAATAGAGGCAACAATATTGTTAAAGAAAAGCTAAAAGGTATTTCTTACTTCATCAGTGATCGAACGTAGCGCATCTAGTGTGCCTTGTTTTCCCTGAGCTTTAAAATCTTTCTTCAACTTGGCAATCTGGAGATGAGAAAATTAATGAATAAACGAAAGAAAGGAAGTAAATGGAATAAAGCTAATGAATGATCAAAAACATACCACACCATCTCGCTCAGGCCAATTGAATACCCAAGGGGAACTGATGTAGGACATCCGTTAGATTTAGGATTAATAATTTTATTATTATTTCTAGAGTTTAATTAATTTAATATAGGTATATCTTATTTTTAGAAGTTATTTAATTCTAGAATATTATTTATTTTAGGGATTTCTTATGTTCCAAGTTTGAGTCTTAGAGTTATTTAAATAGGAGACTAGTCCTATGTAATCATATACACATTATTATCAATCAATATTGAGTTTTCTCAACAATTCTTCTATTTTACTATCAAATTCGTTATTCACGCTTCCGTTCTGCATAAGTGGCATCTAGAGCTTCGGCTTATGGTCCTCTTATTCTTTTCATCTAAACTTCCTTTACCCTTTCGTCACCTTTACTTATCAAGATCTCCGCATCTTTTCTTCTAAACCCTATCTTTTTATTTTCGTTTATCAAAAAAAAAAAAAAAAGAAAAAGTCATCCACTGTTTCTTTTTTTTTTCACCACATATCAAACCCACTCTCTCTTCTCTTCCCGAAACGTCTATCGAATACCACTTTTCTTTACCATCTTTGTTCCATTACGTTTTCTGTCCACCACTTCTTTCTTAAATCTATTCCACTGTTTAATCCCAAGCCCACCACCGATCACTGCTTATCTTTCTCCCTTAATTCCACTATGGCACTACCCCTTTCTGTTCACCACTTACCCACTGTTTTCATCACCTAAGCCCACTAAACTCAACAGTTAGTTACCTAAGCCCACTTATATATACCACGCCGTACTCCACCTGCGTAACCATTCACGGTCAATAATAAGTTTGCTAAGATTTTTATCATGTTTAATTTTAATTTTGATCATGTATTCCGTGAAATTGCGGAATTACAAAAGGAAAATTATCATCGACTCGCAAAATTAAAGATTATGTTAGATCAATTAGATTCGGCACAGCTCGATACCCTTGATGAGGTTACTCCTCCAACAACACAGGTTTCGACACCAACACTTTCAATAATAGAATCACCATCAACACCTTCTTTACAGGTTTCAAAAGTTAGTCAAGTTGAAGTACCGGATGTTCCTATTGGTGAAGATCAAACACCAACCACAAAGATGTCTGCCGATCAAACGTAGCTGTAAGAAAATTATTATGAAAGATATATCGTACAACGTCGACAACATTTTTATTGTTCAACGATCTATTTTATGGTGCTCTATTGTACGGTCATCCAAATACTCAAAGTATATTATTTGTTTGGGCGGGTCGTTTACAATATTTTGTGAACTCGAAGACGACTTCTTTTCAAGATGGCGGGCCTGATGTAGCACATGTTCTTCGATACTTTGCTAATTCGAGACGAATTCTTTTCAAGATGGCGGGCCTGATGTAGGACATCCGTTAGATTTAGGATTAATAATTTTATTATTATTTCTAGAGTTTAATTAATTTAATATAGGTATATCTTATTTTTAGAAGTTATTTAATTCTAGAATATTATTTATTTTAGGGAATTCTTATGTTCAAAGTTTGAGTCTTAGAGTTATTTAAATAGGAGACTAGTCCTATGTAATCATATACACATTATTATCAATCAATATTGAGTTTTCTCAACAATTCTTCTACTTTACTATCAAAATTCTTTATTCACGCTTCCGTTCTGCATTAGGAACAGACGGAAAAGCCCTCAGGGAGAGGATTTACCGATTTATCAGCACCAAAACCAGTGATGTAAGGACCCTCAAGAATGACAGGATAAACGTCCCAGCGAGTATCGTTAGAGTAACGTGCGGTGCGATTAGACTTATCATTAAAATCAACATCTCGCATAATCTTCTTATCCTCTGTGATACCATCTTTCCTGACCAGAAGAACAGCCCAGTGAGATGATTCATTCTTCATAATAGCAATCTTGTAATTTTCAAAGAAACTCTCAACTGTATAATCAGAAGGATCAATTTCTAGCTCAGCATATGCGGGATTCCTGTATTCTTTAGGGTAGAGAGATCCTAGTCCAGCCCACGACGAGCGAACTCCAACATAATTCTGATAGAATCTCCACTCAACTGAAAAATCGCACGCTTGAAGTCATCATGGGATAAAATTTGGTAAAATAGAGGAATTCGCGGGTTAAAAAGAGGAATGGGGAGACTAGCGAGAAGTTGCCCTACGGAGATGATGATCTTTTGATCATTCCATTGATCAGTCTCAAACCATTTAGGGTTAAGCGTTTGAGTAGGTCATGATGTAGGAGGAACGAATAATTTAAAACCTTTATCTTTGAATTCAACTTCAAGCTTCTCAAATTCTTGAACCATTCTCCATCCTGGCTTATGCCCCATCGATTGCTCTAACGGAAGGGGATTATAAATATCAAGATGATTAAAAGGGAAAATTAACGGTTAATAAAGATAATCAAAAAGGCGGAGTAATATGGTGAATGAGTGATTGAAACGGAGAAGAGTCAAGAATCAAAGTTAAAATAAAAGAATAACAATAACAGGGGTAAGAAAAGAAAGTTGCAGAGGTTGAAGGAGAAGGAAGAAAGTAAAAAGATAGAGATGAAAGTGAGAAGGAGTATATAAAGGGTTATGAGAAATTCACATTTATGAAAGCATTAATGGGTGAGAGGATATGAAGTGACGGTTGCAAGACGCGTGTCCAAAGCTAAGACGATGACAGCAACACGTGGGAAAATTGGGCCGAGATCTCGGAATATTGTCAGTCGGAGAATATGGAAAGTTGATAGGGTGCGACAAGCATCATATAAAGGAGCGAAGGTGACTAAGAAAAAATTTCTCTCATCGCTCTTTCTTCAGAAAAGATCGCTAAGAGAAGAGGCAAAATGTAGGGGTTAAATACGGCACACGTATAAATATCATGCGAAGCAACCGGATTACTAAGGAGCGAAGAGGAGCCGCACGTAGCATATCTCAAATGACGGAATCAGTGACGCCACAAAGTCATCAGTAAAGTGTGAGAGTTGTGCGAAGACTAAGAGCACGCGCGAGAAAACACAATGTAAACGCCCGAAGACATCGCACGGTAGATCCGAAAATAGGGGCTTTATTAGCTGTCCTCCACTATGTAAAATCCCTATATATAGGACCAGTCACCCCTGTGGTAGAGGGAGAGATCTTTTGGAGAGTTGAGATGGGAATTTAGGAGAGAGAAAGTTATTTGCTTCCCAAGTTAGGGTTTTATCTTCTTTGTATTGATTTCTATACTTAATAAAAATCTCTTTAAGTGTTCTTCACAATGATTTCATAATTTACTATATAGATTGTTTAAGGGGTGTAGTAGTAGGATTTTCTACTACTACTACACTTTCTCCTAAACTGATATCTATCTCCAGAAGACTAGAGCATAGAAGAATATTGCCAAAAAAATTGATCAGAAAAAATATGGCTAATTCCATTTTATACTTCAGCTAAGATTTTGGAAAATGTACTAGTTGTGATTCATCACATGCGTCAGAGAGCATCATGTTTACGTTTTGTATATGCTCCTCCGTCAGTGTCTATATATGGCGTTTATGATGTCTATCGTATTGCAAGGGATTTGGGATTATTATACTTTTTAACCCAAATAATTTTGACATAACTTGAATTGCTGTATAGATTATGATTATCTCAAAATTTTAGATTTGGTGGAAGCTCCAGTATATCGCTATATCTAAGTTTAAGTTTCAAGAACTTGCTGCGGCCACATAGAATTCTGTACCAGAATCCCTTTGGGGTGAAGGAGAATATGTGGAGCCAGAGAAATACATCAAGGGGGCTATAAAAAATTCTTTTAGAAATGTTGAGGATCTGGCGGACTAAATGTCAAAAACTTGGTGGGCCAAATATAAAAAATAGGAGAAAATGAGGGTTTTTATTAAGATATGATGAAAAATGTAAGGTGGCTAGATCCAGGATTAGCAACCCTTGGCAGTTGGCTCCACCCCTGTGGACGGGTTAATAGTATCATTAGCCTAAACAACGGTTTTAATGTGTTGTTTAAGAACTTTGTAAATTTCCGAAACGATGTTTGTACATTAGCTATCGGACTCAACATTTGCTCTTAAATTACGTGTGGTGAGTAATTTACATATAAATCATCTTCGCATAATGTTGCAATTAGACAAGTTAGCAAGGAGGGCATACATCCCCCTCTACGGATACCATGACTAGTCAATGTTTTCGACAATTCATATGGGGAGCATCTTGCAACATCTTAACATAGTCGATCTGGTAGGTTACAACATCGATGACCAGCACGATATGTTTTTCGTTTATGACTTCGTACCATTGGGATCCTTGAAACAATTCACATGGACCTTAAACTCTATATCTTTCTTGCATTGACCTTACTCTATCTGTGGGGACTAAGATGATGCCAAATTGATATTATTGTTTTTGTTTTATATCTTAAGCCCAATCAGAAGCCTCTGGATTGGAATACGAGGATGAAAATTGCAGCGGGTGAAGCTAAACTAATAAAATATTTGCATGATAAATCGGATCCTCCGAGATATTAAACCCTCCAATATTTTCCTCTGAGATATTAAACCCTCTAACATTCTCCTTGTTAGATCAGTTATGCACTGCTGATGTGGCAATCTGTAAAATCATATTAGATCCACTGGTGTTATACCATTTATAGTATTTGGCAGCTATTGTACATTTGTATAACAAAAATAGGTTTTCTGTTACAGTCGGTAAAGTGTTCACCTCTTATCATTTTCTTTTATTGTTCTTTTGAGTCTTGTCTTTGTTAAGACTTCCTATAATCCTTTAACCTGAAACTCCATTCACCATTAAACCTAAAATTACAACCGCCATTGAAATGGTGAAAACAATACAAAATCAACATGCTTCATCTTCCGCTGCTCATACTCAAAACCTAAATCTCAAAAATCAACAACTTTTTCCTCCTCTTTCTTTACCACAAAATCAACAACAACCATCATAACCATCGCCTTCATCATCTACACATCCATCACAAAAAAAAAACTCATCATATTCCACCATTACGACCACCATCACCATTACAAAGTGCATCGGTACACTTTGAACAACCATAAAAGCCTTTACAATTTCCTTTACACATTCAACAACAATGACAACCTTAACAACACCATCACCAACAATATTCACCACCACAACAACAAGAGTTTTATAATCCTTTTGGTTTTGATGGTAAATTTAACATTCCTTTTCAGAATATTGTTAATTTTGTGTCTCTGAAGTTGGATGGATATAACTATTTGGTGGAAAGATTAGCTTTCATCATTCCTGATTTGTACTAATTTTTATGGATTTGACGATGATTTATTCCTCAAGAAGCTCCTACTGTTATCATCAATAATGTTGAAGTTCCAAATCCGGTCTTTCTTGAATAGTTACAAATGGATAAGTTTGTTGGATCATGTATCAGTGCTGCTGTTGATAAATACTTATCATCCAAGCTTCTTGGAAGAAAAATTGCAAGAGAAAAGTGGTGAAATTTAGCAAAAGTGTTCACTGAACAATTTTTTGCTAGAAAATCAACGATCTCGACTATATGCAATCAAGAAGGTATCTTCTATAACCTATGAGTTTCTTCATCAGCTCAAGACAATTACAGACTCGCTTGCTGAAATTGGAGAACCGGTTCCAGATGCAGATCTGGTAATGTATGCACTGAAAGGTCTAGGAAGACTACATTCATTTTGTTGTAAGTGTCCAAAATAGAGACCCCTTCCTTAATCAGAATTAAGATCTAGACTTCTTAGTCATGAAAAATTCTTAAAAGCACAAGTATCTGAATCGGATTCATCTCTTGTTGTTGATTCAACAAACTCAGCATTCTATGTCAAGTGACAACACCCTTCTTCAAATCCTTCTTTCAGAAAACCACCTATGCCTTCACATTTTTTTAATGTTGATTCTCCATTTTCTTCTGGTAATACTTTCAGCTCAGCTAGTTCTAACTCTGGTTTTAGGAAATCTAAATTTAATCCATCTCAAAAACAAGTAGTGGATTCTCATCCATGTCATAGATGCAACAAACTATGACATTTAGATATTAGATGCAAATTCATATATGCTGCTTCTAAAAATAATATTGCTCATTTTCAAATTCTTGTTCTTAATTTGAATGCAGGAAGCAGTAACTTCAACAAGCTAGGTTCTCAAATGAGTTTGGCTATAACGTTCAATTACCTTCCTCTGCAACTAAATCTGGGGAATATTGGAGTCATAGTACTTCTGGACCTGTATGGATACCAGACTCTAGTGCTTCAAGTCACTTGGCCAATGATCTAGTTGTTTTATAAAATTCTACTCCTTATTTGGAGAGGAACAAGTCATGGTAGGAGATGGTAAACCACTACCGATATATTTATCTGGTTCTTCTACTTTATATACTTCTTCCAGTGATTTTACTTTGTCAAAGGTGTTATACGATGTAGGATCATAATATCGCCACAACAACAATTCGCGAAGACAACGGATAACAACATTGCGAGTGAGTCGCAGAGGGTCAAATATGAATGACGCACTGGATGACGATAGGAAGATATGAAATCTGGCGAAAGTTAAGAAGTGTCGCGAATACGAATACTTGTACGCCTGCGACACTTCGCGAGACATTCCCGAAAATAAAGGACAAACTTAGTACTGTCATTCACTATGTATTACCCTATATAAAGGGATGAGTGAATCTGTTGTAGGGGGGGTTTTCTTTTTGGATTGGAAAACAAGTCATTAGGAGAGAGAAACAGAGCGAATGTTAGTAAGATCTTAAGTGTAATTCCATTTCCTGTGTAAACATATTAAGAAAATTATTAATAAATATTCATAATTGTTCATCTATTATCTTCTGAATGGATTAGTTAAACAAAATATAGTGAGGGGTGTATTGTGGGATTTCCTGCAACTACATATTGGCGCTAGAAACTTGTGAACTGAAAAAAAGATTGGCTTAGAGATTTGGAAGAATTTGAATGCGATAATTTTCAAAAGATTTACTAAAAGAGAAATGGCTAGAAGAAGAAATGTACTTGAACAACCCTGTGAGAAGAAGTGGAAGACTTGCTGGAGAAAGGAGAATTGAACAAGGAGAATCATCAAGGGTGAATATGAGAAATGATGAAGAAAATCATGTTCAGCGTTTAATTCCTCCGATAACAAATGAAACTGTGGATTACGATAGAGTAAGTGTACATACTTGGAGGTCGAATTCTAAGGATGAAAGGGAAGAAGAGCAGCAGTTGATGAATAATGGACAAGAAGGAGGAGACCAAGAAATGAATCTAGGAAATGAAGAAATCACAGCATTGGAAACATTGAGACAAACAATACATGAAGAAAGGCGACTAGAGGCGTAAGAGCGAGCAAATTTGACAAGACAGAATCATGAATTAAGAATGGAAAATATGAGATTGCAAAATAGAAGATCGAGAAGCACCGCGAGATCGAGTTCAAGATCGACTAGGGAAGAAAGAAGGAGAGCCTTACCAACAGAAATTACAGAGGTAGAAAACCAACGGGAAGCACAAAATCTCGAGATCGTAACATCACGAAAGAAGAGAGGACTTGAAGATCATTATATTCCCCATCCCGAGAATTTCCAAGATGAGCAAGAGTGAAGAAAATCGGGAGCTAGGCGATTTCGGGGCCAAATGATCCAAATTAGCCAAGGAAGAGCAATACTGCACGGAAGAGAAGCATTGAGAAGGCAAAAAGAGATTGTGGACGACATTGAGAAACATTATGCTTTGAACAAGCACGCTTAGCCCGCGAGAGAGAGAGAGTAAGAGCGAAGTGGAAAACCAAGAATTGGAAGAAGCAATCCGACAAAATAATCACGACAACCGAGAAAGGAGGCGAGCACAAAATCGTGTCAATAGAAATACCAATGGAGAATACGAAAGGATGCAAGGAGAGTTGATAGAGAACCCGGAAGAGAGAACGATAGATATAATGGTGTGCGAATTGATGAAAGAGACGAAGGAGAAAGTCGCAGAGAAAGGAGAGAAGAAAATAGTGAACAAGAAGGTCAAAACAGGCATGAACGTAGGAGGCGAGAGGCGAGCTAAAAAGACCAAAGCGAGAATCAAATCCCGAGGAAAATGAGCAAATCTTGAAAGAATTGGCAGAAATGAGAAAATTGTTAAATAGTAGGAAGGAAGGAGGAAGAAGACAGGTTGGATGAAGCCATCGCGCAAAGCCGCGAAGACTCCTTTCATAATAGAAGTACAAATGGGAGGAATACCACCTAAATGCAATCTGCCCGCATTAACCAACATTTTCGATGGAACAACCTCGTGCGATACAACACATCAAGGCTTATATGAGATGTATGTTACAATGGGAGAATCATGATGCCATATTGTGCAAATACTTCGCATCAAGCTTAATTGGAGAAGCACCGAAATGGTTTGAAGGATTACCGAGAAACACAATCTCATCATTCAACCATTTACAAACTATTTTCTTGGGAGCGTATATAAGTAACAATTCCACGCGACCGGGAATTGAAGATGTATTCGGATTGAAACAAAGAGTTGGCGAGAGTTTAAGACATCCGACAATGAGATGGAGGACAATGTGCGGTGAAATGGCCGGAAGGGTAGAGGAAAGATATCTCATTTTATCATTTGTAAATGCTCATTTCGCAACAAGTTTGTTATACATTCAAATATTCGAATTAAAAATACGATTACGATGGCTGAGATGCGAGAACTCCAAGAAGAATACATTGCTTTGGAAGAAAGACAAAATGAAATGGAATCATACCCGGTTGCGAATACAAGTTCGAACGCTGCGAATGCAAGTTTATTACCAAAATTTTTAAACTCGGTGGCGACCACTTCGCAAGGGCAACCGGAAAAGAGAGCGATGATGGACATCGAGAAAATAGTGGCTATGGGGAGCCGAGATCGGGAGGAGTTTGATAGAGAAAGGAACTACTACAACCACGGCAACAATAATAAAATTCGAGATTAGATCATATGCAAGAAACTTATGGAGGACGAAGGCATAATAACCATGGAGGGCCAAGAAATCGCAGAGTGGTATGGGAAGAGATCGTAATGCCACCACTAAATGCTAGTGTGGAAAAAATTTGGGAAGCTATACTTGTAATGGAGGACGTACCACCACCATGGAATGCGGGGAGTGAACCACCACCAAGTGATAGAAGTCATGAATATTGTTCTTACCATCGCTTTCATGGACATCTAACAAATGACTCAGAAAACATAAAGAGAATCATTCTCGGGGAATGATTGATCGGGGAAGTTGACTTATTTTCTAAAAGATGAAGAGAAAGGGAAGCAAGTACTAACAACATCACCATCGAAGTGCAAAGAACAGTTTCAAGAAGGGAAAAGAAGCATTCGTAATAGAAGTGGGAACAAAGGCCAAAAATCTATTTTGCAATTCTATCGTTGATTCATATCGTACAATTGAAGATTTTCACGATAACGTGCTTAGTAGAGTATATGCAAGAGATTTTCATAACAAAGAAGTGATGAACTCAAGAGAAAGTCGCAATTGAAAGATTGGCGACTAAAAATTATTTCTTTCTCCGCGAGACGAAGTACCCAAAGGAAGAGAAGCACATGATAGCCCGTTGGTGGTGCGACTAGACATTAATCCAAGACCAGTTGATGGAGAAGATGACGAAGCGAGAAAATTGTTGGGCAATCAATAGAATCCTAATAGATACTTGGAAGTTCGGTGAATATTCTGTTTTACCATACTTATAAGACTATGGGTGGAGAGGATGAAAATTTGATTCCTTCAACGTACAAAATCTACGGTTTTAACGGACACAATAACAAACCTAAAGGAGAGGTTCACATGAGGATACCTTTACACGGATTATCACCGACATTTTATTCTCAAGTGGTTGACGTGGAATCTCCTTATAACGCATTAATTGGGCGACCATGGCTGCACGAAATCTTGGGAGTAGCATCAACATACCATTAATGTATAAAGTTTCCCATCCAAATGGTATTGGAATTATAAAGGGAGATTGGAAGGAAGGTCGAAATGTTATGAGGTTGACGTAGAGAGTTGCGAAGAGAGAAATGCTAAAAGGAAAGGTTGGAAACAGAATATCAAAGATGAACAGAGAAAAGAGAAGTCGATGGTGGATACTATAGAGATAAGAAATGAAGAAGCATCGCGAAGTGCCGCAAGAATAGGCGAATGTTACGATCTTTGCAAAAATAATTGGTTGTAGTTCATCGCGAAGTGCCGTAGAAACATCGCGAAGTGCCGCAGATGAATGCATGGAAGCAGGCGAACGTTACGATGGAAAGGAGTCCTTTAAGGATTGGGATAACGCTGAGGCAAAGAGTACAATGAACAAAAGGCATAAAAAGTAAACTGAATGGTCTGTGATAAGTAATCGACAAAGATATATCAAAGGCAAGACAAAGAAGAAATGATATGTGAGAATTTCGACAAGAAGAATGTACAAGAATCCGAGAGAAAATGAATGAAACAAAGATTGTGCGATGTCTTCGCAAATTAAATATCATACAACAATTAAATATGAATGATTGAATGATTTAACAACAATGAATGAGTAAATGAATGGGACGAACCTTTATGGCGTACACCCTAGTTCGCGAATTACATTTCGTAAGAGGCAAATGTAAGACCTAAAGTGCGTCATATAAGGGGGTATCTCTTAACATGGCTCGGGAAAAGGTTACACCACCCCCCGGAACCCGGGTCATGCAGATTTGGGGCCCATGAAAGCCTATCCTAAGAGGTACCTTGGATTCCCAACTATATATGTAGGTTATACCGGTTGGGCGACCGAGGGTCTCTTTCAAGGAGTCGGCGTATGATCAAGGCGCCGAGGTACCCGGTTGAGTCAAGAGTGCGGGAGCATGGAACTTCCTTACCACTCTTGACAAGTCTTGGCGCATGCCGCACTCTTTCGGCCGAAGAAAACTCCACTTAGGGTGCAGCCTTGTAACCATAAACTCTATAGGTATAAGGGATAAGAGGTCACGAAAACAACTGGTTGTTGTTAAGACCGGATGGGAGGAGCTAGCCTTGTATGGCCGATGTACGCCTCCTTGAAGGGGCAACCAGGGAGATGATAAGGGCGGCACCCTCCATTAGGGAGCTGATAAGTGCCAAAGACGCAAATGTCACGAGACTTTGTTTTCGTAAGGAAACTTAGGCTTGTCATATTTGTGCAATGATCCTGCAGAGGCAATAATACTAACGCGAGGGTAAGACGAGATCAATGGGTCCTTACATGCAAGTGTAAAGACGTCCTGCGATTTCGTCGCAAGACGGCAATGTCACGGGGCTTTATTTTCGCAAGAATATTTAGGCCTGTCATAATTTCGCAAGCAAAATATCCTGCAGAGGCAAAAATACTTGAAAAATGATAAGGCAAGGTCAATGGGTTTTTGCATGCAAGTGTAAAGACGTCCTGCGACCTTGTAGCAATAAGGGGTGGCAGAGTAAGACCTTTACTTAGGAAGGTCAAGCTTAGAAGACCACCAAAAATGATAAGGCGAGATCAATAGATTTCTTTTTTTATAAAAATCACTTGCGACCTCGTCGTAATTATAAATTTAAACATCATTCCTGGTCAGAGGAAGAAAGAGCGAATCTCAGAAATTTCATTCTTTCATATGAAGATGCATAACATAGGCAAATATGGGAATGGAAAAGACGAAATATTGTTATCCATCTTCCAATGAAAGAGTTATACATTAATAATGTTAGCCAATTATGTTACAAGGAAAAAAAGGAAAAAACTGCCAAGAAAGGGGAATGAAGATTGAATTTATGGGCAATAAACTCAAGAAGTTTACAAAAAAGAGATACAGAAATGTACAGATATTACAGGCAGCGAAAGAAAAACAAAAAGAATTATCTCTTTGGTGATTCTTCTCCTCTATCCGATCCTTCAATTTCATTATTCTCGTCGCCGAGTTTTCTTTTTCGCCGGCCTCACTATCGAAACGTCCGAGACAGGCAAATTCTCAGGAACTTCTTCGGAAAGCCAAGGATATGAACAAAGAGGGATTTTATGATCATTACAAACATACTCCATGGCTTCATTGCGAAAACGAACGGCATCATTATTAAAATTCGCCACGGTAGTTTGAAATTGTTTCTTCAGCTTGGAATATCTATTCTCGCGAAGGGTAAGATTCTTTGCGAGCTGTGCTTTCTCAGATTCAAGTTCTTCAATCCTTGCTTGAAATCTTTTTTCGGACTCTGCAAATAAATTACGATAAATTAACAACTCAACAAAGAATATTACAGAGGTAAGAAACAAAGTAAGGTATAATAAATAACCTTCTCTCGTCGGATATTATATCTTTAACCAAGGAAGTATGCTCGGTATGAAGACTAACATCAACACCTAAGTTATTCCCGGCATTATCTAAGATTTTCGCAGCCCAAAGCGAATTCATCGTCATTATTTATAATAAGAAGTGAACGAATTTGATTTTCTCGCTCACTAAGTAAGGAGTTCTGGCGAAGCAATTCATCTCGCTCCATTTGCACTTCGAGAAGGGACTTTTGAAATGTTGCTAATGCCTGGGCACCATTATTAGCAATGCGATCTTTGTCATCTATATGGTCACTAATTTTCTTCCTTAAAATTTTGGTTTCCTCATGAGACTCGAGGTACATTTGTTTAAACTGGTTGGCTGTACTTAAACTAGATCTGTGCTCAATTTCTAAGAGGCGGTGCTTGGTTTGGAGTTCATTTAATGAAAGAGAATTAATTCTGCTTGACGAACTACTTAAAGAGTTGTTGAGATGAGCGAGAAGAGTGTCATTATCCATAGGCTCAGGAAATGAATGGAGAAGAATAGCTTCTTCGGAGAGGTTATATACATCTGCGAAAGTGATAAGTCAGGTAGCAACAGGGAATTGATAAAATGAAAATAATAAGAGAGAAAAAATTTTATACCATAAAGTTGCTGATTAGCGTTCTGGAGAGTGGCAACTTTGTCCTTCTGGCGTAAAACTCGCTTTCCAATTGTTGGATCTTTTCGCGAGATCTCGCAGATTCAAATTCTAATTCTTTGATCCTTGTGCAAAATTGGGTATTCTTCTTCAATTGAACGTTATACCTCCTCTCAAGATCTGAGGCAACCACAAAAGAAGTTTTTCCAGCCTGCGAAGAAAGATAAAAAGGTTATTAAGATATAAGTTAAAAACTGAAGTTGGAGGAGAAATATGAGTTCGAACATACCAACGAATTAAGTGCATTTAAGAAGCTAGGGGATACAGATCTAGAAACTCCTTTGAAAGAGTCTTTGCCATCCAAAGAAAGTGTAGCATTACATATGGTGGCGAGGTTCTCGCATATAGAAGTCAGATGAGTATCTCCAATTCCTTGAAGAGAATCCGAGAAGATGCTGAACAATTGATCCATAGGAGAATTGGCCGATTGAGCTTCATTTTGGAAAGTTGAATCCAAAACATTATCATTATCATCCTCATCGGAAGATTCAGAACTTGAGCTAAGATGAGAGGAAGGTTGAGTTTTTCGCTTCTTAGATGGTGGAACAGAAGACTTATCCTTGCGTGCATTGGCTTTAGTTTTGCCTTTAACTTTCGCAGCTATCACTTCCTCGGCGTCAACCTTCGCATACAAATGAAGATAAGAAATAGAGGCAACAATATTGTTAAATAACATAAAAAAGATATTTCTTACTTCATCCGTAAGCGATCGAAGTATTGCTGGTAGGCCTCGAAAGGTATGAATTATATGGCCTACGGTAATACCGCAAGTGCACGGTGTCTTGGTTGTAGGACTGAGCAAGTGCGGGTCGAACCACAGAGACTTGTGGTGCTCTGATATTGATCTAAGGCTGCTCTACTGAGTTTCTAAGAAGTGTGTAACATAAATGAGGGTTGTGTCGAAGCGACTGAGTTGTAAAGGTGATACTAAGCTAAGGAATGATAAACAAAGTGACACTAGGGTCTTCGACTCAACCTTTAACCTACACTATGTTTTTAACTAGAGATGTTGTTCTTGCCTTCATGACAAGATAGGGTAGGAGTGTCAATTCTCGCCCTGTCTCTAAGGTGTTTCTCCATTTGACAGATTAATCACAACTAAGTTTATTTCCCAAGTATTACCTGTCTGATTAAAGTACAAATAATCTGAGGATCATAATAATTCTATTAAGCTTGGGTTGCAGTGTAAACAACACAGAGGTAATCAAACTACAGTGCATCCATGGCGTTGGTATGCACTGTGAGAGCAAAGTGTTATCACACTGAAGTTAATTCTATCTAGATAATATTCAAGCAATCAAGAACAATACAAGAGCATGAAGAACACAGTTGTAAGCTAGGGTTTCATCTCAAACCCTAGCAACTAAATTAAAACATGAAAAACAGAAATTAAATCTAATTGACAAAGATCGGCTAATCCGGGCGTGAACCCTAACACACACAGCTTCACTCAATTTATACATGCAGAACTCTCCAAACCCTAATTCCTCAAAATCGAAATTAAATATAAAATAACTCACAAAAACTCTCACCCATACTCGAATCGATGTTCCCTCCGATTAATTCGGCTCACGAGCCGATGTGTGCTTCCTCTCTGTAAGCGAAACCCTAGTTTTATTTATCTCTTACACAGCCTCTAGGGTTACGAGAGAGGCTAGGTTAGAGATATCTAAAACTAGAGGTGGCGGTGTAGGCTGGTATAGCTTCTGCTGGTGGCTTGCGGTGTCGGGGGAAGGAGATGGTGGCGCTCTGCCATGGTCGGGGTAGAGAGAAAGAAGAGCAGAGCTCGGTTTTACGTCGGGTAAGGGAAGAGAAGGAAATGAGTTAGGTTTTGGGTAAAGAGAGCTTATATAGGAGCTATGGTGTTGAGCGGGTGCATCGAGAGATTTGATGGGAGGGCGGAGCGATCGTTGGATGCGGCTGGGAGAGATCTGGACGGCCGAGGATGGATCAGACTGATTTGGTGTGGAGCGAGAGCAGCGACGAACGATGTGCAAGGATGCAGCGACCGTTGGATGTAGCTGAGGGAGATCTGGACGGCCGAGGATGGATCAGACTGATTTGGTGTGGAGCGAGAGCAGCGACGAACGATGTGCAAGGATGCAGCGACCGTTGGATGTAGCTGAGGGAGATCTCAACGGCTCAGAAATGATGGGCTTGGATCCGGTTCGTGGGTCGGAGATGGATAGCTCGAGCCCATGTATGTAAATGAGTTGCTACTTGTTGGGTTGCAACTTTATTGCGCGCGCGGGCTTCGGCTTTCTGCTCCTTGGGCACTTGACTCCAATTCTTCGCTCTTTTGGCTCCTCAGATTCTCCGAGCTTTATTTATTACCTAAAAACACAAAATTAATTAATACAAATTTTTATTCTTGAAAACAAGGAAAACACAGAATCTGGGATAATATCTGATTTCTAAGCGCAAAAGATGAGTAAAATGCCAATAAAAAGGTGTATAAATATGCACTATTTGGCACTCATCAAATACCCCCAAACCCGAATTTTACTTGTCCTCAAGTGAAACAAAATTAAGAAATCCTAACTATACCCCCGTCGCAGTCTCTCGAATGCATTTAGCGTATGCACTAAGCCTTTAAACCCCTAGGTGTCCCTAGTGGACGAGTTGTAGTCTCGTGAGGGTTTACACGAGGTGTACCCACAAAACCTTCTCCAACTTCAGAGTGTAAAAGAGTCTCAAGCCTCCAAGAAGCTATGAGGACATAGAGTTTCGCATGCTAGTAATGTGGTTAGAACTATCGAAGAACGCATTCTCATCCTTAAGTGCTGAGCGAGAAGTAACCATACCATATGAAAGAACTCGGATTCGATTGTGATCATAAGCCTCGACTTCTGCCTCACCATTAGGGTTTTATGATAATTGCACTCAAAAAGATCGCTTTTTTAGTCTCTCATGTGTGCAAAAGGAATAAAGAGAGAAATCCCGCACACGTTGTAGGTAAGAAGGATAACCTTCCGAAATAAAATGGAGACTCCACGAAATGTGGACAAAAAGAATCTTTTTCTGATGATCTCTAAGAAAGGAAATCAACCATTAGTAAGGGGTGGGAGTACTCACTCACTTCTCACCCGATCGGCAATTAATATCACTCTCTCATAAGAAACCATAGAAACGTCTTCAATCTTCGGTCTTCAAATGTTGATGACGAACTTCTAAACTTCACAAAACTTGACAATTTTTAACTTTTCTACTCAAATTCCTTGTTGTTTGGATTTTTCTTTTTGAACTCTTCTTTACCATGGTGGTAGCAAAAATAAGAAAATAAACTACAATATTTTTTAAATTAATACCTTTAATCTTAATTTTACACAAAGCTTTTGGTTGGTAACCTAGCAACAAGTCAGGCTCCAACACCTTTTGAATAGCAATACCTAATCTATGAAAAATAAAGCTACCAAAACCACTACTAGCGTCATTACTAACTAAACAATTCTTCAAACGCTTGAAAAAACACAAAGTATCCTCCCCAACTCCCCTAAAGTAGAGAAAGCTAAAACACTCAATCCATGGCCGTGTGAAACACACTTGTCCAAGTATTTAGAATGTTTACGTGAAACCGCATTAGATATAGCTTTCCCCGGTACAAAAGAGCGAATTCCATCACCCGTGAAGGGCGAGACACCCGTGACATCCATACAAACATCCTTTCCGTTTTCCCGCCTTGAGCACAAGGATATCAGCAGGTTTCGGTTCCTTGTCATCATTCGTCGAAATCCCAAAGAAACTTCTTTACGCGCAGCACACTAGCTTTGTAGCAAATGTCGACGACAACATCACGAACCATATCATGCCGAAACTTGGGGCCTATATCCTTAGCACAATGAAGCGCGTGATCACCAAAGATGTCCATGGATTTATTACAACTTGGGCACAAGCCATTCTCAACAAACAAAGGGATACCAAGCGATAGCAGAGCACGGCTCTAAAATGTCTAGGCCCTAGGCACCGATTAAGCCCACCGATGGGTACAGCCAATAAATAATCTTGTGCATGCTTGATACGGTTGCACCGCCACAAGATGGAATCTCTTGCGACATAGAAAATTGGTCCGGGATTTGCTTCTTAACCGCATCGAAATAAGTGACTCGCCAGGGGAGTGCATAGACGGGGCAAGATTATCGACACAATGTAGAAGGCAAGCCACATACCCGAGTAAAATTCAAGTGCAAACCGATAAGGTAGCCTTTTTCCGTTGAGAATGAGTTACCAAGGATCACCTTTTGTACCGAAGTAGTCTGGCACTGAGAAGCAAGGTAACAATAGGCGCTGGACAAAGGACTTTATCACTTAATTTTTTTGACTTTTTTTTTTTTTTTTTTTTTTTTTATTGATTTTTTTTTTTTTTTTTTTTTTTTTTTTTTTAGTTACAAAAAGTGAAAATAAAAATACAAATAATGACACAACTAACTCCATGGACAAAGGACTTTATCACTTAATTTTTTCCACAACTTGTATTGTCTTGATTTTATAAATTTTATTAATTCTCATCCTATTTTCTTTTCGTTTTCTTTGTTGCACGTAAACCTTGGACTATCTCAACTTTTCTTTCAATATTCGATTCTCCTCAGGTTCTTGACGATGATGTGTTTCTATGGGTCTTGCTGATTGAGAGAGAGAGTGATGCTAACGGCAAATCGGTATTTAGAAGGAGTTTTCATCTTTAGACGTCACCTCATGATTGACAAAAACTAGCACTCAAGAGATCAAAAGTAGTGCTGAAAATGGTGCGAAGTTGGGTAGCTCACCATTCCTACCCGGAATTTACGTACGGTGACACACACTCTAACAGCTTTTCTAGAAAGTTGCAAAAAATTGAAGGTTGGTGCCTCACTTGATGTAAATTGGGTAGTCTCCACTATGGGTGATCACAATTCTACTACCGAATATCTAAACAAAGACCTAATTCGCCCTCCGGTATGGTTAAATCCAACTTTAACGCTCTAATCAACTAAGGAACCCGATTGTGTTCTCCGGCACTTCTAACTTTTGTTATTTCGGTCAGATTCTCTATGTAAACATAGCTAGAAGCATGCTAGTGACTCTAAAATCTCTAAAAGTTGGAGGTTTTTACAAAAAGAGTTTTTGAATTTTTTTTTTTTTTTTTTTTTTTTTTTTTTATTTACAAAAAGTGAAAATAAAAATACAAATAATGACACAACTAACTCCATGGACAAAGGACTTTATCACTTAATTTTTTCCACAACTTGTATTGTCTTGATTTTATAAATTTTATTAATTCTCATCCTATTTTCTTTTCGTTTTCTTTGTTGCACGTAAACCTTGGACTATCTCAACTTTTCTTTCAATATTCGATTCTCGCTCCGGTTCTTTGACGATGATGTGTTTCTATGGGTCTTGCTGATTGAGAGAGAGTGATGCTAACGGCAAATCGGTATTTAGAAGGAGTTTTCATCTTTAGACGTCACCCTCATGATTGACAAAAACTAGCACTCAAGAGATCAAAAGTAGTGCTGAAAATGGTGCGAAGTTGGGTAGCTCACCATTCCTACCCGAATTTACGTACGGTGACACACACTCTAACATGGCTTTTCTAGAAAGTTGCAAAAATTGAAGGTTGGTGCCTCACTTGATGTAAATTGGGTAGTCTCCACTATGGGTGATCACAATTCTACTACCGAATATCTAAACAACACCTAATTCGCCCTCCGGTATGGTTAAATCCAACTTTAACGCTCTAATCAACTAAGGAACCCGATTGTGTTCTCCTAGACTTCTAACTTTTGTTATTTCGGTCGATTCTCTATGTAAACATAGCTAGAAGCATGCTAGTGACTCTAAAATCTCTAAAAGTTGGAGGTTTTTACAAAAAGAGTTTTTGAATTTTTTTTTTTTTTTTTTTTTTTTTTTTTTTTTTTTTGAAAATAAAAGATAAGATAAAAGGCTAAAAACTCTAAATGCAAAATAAAAACTAAAAACTCTAAATGCAAATGCACCCCCAAACCTAAATCAAACATTGTCCTCAATGTGTCTACATTTAGAAAAAATTTAAACAGTCACATACCGAGAGAACTATGCTGATAAGAGAAAAGGGAAGAGATTACCTGGATGTCGCGGGAGCAAGGTTGAGCTTCATTCGTCAAGGCAAAATCCAACATTCTCGGTGGTGATTATATCGGATTAGCACAAAAAATGCACAAGAAGACTCAACCGATTCAAGAAAGAAAAAATTAACAAGTCCTACAAAAATTTACTAACAAATCTAAAGAGTTGAGGGTCAACCCAATAGAAAATATGTACAAACATTAACAAATATAACATGAAAATGGGCTTTGGTTTATGTGGGAATTTGGTTTATTGGGCTTTGGTTTGTTTGGGATTCATTTTGGTTTTTATGGGATTAGTTTTGTTGGGAAAGTTTGGTTTATTTGGGAGGCCCAGGTTGCTGTGGGCTCAATTTGGTTTGTTTGGGATTTTTTGTTTGAAGCCCAGGATTTGTGAACTGCACAGCCCAGATGTCTAGCTTATGTGGGCTGAAGGTTGTGTGGTTGCAGCCCAAGTGGTTGTGCAAAGCCTAGGTTGAGTTAGCCCAGTGAAGGTGTTCACCCAACAGCTTAAATGGCCCGGATTGGTTGCACAAATTTGCTTTGATTGTGGGCTCGGGTTATGCAGAGTGCAAGCCCGGTATTTGGGCTTCAACCTATGTGGCCAGTGCCAGGCGGTTGCACAACCTAGCAATTGAGTTAGCCTAGCAAAGGTATGTGAAGCCCGATGGTTGAGTTTCGCTTTTGTGCAGAGCCCAAGAGTTTGAATGGCCCAAAGATGTGGGCTTTAGTTATGCATGTGCTAGGTCACCTTGGTTATACACAAGGTCACTCGAGGCAAGGTCAAGTGTGTGCGAGAGGTTGGTTTATCCGTGGGTTGGTTTGGGTGCAGAGCTCGGATGTGCATCCTCGGTCGGGTTTTGTGCGGGGTTTCAAAGACAATTTTTAGTTTGCACACACAAACTTAGACCCAAGATCAGTGAGGTGGTCACAAGACAACAGAGCTCACCAAAGACAGATCAATACCAAATGCCTTAAATGCGGTTCTCAACACGGCACCGGACAAAGTTACTCAAAAATTCATGCAAAAAATTAACACACCAATTCACAAACAAGGATGCTCGGTCCAAGATCGTCAATGATCCGAGTTGATGTCAACTATCTCAGTTGACTTCAACTCGATTTTTCACAAGCTAGTTTCGGGGGCTAGCAAGGAAGTTTCACTTTGAGCAAGTTAGCTCAACAAGAGTAATGGTTGACTCAAAGAGTATGCTAAGTGTTCACTTGGCTAGGTCTCGATGGTTTGCAGGTCGGTTCAAGGTTGATAACTAACACAAAATCTCATGTAAGCTTTCAGCCAACTAGGCTATCCAAGTCATGGCTTACAGCATGCAGCTTCAGGGGCTTGCAGCTAAGCATAGATGCACACGATTTGGCAATGCAATTGGTCTATCAGGCATTCATGGGATGGTTATAGCTCAAGCTTACATGCTAGTTCACACAAGCTCATGCTCGGTCTTGGGTACACAAGTTGCATATGTCAACAGGGTTCAAAGTCTAGCAATAGCTCATGCAAGGGGTTATGCTCAGGTTGGTTATCTAAGTTCAAGCTCAAATCGCAAACTACAGTGGCACCGCAGCCTAAGGACAGGCGTATGGCTCCCTAGAACAATGCACTAGGCACAAGGCATTCAGTGGGAAGTTTTAGGCTTACCTCACTCTCAAAGCAATGCAAGGGTCAATTATAGTTCAATCACGAGGCTAAGCTCAAGCTTGAGCTTTTCCTTGCCTTCCTTTGGTTGGCTCGGAGCTCGGCAGCCCACAAAGAAAGATAGGTACTGCTCACTCAAAGAATTAAATATCGGTCCCGTGTTGCAAGTTATAGCAGAGAAGATGCATAACACTAATGACTAGCTTTTCCTTGCAAGTTACACTCCGGTGCAAGGTGCAAGCTTTTCTCAGACTTTGGCAGATGACCACCGAGAGGAAAATTGACCGACACGAGGAACAAAAGTCACTAATGACACTAAGATGCAAGATGTATAGTTGTAATAGCTACAAAAATGCAAGAAGAGAAGTATGAATTAACTATGCAATGGATTAAACAAACCGAGTTACACTAACACTAAGCTACAAGGCAATACTAAGTTACTCTACAAAACAGTGATGCAAAGATACAAGTTACAGATGACTATAAATTTTAAACTAAGTTACACTAAAACAAAGAATGTAAAGTGAATATATACAGAGATGGAATGAACTCAGTTAAGTCTAGCCGAAAATCTCGTGGCACGCGCTGCCCCGAACGGCGCCAAAAACTTGGTAGGCCTCGAAAGGTATGAATTATATGGCTACGGTAATACCGCAAGTGCACGGTGTCTTGGTTGTAGGACCGAGAGCAAGTGCGAGGTCGAACCACGAGACTTGTGGTGCTCGATATTGATCTAAGGCTGCTCTACCGAGTTTCTAAGAAGTGTGTAACATAAATGAGGGTTGTGTCGAAGCGACCGAGTTGTAAAGGTGATACTAAGCTAAGGAATGATAAACAAGTGACACTAGGGTCTTCGACTCAACCTTTAACCTACACTATGTTTTTAACTAGAGATGTTGTTCTTGCCTTCATGACAGATAGGGTAGGAGTGTCAATTCCGCCCTGTCTCTAAGGTGTTTCTCCATTTGATGATTAATCACAACTAAGTTTATTTCCCAAGTATTACACTGGGCTCCGATTAAAGTACAAATAATCCGAGGATCATAATAATTCTATTAAGCTTGGGTTGCAGTGTAAACAACACGTAGGTAATCAAACTACAAAGTGCATCCATGGCGTTGGTATGCATTGTGAGAGCAAAGTGTTATCACACCTAAGTTAATTCTATCTAGATAATATTCAAGCAATCAAGAACAATACAAGAGCATGAAGAACACAAACTTGTAAGCTAGGGTTTCATCTCAAACCCTAGCAACTAAATTAAAACATGAAAAATGAAATTAAATCTAATTGACAAAGATCAAGCTAATCCAGGCGTGAACCCTAACACACACAAACTTCACTCAATTTATACATGCGTAACTCTCCAAACCCTAATTCCTCAAAATCGAAATTAAATATAAAATAACTCACAAAAACTCTCACCCATACTCGAATCGATGTTCCTCCGATTAATTCGGCTCGAGCTGATGTGTGCTTCCTCTCAGAAAGCGAAACCCTAGTTTTATTTATCTCTTACACAGCCTCTGGGGTTACGAGAGAGGCTAGGTTAGAGATATCTAAAACTAGAGGTGGCGGTGTAGGCCGGTATAGCTTCGCCGGTGGCTTGCGGTGTCGTGGAAGGAGATGGTGGCGCTCGCCATGGTCGGGTAGAGAGAAAGAAGAGCGAGCTCGGTTTCGTCGGGTAAGGGAAGAGAAGGAAATGAGTTAGGTTTTGGGTAAAGAGAGCTTATATAGGAGCTATGGTGTTGAGCGGTGCATCGTAGATTTGATGGGAGGGCCGGGAGCGATCGTTGGATGCGGCCGAGAGATCTCGGACGGCCGAGGATGGATCAGACCGATTTGGTGTGGAGCGAGAGCAACGACGAACGATGTGCAAGGATGCGCACCGTTGGATGTAGCCGAGGGAGATCCGGACGGCCGAGGATGGATCGACCGATTTGGTGTGGAGCGAGAGCAACACGAACGATGTGCAAGGATGCAGCGACTGTTGGATGTAGGCCGAGGAGATCTCAACGGCTCGTAAATGATGGGCTTGGATCCGGTTCGTGGGTCGGAGATGGATAGCTCGAGCCCATGTATGTAAATGAGTTGCTACTTGTTGGGTTGCAACCGTCGTTGCGCGCGAGGAGCTTCGCCGTCGCTCCTTGGGCACTTGACTCCAATTCTTCGCTCTTTTGGCTCCTCGCATTCTCCGAGCTTTATTTATTACCTAAAAACACAAAATTAATTAATACAAATTTTTATTCTTGAAAACAAGGAAAACACAGAATGGGGATAATATCTCGATTTCTAAGCGCAAAAGATGAGTAAAATGCCAATAAAAAGGTGTATAAATATGCACTATTTGGCACTCATCAAATACCCCAAACCCGAATTTTACTTGTCCTCAAGTGAAACAAATTAAGAAATCCTAACTATACCCCCGTCAGCAGTCTCTCGAATGCATTTAGCGTATGCACTAAGCCTTTAAACCCCTAGGTGTCCCTAGTGGACGAGTTGTAGTCTCGTGAGGGTTTACCAGAGGTGTACCCACAAAACCTTCTCCAACTTCGAGTGTAAAAGAGTCTCAAGCCTCCAAGAAGCTATGAGGACATAGAGTTTCGCATGCTAGTAATGTAAGTTAGAACTATCGAAGAACGATTCTCATCCTTAAGTCTTTGAGCGAGAAGTAACCATACCATATGAAAGAACCTCGGATTCGATTGTGATCATAAGCCTCGACTTCTCGCCTCACCATTAGGGTTTTATGATAATTGCACTCAAAAAGATCGCTTTTAGTCTCTCATGTGTGCAGCAGGAATAAAGAGAGAAATCCCGCACACGTTGTAGGTAAGAAGGATAACCTTCCGAAATAAAATCTGGAGACTCCACGAAATGTGGACAAAAAGAATCTTTTTCCGATGATCTCTAAGAAAGGAAATCAACCATTAGTAAGGGGTGGGAGTACTCACTCACTTCTCACCCGATCGGCAATTAATATCACTCTCTCATAAGAAACCATAGAAACGTCTTCAATCTTCGGTCTTCGGTCTTCAAATGTTGATGACGAACTTCTAAACTTCACAAAACTTGACAATTTTTAACTTTTCTACTCAAATTCCTTGTTGTTTGGATTTTTCTTTTTGAACTCTTCTTTACCATGGTGGTAGCAAAAATAAGAAAATAAACTACAATATTTTTTAAATTAATACCTTTAATCTTAATTTTACACAAAGCTTTTGGTTGGTAACCTAGCAACAAGCTGGGCTCCAACACCTTTTTGAATAGCAATACCTAATCTATGAAAAATAAAGCTACCAAAACCACTACTAGCGTCATTACTAACTAAACAATTCTTCAAACGCTTGAAAAAACACAAAGTATCCTCCCAACTCCCCTAAAGTAGAGAAAGCTAAAACACTCAATCCATGGCCGTGTGAAACACACTTGTCCAAGTATTTAGAATGTTTACGTGAAACCGCATTAGATATAGCTTTCCACCTGGTACAAAAGAGCGAATTCCATCACTGCGGAAGGGCGAGACACCCGTGACATCCATACAAACATCCTTTCCGTTTTCCCAGTTGAGCACAAGAATATCAGCAGGTTTCAGCTCCTTGTCATCATTCGTCAGAAATCCCAAAGAAACTTCTTTACGCGCAGCACACTAGCTTTGTAGCAAATGTCGATCACAACATCACGAACCATATCATGCCGAAACTTGGGGCCTATATCCTTAGCACAATGAAGCGCGTGATCACCAAAGATGTCCATGGATTTATTACAACTTGGGCACAAGCCATTCTCAACAAACAAAGGGATACTAAGCGATAGCAGAGCACTGACTCTAAAATGTCTAGGCCCTAGGCACTCGATTAAGCCCACCGATGGGTACAGCCAATAAATAATCTTGTGCATGCTTGATACGGTTTGACCGCCACAAGATGGAATCTCTTATGGACATAGAAAATTGGTCCGGGATTTGCTTCTTAATCGCATCGAAATAAGTGACTGCCAGGGAGTGCATAGACGGGGCAAGATTACCGACATGAAGATGTAGAAGGCAAGCCACATACCCGAGTAAAATTAAAAGTGCAAACCGATAAGCGAGCCTTTTTCCGTTGAGAATGAGTTACCAAGGATCACCTTTTGTACCGAAGTAGTCCGGCAATCGAGAAGCAAGGTAACAATAGGCGCCTGGACAAAGGACTTTATCACTTAATTTTTTGACTTTTTTTTTTTTTTTTTTTTTTTAATTGATTTTTTTTTTTTTTTTTTTTTAGTTACAAAAAGTGAAAATAAAAATACAAATAATGACACAACTAACTCCATGGACAAAGGACTTTATCACTTAATTTTTTCCACAACTTGTATTGTCTTGATTTTATAAATTTTATTAATTCTCATCCTATTTTCTTTTCGTTTTCTTTGTTGCACGTAAACCTTGGACTATCTCAACTTTTCTTTCAATATTCTCGATTCTCGCTCCTATTTGCTTGACGATGATGTGTTTCTATGGGTCTTGCTGATTGAGAGAGAGAGTGATGCTAACGGCAAATCGGTATTTAGAAGGAGTTTTCATCTTTAGACGTCACCTCATGATTGACAAAAACTAGCACTCAAGAGATCAAAAGTAGTCTTTAAAATGGTGCTAAGTTGGGTAGCTCACCATTCCTACCCGGAATTTACGACGGTGACACACACTCTAACAAACTTTTCTAGAAAGTTGCAAAAAATTGAAGGTTGGTGCCTCACTTGATGTAAATTGGGTAGTCTCCACTATGGGTGATCACAATTCTACTACCGAATATCTAAACAAGACCTAATTCGCCCTCCCAGATGGTTAAATCCAACTTTAACGCTCTAATCAACTAAGGAACCCGATTGTGTTCTCCTAAGACTTCTAACTTTTGTTATTTCGGCCGATTCTCTATGTAAACATAGCTAGAAGCATGCTAGTGACTCTAAAATCTCTAAAAGTTGGAGGTTTTTACAAAAAGAGTTTTTGAATTTTTTTTTTTTTTTTTTTTTTTTTAGTTACAAAAAGTGAAAATAAAAATACAAATAATGACACAACTAACTCCATGGACAAAGGACTTTATCACTTAATTTTTTTCCACAACTTGTATTGTCTTGATTTTATAAATTTTATTAATTCTCATCCTATTTTCTTTTCGTTTTCTTTGTGGCACGTAAACCTTGGACTATCTCAACTTTTCTTCAATATTCTCATTCCGCTCCTAGGTTCTTGACGATGATGTGTTTCTATGGGTCTTGCTGATTGGAGAGAGAGTGATGCTAACGGCAAATCGGTATTTAGAAGGAGTTTTCATCTTTAGACGTCACCCTCATGATTGACAAAAACTAGCACTCAAGAGATCAAAAGTAGTGCTGAAAATGGTGCGAAGTTGGGTAGCTCACCATTCCTACCCGGAATTTACGTACGGTGACACACACACTCTAACAGCTTTTCTAGAAAGTTGCAAAAAATTGAAGGTTGGTGCCTCACTTGATGTAAATGGGTAGTCTCCACTATGGGTGATCACAATTCTACTACCGAATATCTAAACAACACCTAATTCGCCCTCCGGTATGGTTAAATCCAACTTTAACGCTCTAATCAACTAAGGAACCCGATTGTGTTCTCCTAAGACTTAACTTTTGTTATTTCGGTCGATTTCTATGTAAACATAGCTAGAAGCATGCTAGTGACTCTAAAATCTCTAAAATTTGGAGGTTTTTACAAAAACTTTTTTTTAATTTTTTTTTTTTTTTTTTTTTTTTTTTTTTTTTGAAAATAAAAGATAAGATAAAAGGCTAAAAACTCTAAATGCAAAATAAAAACTAAAAACTCTAAATGCAAATGCACCCCCAAACCTAAATCAAACATTGTCCTCAATGTGTCTACATTTAGAAAAATTTAAACAAATCATACCGAGAGAACTATGCTGATAAGAGAAAAGGGAAGAGATTACCGGATGTCGGCGGGAGCAAGGTTGAGCTTCATTCGTCAAGGCAAAATCCAACATTCTCAGTGGTGATTATATCGGATTAGCACGAAAAAAAATGCACAAGAAGACTCAACCGATTCAAGAAAGAAAAAATAACAAGTCCTACAAAAATTTACTAACAAATCCTAAAGAGTTGAGGGTCAACCCAATAGAAAATATGTACAAACATTAACAAATATAACATGAAAATGGGCTTTGGTTTATGTGGGAATTTGGTTTATTGGGCTTTGGTTTGTTTGGGATTCATTTTGGTTTTTATGGGATTAGTTTTGTTGGGAAAGTTTGGTTTATTTGGGAGGCCCAGGTTGCTGTGGGCTCAATTTGGTTTGTTTGGGATTTTTTGTTTGAAGCCCAGGATTTGTGAACTGCACAGCCCAGATGTCTAGCTTATGTGGGCTGAAGGTTGTGTGGTTGCAGCCCAAGTGGTTGTGCAAAGCCTAGGTTGAGTTAGCCCGGTGAAGGTGTTCACCTAACAGTTAAATGGCCCAGATTGGTTGCACATGTACCTGACTTTGATTGTGGGCTGTGTTATGCAGAGTGCAAGCCCGATTTGGGCTTCAACCTATATGAGCTTGGGTCATGCAGCTTGCACAAATCTAGCAGCTTGAGTTAGCCTAGCAGGTGTATGTGAAGCCCGATGGTTGAGTTTCACTTTTTATGCGAGCCCAAAGAAATGAATGGCCCAAAGATGTGGGCTTTAGTTATGCATGTGCTAGGTCACTTGGTTATACACAAGGTCAGCTCAGGCAAGGTCAAGTGTGTGCAGAGGTTGGTTTATCTGTGGGTTGGTTTGGGTGCAGAGCTCAGATGTGCATCCTCGGGTCGTTTTTGTGCGGGTTTCAAGACAATTTTTAGTTTGCACACACACAGGCTTAGACCCAAAGATCGGGAGAGGTGGTCACAGATACCAGTGAGCTCACCAAGACAGATCAATACCAAACAGCTTAAATGCAGTTCTCAACACGGCACTGGACAGGTTACTCAAAAATTCATGCAAAAAATTAACACACCAATTCACAAACAAGGATGCTCAGTCAAGACTGTCAACAGTCTGAGTTGATGTCAACTATCTCAGTTGACTTCAACTCAGATTTTTCACAAGCTAGTTTCAGGGGGCTAGCAAGGAAGTTTCACTGAGCAAGTTAGCTCAACAGAGTAATGGTTGACTCGGGAAGAGTATGCTAAGTGTTCATTGGCTAGGTCTCATGGTTTTGCGAGTCGGTTCAAGGTTGATAACTAACACAAAATCTCATGTAAGCTTTCAGCCAACTAGGCTATCCAAGTCATGGCTTACAAAGATGCGGCTTCGAGGGCTTGCGGCTAAGCATAGATGCACACGATTTGGCAAATGCAATTGGTCTATCGTGCATTCATGGGATGGTTATAGCTCAAGCTTACATGCTAGTTCACACAAGCTCATGCTCCAAGTCTTGGGTACACAAGTCGCATATGTCAACAGTGGTTCAAAGTCTAGCAATAGCTCATGCAAGGGGTTATGCTCGGGTTGGTTATCTAAGTTCAAGCTCAAATCGCAGCTACGGTGGCACTTTGCCTGGACAAAGGCGAGATGGCTCCCTAGAACAATGCACTAGGCACAAGGCATTCAGGGGAAGTTTTAGGCTTACCTCACTCTCAAAGCAATGCAAGGGTCAATTATAGTTCAATCACAGGCTAAGCTCAAGCTTGAGCTTTTCCTTGCCTTCCTTTGGTTGGCTCAAGAGCTCAAGAAATGCACACATAGAGATAGGTACTGTTCACTCAAAGAATTAAATATCACCCAGTTGCAAGTTATAGCAGAAAGATGCATAACACTAATGACTAGCTTTTCCTTGCAAGTTACACCAAAGTAAGGTGCAAGCTTTTCCTTGCAATCGTGAGATGACCACCGAGAGGAAAATTGACTCACAGGGAACAAAAGTCACTAATGACACTAAGATGCAAGATGTATAGTTGTAACAGCTACAAAATGCAAGAAGAGAAGTATGAATTAACTATGCAATGGATTAAACAAACTGAGTTACACTAACACTAAGCTACAAGGCAATACTAAGTTACTCTACAAAACAGTGATGCAAAGATACAAGTTACAGATGACTATAAATTTTAAACTAAGTTACACTAAAACAAAGAATGTAAAGTGAATATATACAGAGATGGAATGAACTCAGTTAAGTCTAGCCGAAAATCTCAGGGCACGCGCCAAGTCCCCGGCAGCGGCGCCAAAAACTTGGTAGGCCTCGAAAGGTATGAATTATATGGCCTACGGTAATACCGCAAGTGCACGGTGTCTTGGTTGTAGGACTGAGCAAGTGCGGGTCGAACCACGAGAGACTTGTGGTGCTCGATATTGATCTAAGGCTGCTCTACCGAGTTTCTAAGAAGTGTGTAACATAAATGAGGGTTGTGTCGGGCGAATTGAGTTGTAAAGGTGATACTAAGCTAAGGAATGATAAACAGTGACACTAGGGTCTTCGACTCAACCTTTAACCTACACTATGTTTTCAACTAGAGATGTTGTTCTTGCCTTCATGACAGATAGGGTAGGAGTGTCAATTCTGCCCTGTCTCTAAGGTGTTTCTCCATTTGACAGATTAATCACAACTAAGTTTATTTCCCAAGTATTACCTGTCTGATTAAAGTACAAATAATCTGAGGATCATAATAATTCTATTAAGCTTGGGTTGCAGTGTAAACAACACAGAGGTAATCAAACTACAGTGCATCCATGGCGTTGGTATGCACTGTGAGAGCAAAGTGTTATCACACCGGGTTAATTCTATCTAGATAATATTCAAGCAATCAAGAACAATACAAGAGCATGAAGAACACAGTTGTAAGCTAGGGTTTCATCTCAAACCCTAGCAACTAAATTAAAACTGAAAAATAACAGGAATTAAATCTAATTGACAGCACTGGCTAATCCAGGCGTAAACCCTAACACACACAGCTTCACTCAATTTATACATGCAGAACTCTCCAAACCCTAATTCCTCAAAATCGAAATTAAATATAAAATAACTCACAAAAACTCTCACCCATACTCTGAATCGATGTTCCCTCTGATTAATTCGGCTCTGAGCTGATGTGTGCTTCCTCTCAGAAGGAAACCCTAGTTTTATTTATCTCTTACACACCTCTAGGGTTACGAGAGAGGCTAGGTTAGAGATATCTAAAACTAGAGGTGGCGGTGTAGGCTGGTATAGTTCACTGGTGGCTTGCGGTGTCGGGGAAGGAGATGGTGGCGCTCTGCCATGGTCGGGGTAGAGAGAAAGAAGAGCAGCTCGGGTTCGCGTCGGGTAAGGGAAGAGAAGGAAATGAGTTAGGTTTTGGGTAAAGAGAGCTTATATAGAGCTATGGTGTTGAGCGGGTGCATCGAGATTTGATGGGAGGGCCGGAGCGATCGTTGGATGCGGCTGGGAGAGATCTGGACGGCCGAGGATGGATCAGACTGATTTGGTGTGGAGCGAGAGCAGCGACGAACGATGTGCAAGGATGCAGCGACCGTTGGATGTAGCTGAGGGAGATCTGGACGGCCGAGGATGGATCAGACTGATTTGGTGTGGAGCGAGAGCAGCGACGAACGATGTGCAAGGATGCAGCGACCGTTGGATGTAGCTGAGGGAGATCTCAACGGCTCAGAAATGATGGGCTTGGATCCTGGTTCGTGGGTCGGAGATGGATAGCTCGAGCCCATGTATGTAAATGAGTTGCTACTTGTTGGGTTGCAACCGTTGCGCGCGCTGCGGCTTCTGCCGCTCCTTGGGCACTTGACTCCACCTCTTCGCTCTTTGGCTCCTCGTATTCTCCGAGCTTTATTTATTACCTAAAAACACAAAATTAATTAATACAAATTTTTATTCTTGAAAACAAGGAAAACACAGAATCTGGGATAATATCTGATTTCTAAGCGCAAAAGATGAGTAAAATGCCAATAAAAAGGTGTATAAATATGCACTATTTGGCACTCATCAAATGCCAAGGTACTTGCCAGTGGATTTGCCTTGTAACTTTTCCTCAGTTTGAAAATCTGGAAAATTTACAAACTCAATGAGTACAAGAGGAAGGAGGGATTGCTAAAGCAAACTGTGGGGACATACCTCTTCCGCCTTCTTGGGCCACTTAAATTCCCAAGGATGATAGCCTGCGAGATTTGCAGGGAGTACATGCGAACCTGCTATGTAAGGTCCACTTAAGAGCAAAGGTACAACCCACCACCTCTCATCTTTGGAGTGGCGAGGAGTAGTATTCTTACCCGAATGCCAGTCGATATCTTGCATGAGTAATTTATCCTCAGGGATGTTATCTTTTCGAGATTTCTTATTTCTCATGCCTATTACTTCATAATTTTCAAAAAAATTTTCTGCAGTGTATCTCTCAGGGATTATTTCTAAATTTACATATTCGGGGTGTCCGACATTTGTTAGGATATAGAGATCCTTTGCCAAACACCACGACCGGCAAACTCAAGCATTAGGCGGATACAATCGCCGCTTAATTGATAGACAGCTCGCGAGAAGTTCGGATGGGAAAGGATTTCATAAAAGAGCGGCATCTCAGATCACACAAAGGAATGGGAAGTCCTGCGAGAAGTTGACCTAGCGAAACAATAATCTTGTGATCATCACATTGATGATCGAAAAAGCTTGGCAAAGTGAGTATAGATGAACATTCTAGATTAGGAATGGTAGAAAGGGTGAAACCTTTATCCCGCAACTTTTTCTGAGTCTCAATAAAGCGAGGTTTGTACATACGACTAAGTGAAGCCATTATCAATATGGGAATGGATAAAGAATCGAAGATTAAGATATGATAAAAAAGATCAAGATTTGTGTGAATAGAAGCGCACTTGTGGAAGAAGAAGATAAAAGAAAAGTTGCAGAGAGAAGACGAAAGAGGAAAAGAGAAAGATATGAAAAATATATATAGAGAGAAACATCCCTGGGAAACGAGAGCATTTAATGTGAGAAGGGACGTGAATGGTCAAGAATAAACGATTGAAAGAGACGTGTCAGGAATAGAATGGAGGAGTAGACATCTGTAATAAAGTCCATATGGAAAGATGAAACTAAAACAAGTACCGATAAACTAGTTGCGGCAGTTCAAAAATATTGATTCTCATGACATTCTCTTCGCAGAAGACATGAGAAGAGGCAAGATGTAGGATCATAATATCGCCACAACAACAATTCGCGAAGACAACGGATAACAACATTGAGTGAGTCGCAGAGGGTCAAATATGAATGACGCACTGGATGACGATAGGAAGATATGAAATCTGGCGAAAGTTAAGAAGTGTCGCGAATACGAATACTTGTACGCCTGCGACACTTCGCGAGACATTCCCGAAAAATAAAGGACAGCTTAGCTGTCATTCACTATGTATTACCCTATATAAAGGGATGAGTGAATCTGTTGTAGGGGGCTCTCTTTTGGTTTGGAGTAAGTCATTAGGAGAGAGAAACAGAGCGAATGTTAGTAAGATCTTAAGTGTAATTCCATTTTCCCGTAAACATATTAAGAAAATTATTAATAAATATTCATAATTGTTCATCTATTATCTTCTGAATGGATTAGTTAAACAAAATATAGTGAGGGGTGTATTGTGGGATTTCCTGCAACTACATACGATCCACATCTCAAACATAACTTGATGTCAGTAGCTTGGTTTACTCTTAATAATCATTGTCCCCATATCTTTTATCCATTGGGGATATGAAATCAAGTCACTGAGTAGCAAACATATTCTGGCTGAGGGAAAATGCAAAACGATCTATATCATACCACGCCTAGTCAAAATCCTACACACAATGTTGCTTTCAGCCTGCTTTAGCTTCACCCCCGCTAAGAAGATAAGCTCAAAAGTTGACGTTGTTGATATCAAGAAGATAAATGGTTCTGGTGAATTAAGTTAAATGGATTTGTTTATTTAGTTGATCATAGAGGTAGTTTTCCCACACTACACCCCTCACTATATTTGCCATTGAAAGATGTATAATAAAGAATGTTTATTGATTAATTTCAAGAAGATAGTTCAAAAGTTGCGTAGCCCTTTTGCGATATTAGATATCTTGCCTCTTTTTCCCTTGAATATTGCTTCAAGGGCATGTTTATTTGGGGACTTGACAATGTTGTTGCCGCGACCGCTTATCTTCGCTTTGTACTTCTACACGGATTTTGATTATTAACGCTCTGACACGTTTCTAACCACTTTTTCTGACCGTTCATGTCTTTTCGCATTAATTGACCTCTGCTTTTCTCGAGGATCTTTTCCTATATAGTTTTCTTCCCCTCCTTTTCATTCTTTGGTTTCTCTCCAATCTTCTTCGACTCTCTCTCTCCTTCCACTCATGCTCCACCTTCCTAGCGCTGCTTTTAGATCTTTCATCCATTCCCATACCGATACATGGTTTCATCGGGCCGTGGATACAAAACTTTTTGCAGTTGTTTCCCATCAAGAACCTCATCCATTCTTTCTCAGAACCTTTCTCTCGATCATCAATGTAATGATCAAGATTATGGCCTCACGGCCAGCTTCTCTTCATGACCTCCTATTCCCCTTGTACAATCAATTGCCTTTATTTTATGAAATTTTGTTTCTTCTCTCAAGTCGTTTATCAATTATGGCGACCGTATGGAAAGGGTCTTATATTCTAACTCGTCGTAAAATCCCAAATTCAAAGACTGGAAATAAATGCCGAGAAATACACTCGGGAAAACTTTTTGAAAATAAAATAAATGATATCATCCTTGGGAATTCAGATATTCAGAAGAAGAAAGAGTGTATTTTTCCAACTTCAAATTTGGTTTTCGTAATTTTCTTTCTATAATTGGTTTAGTTTGTGAAATCTTTCTGATAGCTTACCCGTTTGCTTCGATCGCTAAGAGCTTAAGTAAGAATCCTTTCCTTTCTTCTTATTTTAAACAACATTTGTTGCTCTCTGCTTTACTTCCTACATGAGCAAGTGCTGAAGTCGAAAAATTATTGCCGTTAAGACTACAAATAAGGGTAAAACTGTCGTCGCAAGAAAAACCTCTGCCCCCTTAACTAAGCGAAGATTCAATCCTCTTCGCCTTACCAAGCTTGATTCGAATCGCCTCTCGCTGTTAGGACCCCGTTAACTAGTTCTTCTATGAAGATATGTATTATAAGAAGATAGTTCAAAAGTTGGATGTTGTTGATATCAAGCTTTCAAATAAGAATTTTGAGCTTGTTTGTGGTTCTTGTGAATTAAGTAAAAATAAATGCTTACCTTTTCATATTACTAGTTCCGTCTTTAGTACACCTTTGTTTATTTGGGGACCTCATGTTCTATCACTTAGAGGTATTCGGGATAGAGTATTATATCCCTTATATCTCTTGTTGTAGATGATTGTACCAAGTCATTTCAATTGAGTTGCATGTTTTCCGATTTTCCAACTTTTCCGTTAACTGGATATATCCCATGAAGAGTAGAGGTGTAGTATTCTATGTTTCAAATTGTTCAACTCTCTTGTTGAGAATCTACATTTTAGATGTCATGGTGAAAAGGAGAGGGTACCAAGTACACCACCAACTTTTCCGTCAAAAGAACTCCGTATGGATAAAACCTAATATAATCACAAGTAAGTCAAAGCAAAGACGGAAAACACATGGGGTACCTAAATACACCACCAACTTTTTTCGAACCCGTAGGAAATATGTATGGACAAACTCAACACAACTCCTAGAGTAAAAACTCCGAGAGTAAAACTCAATCTAGGAAATTGTCTAGAGTTATATCTCTCTCGATTGTTGTTAGAACGCTTACAAACCGAATCAGAACCTAACTACAAAGAGAGTTCTTGGACTACACCAAAGACCAATGTCCAAGGATCAATCAAGTCTTATCCAAAAACTAGGTCGGACCTATCTACTGTGATTGTCAACGCACAACCTGTGATATTTCAATTATAAAGATAAACAATATAATACATAAAAATAAATAACACAAACACCAAATTTTTTGTTAACGAGGAAACCGCAAATGCAGAAGGGACCTATTCCAGATTGAACACCAAACTATATTAAGCCTCTACAGACACTATCCTACTACGAATTAACTTCGGTCTGGAATGTAGTTGAGACCGAACTCAGTCTCTCACTGATTCAGGTACATTCACGCTTTTTACGCCTCTTGAATCCCAGAAGGAATCCGCGCAATTGATTCTCTTAGAAGGAGTCCTACCAAATAAGAGTTGCTTCAACTCAATTGAAGACTTTAAACCAAATTTGCCTCCCATAGATTAAGCCTATAATAGATTTCCTGATTTATGATCGAAATGGATGATCAGATCAAACGTAAGATCAAGGTGATGGAAATCGATAGCAACTTGAAAAAATTCTGGATATCCTCAAAATCCGGACTTATGCAACCCGAAGTGCAGCCTAGATTATTATTCACCTCACAAGTATAAAACTTGCGGAATCACAAAGTTTGAGATGAAGAGAACTTTGTGATTTCTATCTATCTTGATCAATGGAGCAAGCTCTACAAACAATCAAGATCACGATACTCGAGTTATCAAGATAACTGGACTTGGCTTCACAAATCCCAATGAAGTCTTTGATAGTCGCTAAACCCTAAAAGGGTTTGTGGAGAAGACGACTCTAGATATAACTAGGACACACCAAAAAGTAGTGTGGGATTCAAAATCCCAGTTACCAAGAGTTCCTTTTATATAGACTTAAAATCCTAGGTTGCTTTAGGTTTAAGCTAAGATAGCTTTGGAACCAATCAAACAATATTCACCGTTAGATGAAAGCTTTGAATCTTATTCACATGAACAAGATATACATTCTCGTTAGGTAAATCAGAATCGAACCGTGTATAAAGACTATGTCCAACATGGATAGCTAAACTAGCCGATTTGAACTTTAAAAGATTAACACTCATTTTCATGTTCACAAAGACATTAATCTTGAGTCACAATCGTGATCATGAGTCTAGTATTAATACAGAATTGATCAATTGAAAGTCATCTCATAAAAATAATCCAATCGCAATTGAATCATAATCGACATAGTTGGTAAATGTACAAGGTACAAATCTTGAGTCATTCGTGAGTCGGCTAAGTCACGATAAGGACCGGTTTGAAAACTTATAAGCAAACGGAGTTTGGAGTTGACAAAACTTTTTTAGTTCACGTACTTAGGTTTGCAAACTTAGGTGCAACTCTAAATTCCGGAGTTGACAAAAAAATTCAGTTCACGTCCTGGGTTTGAAAAATTAGGTGCAAATCTAAGTTCCTGAGTTGACATAACTTTTCAGTTCACGTAATGCCGTTTGCAAACTTAAGACTTTTACCTGTTCGAGTTCACGGAACTTTTTCGCTTTGCGTCTTATGAGGTTTAGGTACTAAACTGGTTCTAGAACATAGAACTCGTATTGGCTCACATACTATGGTTTGAATACTTTAACCCTTGGTTTCTTACCACAATACCAAAATGGTTTGCATGAGAATATGCACACTTATCCGGATTACGAAACAAACATATTTTCCCATGATGTGCATACGAGTATGCGTATCACACAAATTTGAAAGTCGATATATATAGCTACTCTGCTACATTTACAAGTACATGTAATACACTTCAGACATATAACCATTTTATCAGTTTGTAAGACTGATAACACTGTCTTGTATTCCGAATATAGTAGTTCTATATTTCTTTAAATTAATTCAAAACATTCATGAATAACATCAATGACACTTATAATATGCTCCAAAGTTATTTTTGAATGATAAACTTGAATCATGATTTGGTTCCGAACAATAAATTGTTCTCCACCGAAATTGATCAAGTATGAACAAATTTCATTAAGCTTAGTCATTATATTTCGAGAATTTCGTAAACTAAATAATTAATTCTCGACTCGAAATTCTTGTCTATGCAAGCTAGTATAATTAGTTATGCGAAAAACGTCTCAAGGATAGAAAAGTGAATATAACTTGAGAAATAGATAGTTCATTCTTCACTTACCTTTTGTTAATGAAGTTCCCCAAAAGTTTCGGTTGATCTTCGCCTTCAAACGGTAGAATGCAAATGATGTTTGGCTCGTTTCTCAACTACACTATCCTGCATCGAGACTTAAATAATAGTAGACTAGAAATCAAGATATAGTTTTGACAACTAAATTTGACAACAAGCTTGATATAGCAAAACTTGTGAGTTCGACCGAGCAATGCTCTAACAAAGATCTTTGAAGAAGATTGTATATTAAGTTTTTCTTTTCTCTTTCACAATCAATATGTATAGACCAAAGTTCCGTCAACTAAGTTGTATATAAGAGTTCTTAGACGGTCTCGAAAATCAATATCCAAGATCAATCATATATAAATTAAGAGGATTTGAATTCTAACAAGTACGAAACTTGCAATCTATCTTTCAAGATATGGATTCAACAAGAACGATTCTTGTTTTTGATCTTAAATAATAAGAACTTCAACTATCTAGATTGATTAAGTTATACTCGTGTTATTCCTATTAAAAACATAAACAACATAATACTAAAAGAAAAATCATAAGACACCAGAAATTTTGTTAAAGATGATAACTCGCACCTCAGAAAAACCTCTGGACCTCATCTAGCTTGAACACCACACTCGTATTAAACCGCTACGAGACACTAGCCTATAATCATACATTGGACTCGAATGTAGTTGAGATAGAATTACGCTCCAAGCAATTCAGCTGCAGTCATGTTCCTTACGTCTCTTGAACCTCGCAAGATTCTATGCACTTGATTCCCCGAGATGGCATCCTTTACATCATAAAAGTTGGTTCAACCTCAAAGAAAACTTTTGATACCTATATGCCTCTCACTGGACAAGCCTATTTGATTCCCTTTGATGTGTTTCAATCTAGGTTTGGAAATCTATTTGTAGTAGACAAAGTCTATCAAAAACTCACAAATCCGCAATGCTTAAACTCAGTTAGATAAGAAGCCTGGATTACTAACCACCTCTCAAGAACAATCCAAAAAAAATCAAAGAAGACTTTAGATATCTATCTCGAGAAATCACAAAGTATGAGACAAAGAGAACTTTATGATTTTTATATATCTGTTAAGTTCCTGATCAGAAGTTTAGAAACCTCGAGAATCAATAAGAACAAGATCCGTGATACACGAACTATCGTGTAAACATAGACAGACTAGACTTCAAGAATTCCTAAGTGAAGTCACAATTCAAAAAATCAAAGAAGACTTTAGATATTTATCTTGAGAAACCACAAAGTATGAAACGAAGATAACTTTGTGATCCCATTTCTGATCCGAAGTTTAGAAAACCTCAAGAATCAATAAAAACAAGATACAGATACACAAACTATCAGGTAAAAGATAGTCAAACCGGGCTTCACGAATCCCTAAGTGAAGTCTTAAAATTCATAACCTAAAATATAATTTCGTGAAGAACCTAGGTTTTAGAGGACGACTTTAGCTTTGCAACTAGGAAATAAGAATGTCAGGGATTGAGAAATCATGTTGCCAGAGTCTCTCTATTTATAGATTTTCAAGGCTACACGTGGCTTTGAATTTAAGCTAAGATAGCTTGAGATCCAAGCAAACATTTTCCCAGCTTTAAATGAAATTCTTATTAATAATTCATGTAAGCATGTGAAAAGTATGCCTTAAATTATATAGAAGAATATGCAATATGGTCCGGGTTACAGAATCGTGCACAATGATAGTCCATAGCGGCGAGTATACCTTTGAACTCACAAGCACATAGAGGTGTCCGATAACACTCAAACCAAACTATAACACCCCATGTTTTTAGCATGGCCATGCTCAAAGATGCGTTATGACCTGAGATAAAGCTTCATCTCAAGCTTATGTTGCGTTAAGAGGAACATCGTCCTAGAGCCAATATAGCACCAAGTATGGTGCATCTCGAAGGCATTTTGGCCGAGTTATTGTACAACCATCATGGACGTATATGTTGCAATTGGCCTAAGGCGGACATCACACCACAATGGTACATAAGGCCAGAGCAGGCTGACCGAGATAATTTACATCCATCATGGTTGTAAATATTGGAATTGACCCATGAGCAGATCGGAAATACGGCCATCATGGATGGACATTGGATTTGACATACGGGCCAAAGTTGAAAAATACAACCATTATGGCACTTCACCGATTTGGCCGAGACAATGTACAACCATTATGGTCATTAATCGGTTGGCCTATGGGCTATAAACGAAAGTACAACCATCATGGCTGGTTATTCGATACATGGCAACGACCATGAATAATGAAGCAAGAACCTCAAAATGTGACCGGTGATTTCATTTTCCTCCCAACTTTAAGTTGTAAAATGTCCTTAAGACATATATAGGGATGTGTAGTTGGTCAAGGTGCATATGCGCCAAGTAAGCTTCATAGCTTAGCGAGAAGAGTATAAATGACACGTATGCCTCATTTATAACTGCAGAGCCTTACAAATAGGGAATATGATGCTTAGGCATCACTCGCCATACCGAGACCAAATTATGCGCAACCTTTGTGCATTTTGACGAAACGACCTATATGGACCGAGGCCATCATTGCTTAGCCACGACCTTGCAACATGTGTTGGCTTAAATTATTGTCCCTTTGAAGATGAACTACGGTCAATGCTTGATCCCTTTAGAGTAGAGAAGGGTATGGATGCATCCGCAATGAGTTACATCATTGTCGCTCAAGCGAGTTATCGCTCATGTCGATGATTGCGGCATATTGGCCTCTCATATTATCTGCGCGGTATTATGATGCAAGAGATGATTGTGGCCAAACTTGATGAGGCAATTTGCATTCCATTCCTCGAGGCTCATAATTCTTATCAAGGCGTTCGACGTAGGCATGCACCAATGACGCATTGGGTATGGTCAGGAAGGTAAGTTGTTGATCGAATTTTATATAGTAGTAAGTAGAGTTGTCGTTCACTCGGACTTGATGAGATTGATTTTAAATATTAATAAACTAAAATAAAAGAAAAATATATACAAAATATTGTCACAGGATGAAGAGAGTTCTTTGGGATTAGATTTCGTCGAATTCATAACATAGGGTTCAATTTATTTATTCTCAACAATTAAAGCTCAATAAATAAAATTAACATGGACTCTGATTTTGCCAAGGTAGATTCTCAAAAGATTAGTTGTAAATCCTAAGCATGATGTATCAAAACATTTAAGCTAAGCATACCTCATCGAATTAAATGACAATCAATTAATTCAAATCATATTTCAATTAAAATTAATGCAAAATTCGTAAAAAGAATTAAATAATTTTACCCATGTATGAAATTCGTCTTCCTCCATCGTCCCAAAGAATGGGGTCCACTCATCATGTTGGAAACACGTTCAAAATATGATTTTATTGCTCAAAGGTGCTTACAAATGATGAAAAGGAGAGATATCAAATAAACCAGAATTTGCAACGCACGAGAAGCGTTACAAACCACCGTTAAATGTCATTGTCATGAGAAATACGACCACTAGTGATGTGTCATTGTCATTTAGCATTTACGGTACTCAGTGCGTCTTATGTTCTTCGTTTTCTTGAGGTGCAGCAGCAGCAGAAACAACTCTGCAACCTCTAATTTCTTCTCTACAGCTCACTAATCACCTCTGTTTTCACCCCTAACTCTCCATTTGCCTTCCTAAGATAACCAATACCCTTTATAAAGTGAACAGGAGCAAGAAATCCCGCCGTAAAGTCTCCAATCTTCTCATTACTCTGGGAATAATATATTTTCATATTTACGGGATTATTTCCTTCTTTATCTCTTTTCTTGCGTTGCATGTAGGCTAACACACTCCAAACAGACCACAACACGTACTAGAAACGTTGTAGACTGACTAATATTCACTGCAACCACACGAAATCCCGTGTATTTCTCCTCCCGCAACCGTGCTGCTCTGGTTTTCTTCATTCCGACGATTCAACCACTTCTAATCGAAACCATTGATCACACAATCCCTGTTTAGCTCTATCAAGTCCATCCCATCAAATTGACCCTTTAGTCTTATCAAAAGGTCCAAAATGCCAACCCTAATTTTAGCCACTAAAGAACTCCATTTCCCGCCAAAATCCAGGTTCAAACGAAGGGGATGACCTCCCCTAACAGAGATTGGGGTGCGAATAGTATATGCCTTGAGGGGTGCATGGGGGTGCCCTTATCCAAAATGAGAGTGCCTTTAGTACTTTTCTCCGGGGGTCCAAATAGCACTTTTTGAGCAACTTTTTCCACACAAGTGTATTTCTCCAAAAACACCTACACAAACATAAAAACACCATAATAAGTACAAAATCAAGCACTAACAATAGAGACATTGATACAATTCATACACAAAAATGTGTCTATCAAATACCCCCAAACTTATTATTTGCTAGTCCTCGAGCAAAACTAATCTAGAAATTAAAATTCTAACTCACTAGGTGGCCCCAGTGACGGATTGTTGTCTCCAAAAGGGTTTACCAGAGGTGTACCCACAAAACCATTACTCCAGACCCTAGCTATGTACGCGAACCTTGGAAGGCACTAAAGAATCTCCTTGGTTGGCATACAATCATTGACTATAGGAGGAAGTACCCGATGCGAAATTCCAATTGCTTTGTGCACGAGTTTGCACTCAAGCATACTAAAATTCATATATAAGTCACGGACTCTACTAAGATAGTTTCGGACATCATAACCTGAGTCAACCAATTACATGGATAGATGAAGAAGATGGATGTAGAGACAAAAACGAGATGGTTTGACTAAGGTGAACGGTGTTTCCCATATCTGGTCCGAAGGCCACTACTAGATGAACCTATCCTAATGGACCGAGATACCGGTTCGACTAATATCAACACAGTTGGCAAATACAAGGGAACCAAATAGGGTGATAATCCTAACTCTAGGTCAACACAACCGCATATACAAGGGCACCAAATGGTCGACTTTATTGAATTTATTCCGGTTGGTCTGATGGTCTGGTCTCAATTATTTTTTTTTGGTATCCCAATCACTCTATCTCACCCTAACAATGGTAACAACTTGAATCGTGTGCCCCACCAAATCACTTAAAATAAAAATAAAAATAAAAACAGAAGGTGAAAATGATTCAACGAGATATGGCGAAACTACCATTTTTTTTTTTTAATTCTAACACCTGAGCTCTGTGCTTTTATGAATAGACTCTTTAGATGTTTCCATCTAATCATATTGGTTCCTCAACTCCTACAACCAAGATGTTCCCATCCACTTAGATTGGTTAGTGCCAACCTTAATAAGCATAAATTTCTAGGCTCTGGAGTTTATTTATTGCAACTAAAAAAGTTTCTCCCATACCCCCAAACTTAAATCTAACATTGTCCTCAATATTCTAAAGATAAAATTAAAAGCATGAACAAGGAGAAACTGTTACCACTTGAAGCAAAGAGTTAAGGAAAGATATTACCGTGTTGCATGAGCATGGGTTACCTCCAAGAAGTGCTAAGTTTAAAGTCTTCAGCCAGACTAAGAAAGAACTAGTCACCTCGCAGAATCATATAGCAGTAACCGGAATAACTGTGGGTCATCTGGATCAAAAATTGCTAACCACAAGAAGAGGAAACTGCAACAGACCAGGAAGATATCTGTTTATAGGTGAAAACTATTCCTGCCGAATTTGGTAATTTGGAGTGTGTGGATGAGGAATGAATCTAAACCCTAAACAAATGCATCAACAAGCGGTGAGTGCTTGTAGATTCGGAAATCAATCATGCAAGTCCTACTAAACCAAGAAATGGCCGTTCCACTTGTTTCGGTCACAAAATGAAGAAGATGGGGTTGATCTTAGGGAGGGAAGCGAAGAAGGTGTTGAGATTGTGAAGGTGTTGGCTTGCTTATGACTTGTAAAGAAAACCGATCGGCTACGGGGATGCAAGCTATCGATTCCTGGTGTTTTGTATTAACACTTGGTTTTCATTTTTTGTCCTGGACTTGCTCGTTGTTTTTTCCCCGTGTTGAAAATAGGGAGGAGAACCTATTTATACAAGTCATTTGAGCCTTATTCACGTCTCTCGTGGGAAGTGGAGGAAGTGGAGTGATAGAGTAGTGGAGGTGTGTGTTGGTGTTACACGACCGCCCTTGCCCACTTCTCCTGTCATCTCTAACCGTCCATGACTTCCTAACACGTTCTTGTGATGGCGCGTTGCACGCCGCACGCCGTAAACCGCCGAGACCAATACCCCATATGTATCCCCCAGTTTGTGACATGATTGATGTTTGGAATGTGTGGATTGTGGATCCACGAAAGGTAGCATGTAATCAATTGAAATCAATAAGCTGCGTTATTCGAAGTTGATACTGTGAAGTATCATGTGTATTTTATGAAGGTCCATCCTGGTGTGGTAGAGTGATGGGTGGTGATTACCATGACGCCTCACTGACCGATTAACTCCCTACCGGGGTTGTATAACCAAGCCGGTGAAGTTGGACGGACGAGATGATCTTTGAGACACTCATCCGCGGCCCGTTGGTGGAACTATGGTTTTAGAAGAGGTGCGCAAGCATCCCTCTTCGCCCGGGTCGAATCCCGACTTGGGATATGACTTTGGCCAGGCCGGCCAGTACATGCGTGTAGACGGCATGACGGTGTAGGCGCCTATACCCATTACCTCACGAAAGTATGATATGGGCCACTCAATTCGTCCGGTGAAGTTGAATGGTCGAGATCAATTTGTGACAGAAAACAAGTGCCGCAATAGCCGCGCGTCATGCCCACTTCGGGCGCACGTTCCAAGGTGACCAATCTTGGTCGGTCTTGGCCGATTGGTCTGGTGTGAAGGTGGTAGGCTGGTGTTCACGCCTATACCTGAATATCCCATGAAAACGTGATCTCGAGATATCCAAATCGTCCCAGGCGAAGTTGAGCGGTCGAGATCGGTTGCGATTTGGGAGGTGCGACCACGCTAGTTTGGGCGCGCGTCTTGGAACAACCGGGCATGATATGCCTTGGCCGATCGGGTGAAGGGAAAGATGGGTCCACGATGGTCATCTTTAATGACCGGACCCGCTAATCTAATCTTATACCCTCCATTCGTGCTCGGGAAGATGGACGCTCGTGATGCTCAAAACCCTAATTTTGGGTTTCAAGGCCGTGGCCAATGCTTTATTCGGATACGAGTAGGATAACCAACCATGGTTGGTCCTAACCGATTGGTTAGGTATGTAGGCGGGCCCATGGTGATTGTGTTGACATGCTCGGGGCCCTTTGAATCTACATCTACACCTCCATCTATACCGCGAAGATGGATAGTTGAGAATGTTTTGCGACACATGTAATATGCCGCAAACCCTAATTTAGGGTTTTCCGCCCATACTGCTATGGTTTGGACGTTTTGGCAAGCTAGGCCAATTCTGGAGGGAGGCCGTCCATGCGGGGTCCGCGTTGGTTCGGCAGTGGATATTCCATACCGCTGGGGGTGATGGAATTGATCCGGGTCATCCAATCATGCTTGTGGAGTTGGATGATCAGGATCATATCCGACCGATACTGGTCAGTCCTATGCTCAATCGGGCTAGTATAACACACCGAGAGGGCTCAATCGGGCTAGTATAACACACCGAGAGTCACCATACGGGTATTTCGTACATGGTTTCATTATAATGCTTGGAGGTTCGTGTTTTGCTCTGTAAGACCAACACTTTCACTCGTCATGCCGCACCGATAATAAGTACAAGAAATACAAGGCCGATTGCGCATTAATTAATAATGCTAGAAATTCACAGGGTATATGGGATTGTTGCTACATGCTCCAACCTGGATGAATTTCGTGTATTCACAGAATGGGATTGTTGCCACATGCTCCATTCTAAGTGAATTAAGTGAGGGAGTATCCGACACTTATTAATGGCTTTATCTTTTACAAGGTGTCAGCGCATAATTTTCTGGATTTTACAATTTTAACCTTAAATGAAAATCCACCATCAACATTAAGTCCCCTGCCTAGCACGTAATGGTTACACCATTGTGTGGTAAGCATGAGATGGTGACTGTTAAAGACAAAGCTTATGAGACAAAGTTAGATGTTACCAGGAGAGACGGGTTATCCTGTCCTTGGAGCATGTCACGTTCAAGAGGAGTCCAGGAGAGTGTTCCCCTAGCATGATGTCGGTCTTTCCTTCTTCGATGGACTGTTACGCCTGTTTCGTTCGTGGGGTTACTGCACCTACTTGATCGAACGTGGGATTGATGTGCCTGTTTTGGTTCGAATACCAGCCTTGTGACTTCGATCAATACCAGACTTGAAACTTGAGCAATACCGGACTCGTGACTTGATCAATACCGGACTTGTGACTTGATCAACACCGGACTTGAAACTTGAGCAATACCGGACTTGTGACTTGATCAACACCGGACTTGAAACTTGAGCAATACCGGACTTGTGAGCAATACCAGGAATTTGCAACGCATGAGAAGCGTTACAAACCGCTGTTAAATGTCATCACATCGTAGAAATACGACCCACTAGTGATGTGTCGTTGTCATCAGAGCATTTACTGACGGTTTTCCGTGCGTCTTATGTTCTTCGTGTTCTTGAGGTGCAGCAGCAGCGAAACAACTCTGCAACCTCTAGTTTCTTCTCTACAACTCACTAATCACCTCTGTTTTCACCCCTACTCTCCATTTCCCTTCCTATGATAACCAATACCCTTTATAAAGCGAACAGGAGCAAGAAATCCCACCGTAAAGTCTCCAATCTTCTCATTACTCGGGAATAATATCTTTTCATATTTACGGGATTATTTCCTTCTTTATCTCTTTCTTGCGTTGCATGTAGGCTAACACACTCCAAACAGACCACAATACGTACTAGAAACGTTGTAGACTGATTAATATTCACTGCAACCACACGAAATCCCGTGTATTTCTCCTCCCGCAACCGTGCTGCTCTGGTTTTCTTCATTCCGATGATTCAACCACTTCTAATCGAAACCATTGATCACACAATCCCTGTTTAGCTCTATCAAGTCCAGCCCATCAAATTCAGCCCTTTAGTCTTCTCAAAACCAGTCCAAAATGCCAACCCTAATTTTATCCACTAAAGAACTCCATTTCCCGCCAAAATCCAGGTTCAAACGAAGGGGATGACCTCCCCCTAATAGATATGGGGGTGCGAATAGTAGATGCCTTGAGGGGTGCCTGGGGGTTCCCTTATCCAAAATGAGAGTGCCTTTAGTACTTTTCTCCGGGGGTCCAAATAGCACTTTTTGAGCAACTTTTTCCACACAAGTGTATTTCTCCAAAAACACCTACACAAACATAAAAACACCATAATAAGTACAAAATCAAGCACTAACAATAGAGACACTGAGGACAATTCAGACACAAAAATGTGTCTATCAGTTGTATCAAGATGTAAGTAGCTAAGCTTGTATAAGCTTAAGGAAAGTACGGCATGAGCCTAATTGATGCACCTAAGGAATGAGTCGATATCCGAGATGTATGATATAATGCATCGAATAAGCCTTTATGGCCTTAAACACTTTGCGGAACAAGGGTTAGCCGGAAAGGCGTGGAAGCTGAGTTTTAAGGCAACATGCATGCTAAGCACGATTGCAGAGGAAAATGAACGTGTATTTTCCTAGCTTTAACACCCGCTTAGTAGCATCAAAATGGCGCATCGGGAAGTTACTGGTCTGCCCTCCACAGCGCGCAAGGTGCAATTTTCCGGTCCGTCACATAAAATCTCTTATGAGATTACTAACCAAGTCAGAAGACATCTGAATATGATTTTTCTTTTTCATATTCATAAGAAAAGTAAAAAGATATGGTGAAAGGACATTGACATAACTCGATAATGTCATCAGTAATAACAACTCCTTGTTTCCGTTTTCTTCATTCCTTTATGTAATTGGTCATACAGGGAGTATCCATGTCTTTTGAGGTTTCAAGAGACAATCTTGCACGCACACTTGTAAATACGAGTACCCCAAACATATTTTTTTTATAGTTTCTCAAGTTGGAGAAACAGGATATAGAAGAGTCCTTTCTAAAAGCAAGTACTTAACAGATATAGGAGTTCTAAAAGGATTCGTATGTCACTTTCAAAACCTTTCAAGGAAAGTCAAGATTGCTCACAAGGGCAAAGAAATTTTTCAAGATGCAAAAAGGCCCATCGGGTTACAAACAATCCATAATTAAGAATAAGGTACCTGAGCTCAAAAATTAAGGCATACAAAAACTTGACAGACTTGTTAGATATAATTTTATAGAAATCGTCAGAAGATATTTGATGTTTTGATGTACTAAGTTTAAATATCAATGATGTGATTAGATTGACATTTTAATAACACAAATTCCATATTATCTTTTTAGGTAAGAATACTCATGGACCCTGTTCTTGTCTCTTGCTTAAGAATCAGATAGGCAGGGAGAACTCTACGTAGTAACATAACTCAGTTGATACCCATATCGATTCATTACTTTTTGGACTCACTCTTAGCGATGTGGTAGCATAGATTCAAACAAAAATGACTTACAATTTGAGGTGCATGTACGACAATAATGATTGTCAAAAATATTTAATCATTAAACCTACACACACAAACGGTCTCATAACCGATTGTGTAGTGGACACATTTCCATGGAGCGGGGCTCAACGAGTTAAATATGACAATTGTTGTAATCCTTTTTATGTCATGGCAATGGTATATACATCCTTCGGAGAAATTATCACCTAAGCATAGATAAGACCTCATCATATGACAACACGGAAGATAAATCTACCTTTCAAATACCGTGTAGTCCTCCAAGTTGTTGAGAAAGAGGATGCACAAAACAGAACAATCAAGTTGTGTGTGATGAGCATGCTTTGGTCATCATGTATCATGATATCATTTGGCTTAAATTCTTATTTGAACTTAACTATACCAACCTTAATCCAATTTGACTCCATGGAAGGACTACAGTTCATAGAAAGAGTATAGTTACTTAACATAGCCACCTTTTTGGCCCTTTCGATGCCACGTCTCAACCTATTGATGAGAGATTTATATTCGTAAATTCTTTTGTTTATTTCTTCAATAGTTTCACTAGAATTTCTTTTGAAGGTTGACATAGTGCAATTGTGATGATAAATCACCAAACAGGTGTTTTCAAAGAGCCAGTTTGTTTTTTGAAAATATCCTTCTTTATCTCAGTAGACTTGATGATGGAAACACCTTTGAGAATCTGTGAGAAACAATCCTTGAAATAATGTCCTTTTGTCCTGCAATAATGACGGAACCCTTTACCATTTCTGATATGGAAAGGAGTTTCTGCATGTGGATATTTTTTTTTTTTACGATTGTTTATTTTACTATTTCGAAGTATGACCTCTTTTACCACACATGGAACAGGTTTTCTAAGATCTAACAAGACATTTTTTTAAACCTTTTTGAGTGGTGCAGACTGCAGAGAATGCTTTATCAAGAGGTCTTAGATCTTTCATCTTGTTAGTAAACTCAGTATTATGAAGACTTGTATTCCCCATAAGGCATGTGGAGAAACATGAGCAAGTATTTTTACTTGAACACAAAGGTTTCAGTACATATATATTTTTCCATCTCACCAATCTGAAAGTGCTCGAATAAGATCTTCTCTTGAGTCGTTGAGTTTCATTCTCAAGATACTTTATTTCTTGACTTTCCTCCGGTCATTTGTTGAGAATATTATTATTTCGTTCTTTCAATTGAAGCAATTCATTAAGAAGACCGATTCTGTCCAGAAGAGAAGAACAAATAGAAGATCCTTATTTGGAGCACGAATCAGCAATTCTACATATATCTTTTGGAACAAATTTATCATGAGAGTTAACTTCTTGTGCAACTGACTTCTGAGAGTGCCTGGATATATGCTCTATTAGATTCTCAAAAGGTTATTTTTCAAAGAGAGAAATCTCCTTACAGGAGGTGTTTATAATTATGGGAGTGTAATGAATCTTTCCTTGGTAAATTAAAGACCATGCTCTGACTCATTGATGACATGTTTGAATCATTATAAATATTGATTTATCAGATCTAACCGTGTTTACATGCACTGATACTAATTGAAAAGGAGAGTGTACTAAGTAGGTTCGTAATACAATCACAAGTAGGTCAAAGGAAAGACCCTTAAAGAAGATTGTATATTGATTTTTTCTCTTTCTCTTTCAGAATCAATATGTATAGACTAAAGGTTCGTAAACCTGATTGTGTAGAAGAGTTCTTGGATAATCTCAAAAATCAATATCCAAGATCATCAATCAAGTCGTATCCGAATTAAGAGGATCCGAATTCTAACAAGTACGATACTTGTAGTCTGTTACAAAACTGCTCGGTCGAACTTGCAAGCGTTGCTATCTCAAGCTTGTTTGTCAAATTTAGTTGATCAAAACTATAGTCTTGATTTCCAGTCTACTTATAGTTATGTCTCGGATTAGGATAAAATGTGTAGTTGAGCTTTAGACTTCACGACGTTCATCGATTGAAGACGAAGATCTACCGAGAGGAGAGCTTGGAGGAACTTCATCAACAAAAGGTATGTGGAGACTAAAACATATCTATCACTCAAAAGTCCATTATATTCTATCTCCTAATGAGACTAAGTCGTATAGCTATATAGACTTTTATACTATACACATTTAATATTTCGAGCCGAGTTCATTTCGCTCATCTATTTCTCAAAATATGTGTTGGAATCTTTTTGCTTTAGCTACATTCATCATTATTCATGACGATAAGTCAAAAGATGATCATGTGGAAATTTCCTTGAAACATCTTACATGATTTGTGTGAGACAATCATTTGATGTCGACTCGGAAAGTTTCGTATTGATCATTTGATCACTTGAAAATTACTTATAAGCTGATTGTATGTGTGAGACATCCATTGTTTTCTTCTAAGGATGTTTCAATGATTGAAATAGGAGTTTTGAACAATTAACCTTTGTCTGGATACAACACGGTATGCATACCGGTATACACACTTGTTTTGGTGTGATTCGGTCCGGAAACCTAGTTTGCATACCAAAGATACTGAACTGGTTCTACCCGAGTTACGTCCGGACTCTTGTTTGCAAACTGTTTGCAAACGTCTGACAAGACCAAAGTTCGGATATTATACCGGTTGCAAACTTAGTGGTTAAAGTTCTAAAATCGGTTAAGTATGTTTTCATACTCATGAACAAATACATTAATAAATTAAGGATGCAATCTTTGGAAACCGTGGCTTAATGTTCATGAATTGATTCTTAATAAGTGTTAGAGCATTGCTCGGTCGAACTCGCATGCGTTGCTATCTCAAGCATGTTTGTCAATGTTAGTGATCAAAACTATAAGTCTTGATTTCTAGCCTATGTAGCTAAAGGTCTCGGACTAGGATAGAAAGTGTAGTTGAGCTCAAGAACTCCATGGCAATCATCATACAAGACGAAGGACTACTTGAGGAACCGGTAGAACTTCATCGACTAAAAGGTATGTGGAGACTTGAACTTATCTGTCACTCAAAAGTCTATTTACTCTATCTCCTACTCTTGAGACAAAAGTCGTTTAGACGTATAGACTTTCATTATACACATTTTCTATTTCGAACCGAGTTTAACTCGCCTATCTATTTCTCGAAATATGTGTTGGTAAGCTTTCGCTTTAACCGAATTCATCTTTACCTAGTGACGAAAGTCATGATATGTTTCAATCACTTTTGAAATTCCTCTGACGAAAAAATGGTCTTGAATAACGGCTATATAACGTTCTCTGAGATTGTTTCAATGATTGAAATGAGAGTTTAGATTACATAACCATTGGTAGGATATAAGCATTGTTGTGGAAACACATATATGTATAAGTCCTTATTCCTTGAACCAAAGTTTGCGAACTTTTTTGATCAAGAGAAATGGAAGTGGCGCAAGCCAAGTCCGCGAACTGGCGGAAGTTCTCACCCGAGAATTTCGCTGAGTTTGTGTACTCCTTCCATGAGCTTAAGTCCGCGAACCCGTCAGCGAACTTGAGTAGGTTATATCTAAAATCGGTTGTTCTTGAACTAATGTTTATATAAACTAAGGAATGCTTTTGCAAACCGTGGCTATAAAGTTCATGAACCGATTCGAGTGAATCAAACCGTTTTTTCTTCGATTGTGTATTGTGTAGTTACATAAGATCTAAGCAATTGAACAACTCTCTAACTAGTTCATTTGATTCATTTGAACTAGTTATGGTGAAGAGGAATATGGTTGATATGAGAGTGTTCATATGGCTAACCATTTGGTTAACTCTTGTTGAACCAACAAATGTTAATATTTGGGTACGGTTCATAAACCCAAAATTGAACATTTCGTTTGTGTATAACAAGCTAAGTTTTCGATCCAACGGTTGAGAAATATTAGCTTGAATCTAATCAGGTTTTTATCTAACGGTGAATATTGAATGCTTTGTTACTAAGCTAACATTGATTGCAAACCCTGATTTTAAAGACTATATAAGGGAGAACTCTAGCAACTGGGAAACCTAATCCCAACACTTTACGTGTGATACTAGTTTGTTAAGCTAGAGTCGATTCTCCTTTAACCTTTGGTTTTCTACTTCTAAAACCAAAGTTAACGACTTAAAGACTTCATTGGGATTGTGAAGCCGTAACGATACTACTTTTCTTGTAGTTGTGTGATCTCGATCTTGCTGTTTCTATCGTATGCAGTACAATTAAAATAATTGGCTTGAGATTTATATCTCCGATAGGCAAGATAGAAAAGAAATCACAAACACTTCATCTAATCGTTTGTGATTCCACAATAACTTTTTTTTGCGTCGATTAAGATTATTGTGAGGTGATCAATAATACTAGGTTGTTCTCGGGAATATAAGTCCGGGTTATTGATTGGTTCCTGTTCACCTTGATTTATCAAAAGACGGAACAAAACTCATAGGTTTATTAGTGGGAGACGGATTTATCTATTACTATAGATTTTTCTATGTGATGTAGATTTGTTTATTAAAGTCTTCGACTTTGGGTCGTAGCTACTCTTAGTTGTGGGTGAGATCAGCTAGGGGAATCAAGTACGTAGCATCCTGCTGGGATCAGAGGCGTAGGAGCATAACTGTACCTTGGATCAGAGTGAGATTGATTGGGGTTCAACTACAGTCCAGACCGAAGTTAATTTGGAGTAGGATAGAGTCTGTAGCGGCTTAATACGGTGTGTGTTCAATCTGGACTAGGTCTCGGGGTTTTTCCGCATTTGCGGTTTCCTCGTTAACAAAATTCCGTGTCTCCGTGTTATTTCTATTCCGCATTATATTTGTTTATATAATTGAAATATCACAGGTTGTGCGTTGTTCAATCAATTAGAATATCCGACCTTTTGGGTTGTTGATTTAAATTGATTAACACTTGGATATTGGTCTTTGGTACCATCCAAGTTATCTCTCTTTGATAAAGACTCGCAGATTTCTATTTGCTTGAGTAAAGATCAAATCGAGAGATTGAGATATAAACTCTTTGATATACTTTTATCTAGATTGAGTCTGATTATCTAGTTGATTCTCTAGAAAGTATATTGGAGTTTGTCCATACAGATTGCTAAGCGAAATATTGGGGGTGGTTGTTAGACCCCCGCTTTTTCAATTGGTATCAGAGCAGGCAAACATGTTTAAGACCTTACAAGTCTATGTTTGTGGCAATCTGAGTCTGAGGACAATATCTCTTATACGCATACCAAGATGTCTTCAACAACTTTTAACTATGCAAAATATCTTGGGAATACCTCAAAGGATTACTCCTTAGCTGATTCTTCCGAATCCCGAGGTAAGAAGATTGTTCCACCTTGTGTCAACATATCTCTTTTCGATGAGACATTGGGCACGATGGCAAAAGCTGAAATGGAGCTCACCGAATCTCAAAAACTCTTCGAGATTATTGATTTCCAGGATCATAATCACCGATTGATGAATTTGAAAAGTCTCTTGATCGAGAACATGAACTCTACAACATCATTGAGTCTTTCTCTAAGAATATTGAAAAACTTCTCCAAGAAACTACTCTACAGCGTGAAAAGATTAGTGTTCTTCAAGATATTGTTAAGGAAGACTCAATTAGAGAAAAACGGTTGATCTAGACTCATTCATCAGATCTCAACAAACTTCGTGTCGAGAAAGAGAAACTAGAAGCATCTCTGAGTCTAGCCCATGGACAGTGCATATCCTTGTAAAAGGAAAACTCGTCTTAAGGAGAAACTCCTTCAGACAAAGTAATTCTCACGAATCACATTACATGACGAGATGCTCTCCGGAAGAAGATTGTGTCAAGAAAAGTTTACATAACTTACAATCTTCTCATATGGCTATGAAGTTAAAACAAAAAATAATTATTGCTTGTCCTCCACGAACCTGTACATTCTGTGGGAAAAAGAATCACTATGGTATCCATTATTTTGTCAGAAGGAAACAGATTTATAAACTTCATAATTTGCTTCTTTCCACTGTCAATGGAATGAATAGTCAGCCGACTACTGCAGTGAATCACATGTCCACAGAAAACCAGAAACCTTATAAATATGATCTCCTTCCTAGAAATCATCACAGGACTGCTGATGAAAGCATTCCATGTGTTTATAAGGCTGTTACTGGTAAATCTAAGTCTAGAAAATGGATTTCCTTCTATCCTAATCCTCTTGAACCTGTTGCAAGAGGTCCTAGATTTAGTCCTCAGAGAAAACCTTCTGACAAATATATCAATCAAGCTGTGCCTTTCCTTTCTGGAATGGGTGTCAAACAAAGAAAGGAAAAACGCACAAATTTAAAGCAGTCAGATGAGATGTACAACTCCCTTCTCAATCATCATAGTGGGATTGTTTCTCACTCTACCGCCTGATTCCAGGTAGTCTTTTCCTTGTTCCTAACTTGAGAGGTGCAAGGACAATAATTGAGAATTACTCAAGTATGTTGTATATTTTTCTGTTTAAGTTTGTGTGTTGGCAGTCCATAACGTTCGCGTCCTCCTATTGAGAATTCTTAGGGTTTTCAAAACAAGAGTTCCTCTCTCCTGTTTTCATACACATATATATATATATTATCTATATTGTGTTTTTCCATCCCTAATAATAATTATATTGAAAATCCTGCAAAGTCTCAAGAGATTGTGCATCTTGATATGGAGGAAGACGCTAAAGAACGTGAGTCATTGCAAGAGCTTGTTCTAAAGAAGATGCTTGAAAGAAAGGGTCACAACTCCTGGATTAATGATTCAGTCAAGGATTTAATTTGTTTTCAGAATGATTCAAAGGACGAGTTTGCAAATCTTCAGCTGCAGATAAACCAACTCTTGGATGGTCATGCCAGAATCCTTGCTAATCAGAATCTTCTGATACGGAATCAAAAGAAGCTCATCATGGACTGTGTCAAGGCTAGACAGCTTGATCGGGTTGTTTATCGTTAAGTTAGTGTTCTAACTCATGAACATGGTGTTTCTACGGTCAAGAGGATAAAGGAAATCAGTGACACCTTCTTTGATGGATTCATTTAAAGATATGAGGTTCTCAACGAACTCTGATTTTCTTATATCATCTAGTAAATCTTCTATTTTTCTGTTTTTGTTAGAAGAATAACTAGTGATTGGAATAGCCATTATTGTGATTACACATAGCTATGTCCAACGTTCTCATCTTCATGTGTTTAGATTATTGGTTTAAATCCTAAACTTGTTTGGAAGATGATTTTTGCAGTATTAATCTTTATGGTTTTATATATTGCAATTGTTTATGGGATATGTGTGTTTGCGTCCGTGAACTATGATTTTCCCATATCTTGTCAAAAGTAAAGTCTTTCGTAAGTCGATATTCTTATATTGATAAAGGAATGAATGGACTTTTGACAAATATAAAAGTTAAGCCTATATTGTCAATTATTGATGGAAGATAGGTTGAAATCTTTTGTTTTTCAAGGATTATGTCTATTGTATGTCATGGTGCAAATTATGATGTAAAATAGAATGAATCCTTGTGTATTCCGCAGTAATTGTCTTCCATGATCCATATTTTTTGTGTATTACCGTGAGGCTCAGTAATGTGTCTTATGTTGAGCACTAAAACAATCAAAGTTGATTATTTTTATGGTTAGCTTTGTTGTTGTTCGATAAGGTACTTTATGACGAGCATATTGAACTAAATTAATCATCTTGTTTGGTTTTTTAGTTATGACTCCATAAGTTTTCTTATGTTTGAGCACTTTTGATTGGGTTGGTTATTTTCATAATCAACTTAGTCATTGCTCCATAGATTCTCTTATGTGAGTATGGCCAATTAAATTGATTACTCTTTGTGATTAGTTTGATTGTGTATTTCAATTAAACTAATCATGGGTTCTCTTGTGGTTAATTTAATTGAGTATTTTGGATTCAAATTCATACTTGTATGTGATTTGTTATGTCCAAAGAAATCCTTCTTTTCTTTCGAAATTAAAGTCGCTCTTGTTGTTCTTTCGGGAATGACATATTATGGGGGAGAAATCTTTTTGAACTTGCGCTTAATTGCCATATCTTTATGGGAAGTGTGGCTGTGGAATATTATAGGGGTTATCTTGTATCTTTAAAACTTCTTGATGAATGCATTTAGCTTCGTCTTTATGATTGCATCTAAATAAGATGATGTGTGTTTCTTTCTTTTGGTCATGAAACGTCTCTTTTGGAAATTTCATTAGGATTCCGTTGTTGTACCTTTGCCAATTTTATTGACAAAAAGGGGGAGAATTAATAGGTAGTTCACACTACAAATACATATGGTTTTCGGATCATTATGTAAGGGGGAGTGGTTTCCATGTGAGATGGAGTATTGACTAAGGGGGAGTGATACATATCACCATAGTATTGTTGTTGAAGTTGTGATACAATTGAACTTTGACGCTGTGTAATGATACTATGATACTGTATAACAATGATTGAGAACTCTTGTTTTCTTATTGTTATAGCTACGGATTTTCAACAACGATGATGCTAAACTTACAACCTTTGGGATCATTGGAGTACTTGGAAGTGACGAAGATTTCGAGTAATGTAGAAGATTAGACATGTGGAATAGGAGCTACAAAAGTTAATTTATTTATTTTTTTGTATTCCATATGTATTAATAGTTTTGCCACTAAAATTGACAAAGGGGGAGATTGTTAGAGCATTGCTCGGTCGAACTCGCATGCGTTGCTATCTCAAGCATGTTTGTCAATGTTAGTGATCAAAACTATAAGTCTTGATTTCTAGCATATGTAGCTAAAGGTCTCGGACTAGGATATAAAGTGTAGTTGAGCTCAAGAACTCCATGGCAATCATCATACAAGACGAAGGACTACTCGAGGAACCGGTGGAACTTCATCGACTAAAAGGTATGTGGAGACTTGAACTAATCTGTCACTCAAAAGTCTATTTACTCTATCTCCTACTCTTGAGACAAAAGTCGTTTAGACGTATAGACTTTTATTATACACATTTGCTATTTCGAGCCGAGTTTAACTCGCCTATCTATTTCTCGAAATATGTGTTGGTAAGCTTTCGCTTTAACCGAATCATCTTTACCTAGTGACGAAAGTCATGATATGTTTCAATCACTTTGGAAATTGCTCTGAGAAAATGGTCTCAGGAATAACGCCTATATAACGTTCTCTCGAGAATGTTTCAATGATTGAAATGAGAGTTTAGATTACATAACCATTGGTAGGATATAAACATTTTTGTGGAAACACATATATGTATAAGTCCTTATTCCTTGAACAAAAGTTTGCGAACTTTGTTGATCAAGAGAAATGGAAGTGGCGCAAGCCAAGTCCGCGAACTCACCCGCGAACCGGCGGAAGTTCTCACCCAAAATTTCTCGTTGGAGTTTGTGTACTCCTTCCATGAGCTTAAGTCCGCGAACCCAGTCCCGCGAACTTGAGTAGGTTATATCTAAAACCCGTTGTTCTTGAACTAATGTTTATATAAACTAAGGAATGCTTTTGCAAACCGTGGCTATAAAGTTCATGAACCGATTCGAGTGAATCAAACCGTTTTTGCTTCGATTGTGTCTTGTGTAGTTACATAAGAACTAAGCAATTGAACAACTCTCTAACTAGTTCATTTGAGTCATTTGAACTAGTTATGGTGAAGAAGAATATGGTTGATATGAGAGTGTTCATATGGCTAACCATTTGGTTGACTATTGTTGAACCAACAAATGTTAATGTTTGGGTACGGTTCATAAACCCAAAATTTAACATTTCGTTTGTGTATAACAAGCTAAGTTTTCGATCCAACGGTTGAGAAATATTAGTGTAGGATCAGAATATCGCGACATCAATACTTCGCGAGATCAATAAACGACAACATTGCGAAAGTGTCGCAAATGAGTAATATAAATGACGCAATGAATGACGACAGCTAAAACACGAGAAAGATGTGAAAACCTAGCGAGATCTAGGAGAGTTGCAAGATTATATATTTGTACACTCCCGATATTTCGCAAATCATTCCCGATTTGTACTCAGCTGTCCTCCACTATGTACTACCCTATATAAAGAGTTGAACAAATCTGTTGAGGGAGAGATCTTTTTCCGATTGTTAGGCAAGTCATTAAGAGAGAGAAAGTTTGTAGTGATTGTAATTTCTTTAACTCTTTTCCATTTTATCTTGTAAACATTCAAGGAATTAATCAATAAAAATCATGGTTGTTCATCTTCAATGGCTTAGTTGTGTGGATTCTTGTGAGGGGTGTAGTGTAGGATTTCCTGCAACTACAATTAGCTTGAATCTAATAAGGTTTTCATCTAACGGTGAATATTGAATGCTTTGTTACTAAGCTAACATTGATTGCAAACCCTGATTTTAAAGACTATATAAGGGAGAACTCTAGCAACTGGGAAACCTAATCCCAACACTTTACGTGTGATACTAGTTTGTTAAGCTAGAGTCGATTCTCCTTTAACCTTTGGTTTTCTACTTCTAAAACCAGGTTAACGACTTAAAGACTTCATTGGGATTGTGAAGCTAGACCGATACTACTTTTCTTGTAGTTGTGTGATCTGATCTTGTTGTTTCTATCGTACGAGTACAATTAAAATAATTGGCTTGAGATTTATATCTCCGATAGGCAAGATAGAAAAGAAATCACAAACACTTCGTCTAATCGTTTGTGATTCCACAATAACTTTTTTCGCTGCGTCGATTAAGATTATTGTGAGGTGATCAATAATACTAGGTTGTTCTTCGGGAATATAAGTCCGGGTTATTGATTGGTTCCTGTTCACCTTGATTTATCAAAAGACGGAAAAAACTCATAGGTTTATTAGTGGGAGACGGATTTATCTATTACTATAGATTTTTCTATGTGATGTAGATTTGTTTATTAAAGTCTTCGACTTTGGGTCGTAGCAACTCTTAGTTGTGGGTGAGATCAGCTAAGGGAATCAAGTACGTAGCATCCTGCTGGGATCGAGGCGTAGGAGCATAATTGTACCTTGGATCGAGTGAGATTGATTGGGGTTCAACTACAGTCCCAGACCAAAGTTAATTTGGAGTAGGATAGAGTCTCGTAGCGGCTTAATACAAAGTGTGTGTTCAATCTGGACTAGGTCTCGGGGTTTTTCTCGCATTTGCGGTTTCCTCGTTAACAAAATTCCGTGTCTCGTGTTATTTCTATTCCGCATTATATTTGTTTATATAATTGAAATATCACAGGTTGTGCGTTGTTCAATCAATTAGAATATCCGACCTTTTGGGTTGTTGATTTAAATTGATTAACACTTGGATATTGGTCTTTGGTACCATCCAAGTTATCTCTCTTTGATAAAGACTCGCAGATTTCTATTTGCTTGAGTAAAGATCAAATTGAGAGATTGAGATATAAACTCTTTGATATACTTTTTATCTAGATTGAGTCTCGACTTATCTAGTTGATTCTCTAGAAAGTATATTGGAGTTTGTCCATACAAATTGCTAAGCGAAATATTGGGTGTGGTTGTTAGACCCCGCTTTTTCAATAAGTACTTTGTACGATTACCAATCAATCCAATTTTGTTTCAATTTGTTCATATATATTTCAATGAGATAATGAACAATTGAACAACTCTATTTGAAACACAATTAGATTTATTTGATTATCTTTCATGATTGATTGATCATCATAGTTGATCCAGAAGTGTTAGATGAATGTGGTTACGACAAAAGTGTTCATATGGCTAACTTAGGTTAACTATTATTGATCCAACTCAATATACACGTTTAGGTACGGTTACCCATATCTAACTGAAGGTATATTTCATTTGTGTGTAACAAGCTAAGACCATCTAACGGCGGGAGATATTGCTTTGGTTGTAAACAAACTTAGCTTGAATCTTAAATCAGGATTTCATCTAACAGTGAATATTGAATGCTTTGTTACTAAGCTATCTTAGCTTTGATTGAAAGCAAACCCTGATTTGAAAGACTATATAAGGGAGAACTCTAGCAACTGGAAAACCTAGTCCCGACACTTTCCTGTGTCCTAGTTGCGACTAGAGTCGATTCTCCTTTAACCTAGGTTTTTCCAAAACCATTATAGGTTAAAGACTTGAAGACTTCATTTGGGATTCGTGAAGCCAGATCCAACTATTTTTTTTTATGTAGTTGCATATTCTGATCTTACTTGTTCTATCGTATTGAGTACTATTTTCTCTAAGATTTTCTCGAGATTTATCTCTGATATGGAAGATATAAAAAGTAATCACAAAGCTCTTCGTCTCATTCTTTTCGATTCCACAGTAACTTCTTCTACTACCATATAGTTAAGATATTATGAGGTGATTGATATTTCTAGGCTTCTCTTAAGGAGTATAAGACCGGATTATCAATTGGTTACTGTTCACCATGATTTATCATAAGACGGAACAAAACTTCATAGGTACTTCCGTGGTTGACAAATTTATCTATCAGAATAGACTTATCTGTGGGAGACAGATTTATCTATCAGAATAGACTTATCTATAGGAGACATATTTGTTTATAAGTCTTCGACTTTGTGTCATAGCAACTCTTAGTTGTGGGTGAGATTAGCTAAGGGAATCAAGTGCGCAGAATCCGGCGTGGTTCTAGAGGCGTAAGGAACACGACTATACCTTAATTGGTGTCGACTTTTTAGGGCTCAACTACATTCCAGTCTGAAGTTAACTTGTAGTAGGCTAGTGTCTGTAGCGGCTTAATACAGTTTGGTGTTCAAATCTGGACTAGGTCCCGGGTTTTTTTTTGCATTTGCGGTTTCCTCGTTAACAAAATTTCTGGTGTCTGTATTATTTCTTTTCTGCATTACATTTTTATATAATTGAAATATCACAGGTTGTGCGTAGTTCAATCAATTGGTAAATCCGACCTTTGTTTGTTGGATATAAATTGATTGACACTTGGGTATTGGTCTTTTGTACCGTCCAAGTATTTCTCATATCAATCAGGCTCATAGATTTCTATCTGTTTGATTTGCTGATTGATTTGAGAAAAAGAGATATAACTCTTTGATATCTTTGTTGGTTGAGCTCGCTTTATAAGCTGGTGCTCTCGGAATAATATTGAAGTTAGTCCATACAGATTTCCGAACGAATTATTGGGTGTGGTTGTTATACCCACGCTCTTCCAATTGGTATCAGAGCAGGAAAACTCGCTAAGACCTCATAAGTCTGTGTTTGTAGCAATCTGATTTATGTGGATTAAAGGTTTATCTCGTTTTACACACATAGACATGTCTTCCAAATTTTTTGATTATGCCAAATGTCTTGGTCTTACCTCAAAGGATAACTCCTTAGCTGATTATTCCGAATCCCGAGGTACACACTTTTTGCTATCAGATTCTGATAACATTCCCTCTAAAGTGACAGTTGACACTATGTCAGAATCTGAAATAGAGCTTACCGGAACTTTAGAAAAATATGCTGAGATTATTGATGTTCAAGTCTCTAAAATTAGATATCTTGAATAAAAATATGCTCAGCTCACTGATGAACTTGAGAAGTCTCTTGATAGAGAACGTGAACTCTATAGTATCGTAGAGTCTTTTTCTAACAATATCGAAAATCTTGTTCAAGAAACTACTTTACAGCACAAAAAGATTAGTATGCTTGAAGATACTGTTAGAGAAGACTCAATTAGAGAAGAACGTTTAATCAAGACTCATTCATCAGAATTGATTGGCTTTCTTGTTGAAAAAGAGAACCTGGTTGCATCTCTTTTACTAGCCCAGGAACAATGAAAATCCTTAAAATGGGAGAACTCTGTTTTAATGAGTAAGTCATCTTCTATGCCTATCTCTAATACTCATGTGGTATTACATAGCATGAAGAAAGTTACTCCAAAGGAAGTGTCTGCTAAGAAATGTTTGCATGACTTGCGGTTTTCTGAAAAGGCTATGAGTCTAAAACAGGATCCATCCAATGTCTCTTATCCACAAATCTGTTCTTTCTGCAGCAAAAAGAATCACAATGTTCTACATTGTTTTACTAGAAATAAACAGATTTCTGATCTTCAAAAATCTACTTCTTTTTACAGTCGACAGAGTAAATCGTCTGACGACGTCTACAATGGATTTCATTCATGCAGAAAACCATAATACTCATAAAAGAGGTTTCCAAGGTCACTCATCTGGAAATCTCTATAGGAATTGTGTCCCTCTTAATAATGCATATTCATACGCCACAAATGTACACTGGTAGATCTAAGTCTAGAAGATGGATTCTCATAATTCTTATCCTCTTCAAAAAAGTTTATGTCAAATTCCTCTGGAATAAGATATAACCTGAGGAAGGTAAGAAATGCACAACACAAACATCCAGAAGGTATTTACAACTCTTCCCTCAATTTTCATAGTGGAATTACTCTCACTCTGTTACCTAGTTCTAGGTACATTCATCCTTAAAACCAACTTGAGGGTTGCAAGGATGATAGTTGTAGAATTCTCAAGTTCGTTGTATGATACCTTCTGATATTGTGTCTTTATTTTTGAAACAAAAGTTGTTTTCGTCATATGTGAATGTTGAGTCTTATCTTGACTCCTAGTAATTAATGTATCTTATTCATATGCTCTAATTTAAAGTGAATCTTCGAATTATTGAGCTATGAAAATATATGAGATATCCGAAAACAGAGTGTATTTACTTATTTTGGATCTTTTCCGATCCATTAACTTTCAGAACCGGTCCGCGAACATCTCGTGTCTACTTCCCGTGAGTTTCTAGGGTTTCCATAACAAGGATTTATTTCTCTTGTGAAAAACATATATACATTATATTATTTTTCCATCCCTAATAAAAAAAATATATATGGAGAGCTCTTCAAGACCTCAGGAAGTGGTGAATCTTGATATGGAAGAAGACATTAAAGGATGCGATTCGGTTCAAGAACTTGTTTTGAAAAAGATGATTGCAAGGAAAGAGTACAACTCCCGGATTTGTTTAATCACAAGGATTTAATTCATTTACAGAATGACTCAAAGGTCGAATTTTCAAACCTTCAACTGCAAATAAATCATCTCATTGATGGTCAGACCAAAATCCTTGAAAATCAAAAGGTCTCGATACGGAATCAGAAGAAGCTCATCGTGGATTGCATCAAGGATAGGCAACTTGCTCGTATTGTCGATAGAAAGGTGAATGTTCTAACTCATGAACATAGAATCTCCATGGTCAAAAGAATCAAGGATATCAGTGATACCTTTTATGATGGAGTCATAGAGAGGTATGAAGTTATCAAAGAATCTTGATTTTATTTTGTCTAGGAAACTTCTTATGAGAATTTATTCTTATGTTTTAAGAAGGTGTTGATGGTGGATTTTCAATAAAGGTCAAAATCATAAAATCATGATACTGTGTTTCGAACCGGCAGAAAACGCATGTGACGATTCATATTTTATGATCCGTGAACCATTTCACGAACTCGACCGAGTGAGTATTCCTCTCGAGCCATGTTTGAACATGTTTCTCGAAAGTCCTCCCTACCGAGCGTTCGATGCCGCACATTTCATCATTCCCTATATGTAGAATAACGATTGGGCGGTTCTCTAGACATAATTATTTGTCGAGGGCTTAACGCCTTCAGATGTCGGCGATACTCGTTGTTCCCCGATTACATAGAGACCCACCTCTACATAGAATAACGATTGGGCGGTTCTCTGGACATAATTGTTTTTCGTAGGGCTTAACGCCTTCAGACGTCGGCGATACTCGTTGTTCCCTGACTATGTAGAGAGACCGTGTATAGATTCAAGCGGCTTTCTAGACATAATTGTTTGTTAGAGGGCTTAACGCCTTCAGGACGTCGACGCTCCACGTTGTTCCCTGACTATACACCTTTCAGAATGAATATGATGCTACAACTATCTCATATCTCGATTCTTCAAATAGATTAATTCTACCATGACATTCATCCACTGAATTCCTAGAATATAATCTATTATATCTCATTACTCCGTTCCCTGAATTCCCCGGCTGAATTCATGGATTAGTAATAGATAACCATTTTATTTCATTACTCCGTTCCTTGAATTCCCGACTGGAATTCATGGATTAGTAATAGATACTCAATTAATTACTCCATTTCATGAATCATTTTCCGCTGAATTTCATGAATTAGTAATAACTACTCAACAATCGGGCATCTGAACTATCATCGAGTAAGCCCCAATAAAATGGTGCAAGTGTACTCAACAATGATGCACGAACGAGCACCCAAATGCACGAACGAGCATTCGAAAATATGTACAAACGAGGAATCCTTCACAAAACATGAGAGAGAAAATAATAATAAAAAAAATAAAAGAGGCGCCTATGGACCGGGCCCACCGGCCGGACGGTCATGCCGCCGTGGCCGGTCCCCCATGCCTCTTCCTTTATTTTTCTTATTTTGTTATTTTCATGAACTCATGAAGACTCCTTCATTCGAGCAACTTTCCTTGTTTGAGCAAAACTCACGGTATCTCCATATTTTCACGGTTTCATGAAAAATAATAAAAAGAGGGAAAGGTGTTGCGGGACCGGGATACCTAGCCGACCGGCCATGCCCTAGCCTTGGCCGGTCCCACACCTTGCAATCCCTTGTTTTCATAATTATTATTTCCATAATCTCATGAAACTCCTCCGTTTGAGCAAAAAAAACCATGGCTTCTTCATATTTTCTCAAATATTGCTCAAACCATGAAAAAGCAAAAAATTCAAATGGTCACATGACCGACTTGGCTATCCACGAAAAATATTATTATTATTATTTTAATATTCTCAAAATATTGATCGAATGAGCAAAGTCCTACTTGCTCGTTCGAGCAAAACCAAGAATTTCAGTCAAAGATCAAACTCTTTTGAAAATCCAAGATATTGCTCAAACGCACACCAGAAAATATCAAAACTCTCAGGACTGAGACACGGACAGTATGGTGACACGGGCATGCTTCCTTGACCGACCAAGGCCGGCCCTAAGGCTTGCAAGGAGCCGGTCCCACACATCTTCATAATTTTGACCTAATTTGCTCAATTGCTCATATTGGGTCCAAACTCTTTCAACCAACTTGGAATTTGCTCAAACGACCATCACTTTGGTCCCATGACCACCAAGGTCCGGTCTCATGCCCTCTTGGTCGGTCCCTCACTTCTCCATAATTAGGTTTTATCACCTAATGCTCAGACGAGCACTATTCTAATAAATGATCAAACCAGCATTTAATCATCCTTTCATCAATTGGTCAACAAAGGACTTTGGTGCACGCTCACTCGAGCACTTGGGCGTTACATGGTAGTCCATCATCCCATGTAGCCGGACACTCCTTCACTCAGTGGCCTATTTTCAACAAATCATCAATTGTCATCAATTGATGAACAATTGATCAGAAATTAGGGTTTCAAACAAATGCTCTGCAAATCATGATTTTGAGCAATTTCAAACGTTAATGAATTTATGTTGACCCATCAATCAATATCTGGATTAATTATATAATATTTGGTAGGCTACCAATATTTTAATTAATATTTTATTGGGTCACGTTACCAATAATTCGTCGAATTGAGCAATACTTGCTCAGTTGCTCGAATATTGATCAAACTATCAATATTCAGTAATTCGTCGAATTGAGCAATACTTGCTCAGTTGCTCGAATATTGATCCAACTATCAATATTCAGTAATTCGTCGAATTGAGCAATACTTGCTTAGTTGCTCGAATATTGATCCAACTATCAATATTCAGTAATTTATCGCAATACTTGCTCACTTGCTCAAATATTGATCCAACTATCAATATTCGTAATTTATCGCAATACTTGCTCACTTGCTCAAATATTGATCCAACTATCAATATTCAGTAATTTATCGAATTGAGCAATACTCTCTCAGTTGCTCGAATATTGATCTAACTATCAATATTAATATTACTCAATATTCAACAATTCATCAAATTTACAATATTTGATCAGACGAGCAATATCAACACCGTTTAATCCATGAATCTCTCGAGCATTCACAATCATGCTCAATTCAACAAAACCTAGACTCACATGTCTAATCAAGTCAACGATCGACTAATCAAATACACGCTCGCTGCCGTGACTCCACTGTCGTGAGACATCAATCATGTCACATAGGGGACATCAATTAGGGTTTTGGTATGGCGGCCTACAAAATGTGTGTTCATCAACGATGAGAAATGTGAGTAAGTCGTGCAAGCGGTTGAAGGAGTTAGCAAAGTAGTGGGTGGACGATCTACCAAGTATTCACATGACGCGGAACTGGTTTTACCACGATCTCCCACTTTCCCATTCTTTCACTCAATAAACCGTCACACTTACTGGGATCAATGTGTTTACTATTCTGACAATATAAATAAGTCCAAAATCGATAACTAAAGACATCAACATTCGTCTACACAATAATTCTCGATTGAAACTTATTTCTATCAATTTGCAGAAACCCACAAACACATCCACAATCCTTGATCATCATTGATCCCACACAATTCTCAGCTTCCCTCCTACTGATCAACCCATCTCCCTCTTTGTGATCGAATTGACTCGAACGGCTATTGACTTGGTTTAGGCCGAGTCCTACACGATTGATCTCTCGAACTCAAAGCACTCCCGTGCAATGCATCCGTGTGAGGTTAAGCAATTTGCCCTGGTTGAGGAGTCTCGCCCGAACCGTCGTCTCTTCACCTTCCTAAAAAACAAGAAATCGTTTTCCCTATCTACGATTGGCGACCACAAGGGAGATTAATATCTCAGTTGCAATCTCATATTTTCACAAAATGGTTGATCTTAGGTCAGGTTCAGATACAAATCCTAACGCAAACAACGCCAAAGACTAGCAACAACGGTGGTACCCCGTAAAACTACTCCTCGCTTCCATAACGGTGATCGGCGGCACCACTCTTCCTCAAACCAATAACAACCATCCTCTCTTCGGCGGTCTCCCGAGGAAGTTAAAGAAAATGTGCCCACCATAACCGATCTCATGAAGATTCAAGAAATTCTCGCTAAAAATCAAGTAGAGATGGAAACAACACGTAGAACTATGCGCTCATCTCAAGGACCTCACAGACAAGTTGTCACCTGAACAAGCTCAGCCCCGACGTCAGTCAGAGAAGGAGAAAGGAAAAGCCAAAGAAACAGGGACTCAAGTTTCACCAATCCATGTGGTAAATGATGATGAAGCCTCGCAAAGTTGCGTAAAATCCACCGGAGAAAGAGTCTGCAGGTTTCATCACTCATGAAGATCTGGAACGCTTCATGGAGGCTCGAGGAAAAGACAAGACACCATCTGTCCATCGTCATCAACCTCCATATCCTGCTGCTACACAAAGGATCCCTCTCCCGAAAGGTTATACTTCTCCAATGTTCACACTTTACAATGGAACAGGGAATGCTCGAGAATATGTCTCTTGATTCCTGGAGGCACTAGGAGAGCACGAACACAACCATGTCGTTCGCCTGAAGGAATTCTCGAAATCTCTGACGGGCCGAGCATATACTTGGTACAACAACATCGCACAAGGGAGCATCACTAGCTGGGGAGAAATGGTTAATGCTTTCTACGGAAATACTTCTTCGTCTCGGAGCAGATTACTCTCTCTGATTTAGGATGAATGTCTCAGAAAAATACTGAACATCCGAACGACTATGTGAAGAAGTTCAGAATTCAGGCTTTGGATTGTCATGATCCAAATATCACTGAGCAGCAACTGGTGGACTTGTGCATCAATGGAATGATCCCGGTCTACAGAGCCTTGTTGGAAAATCTCCGGTTTCAAACTTTCTCAGAACTTCATGAAGCGGCCCTAGCGATCATCAACTACTTCTCCAGCCCTACTGGAAAGAACAAAAGCTACAAAAATCGAGGAGCCGCGAGACACCCGAAGCAGTGCCAGGCGCTTGATTAACAAATAATACAATGTTCAACCTTCCATGAATGTTGCTGAACGAAGCAAAAGGAAAGCTGAGGCACAACAACCTAAGAACGTTCTTCCAGCATCTCATCCTACAAAGACACCAAGGAAGGACAATCAAACTCGAAATGCACAAGCACCAGCTCAACGTCAGCAGAATGACCAGGAAGAACCAGACTTTCCTTTCCCCATTGAAGAGGTGATCGAGTTATTGGAAGTCTGGATCCAAGATGGTGCGATCAAATTACCTCCCATCAGGAGAGAGCCGACAGAGGAGGAAGTGGAAAATCCACGCTACTGTCGCTTTCATAGGTATGTCAGTCATTCGAATAGTGATTGCAGAACTTTGAAGCGCATATTCAAAGAAAAAGCCGACTTAGGAGAACTGGGATCAAGGAGTAGTACACAAGAATCCTCTCCCAATCGTAACCTTTACGCTCTGAGCAACCAAAGAAGCGCTTCAATCATTGATCGAGCATGTCTGCGAATTTCTTTATCTGTCAAAAGCTCAGAGGGGAGACATGTTCACGGCTTTAAACCACATAGAGTCTGGGAAATGACTATCCATTCCAGAAACGCTCTCTGAACCTCCATCCACTGACAAAGAGATGTACGACTGGGGACTGCTCACCACAGTACACCTCAAAGGAAATGAGTTCAAAAGAGTGCTTATTGACGTTGGAACAACTATAAACATCATTCCTTTGAAGACTCTCAGAGCCATAGGCATCACTCGACAAGAAGCCACTCATGCTCCTGTCTCGCCGAGATCACGAATGAATACTAAGAGATGCGTATGGTTACATCTTTCTCAAGATGAAAATTGATTCAACCTGGGCGGAAACCAAATTTCATATAATCAAGGAAGATCCAGGGTATGACATGATCTTCGGGCGAACATGGATTCATGATGGAAAGGTAACTACAACACCTTCAATTGCACATTTCTCTGTTGAAGAAAGCTCTGATTCGGAAGACATGGAGGATGATCCATCATTCGAGCATTTGCAGAAAGTTGAAACCTTGATAGAACTTACACAAAAACCTGAAGAGAGCACTCACGAGTTCATCAAAAGATTCCGTACTCATGAAAGTCTTATTCCCCCTCATGCGTCCATATTATCAACTTTCAAATATGCTACCCTAGTCCAGGGACTCGATCTTACTCACAACTTAGCTATCACCAAACATTATGAGTGGTTAGTCTCGCCTCAGCAATATTTTACCAAGTGGTTGGACGCAGAACCTCTCCGAATCCAGCGTCTCACTAACACAGTGATCGCTAGAATAATGACTGAGCACGACAATCAATATCCTAGATACTCTCCCTTGCGTGAGTGTCCACATGTGCCACAGATTGGAAAGCTCCACACATGAGATCCTACTGCATTTGAGGAATTCAACCAACAAAAGATATTCAGGCACGAGCAACCAAGCCTAACAAATTTCATGAAGGGGATTTAGTTCTCAAGGCAACTAAACATAATCTCCAATCCACAAGGAACTCTAACTGGGAAGGGCCTTTTATGATTGCTAAGTCGACGGTTGGAGGATACTACAAATTGGCTAATATGAAGGGCAAGACAAGTGTGCCAGTGATTCACGAGAATTGTCTAAAAGCCTTTGATGCTTGAAGCGTTCAATGTCTTAGGGTGTTTTATGATCAAGACATGAACACTTGAAACACTTAATATTTGCGTTTTAGGATTTTCTTTCACATGTATTTTCAATTCCTCCAACGTTTGCAATAATTGCATTCAGCAATTTATCAAAGTTCTTTTATTTAAATAAAAATCTCTATCAAATCCAAAAGAAAATCCTCAATCATTCACTTACCTAAAACCAATAAAAAATCAAAACCAAAGTAAAATCTCACATCTCTCTCGGAAGTTCAAGGTTCAAGAGATTATGGAAAAGAAAACTAAAGGAAGCCGACAAAGTAAGATTTATGCTTCTCTGCATTCTGTAAGACTTGCAAGGCCGCTTTCTCCAACTCCAGCTTTTCAGTGAATTCAGCGATCTTAGCCATTTTCTCCACCACATCATCAATGGAAAAAGGCATATTGTTCTCTACCGCATCCTTGATGGTGTTGATCCTTTGACGAAGCCACTTCAAGTTGAAACCAAGTTCTTCAGATTTCTTCAAGTTGTACTCCCAATCAAAGAGTACATCTTGAGTAACAGTAATTCTAGGCATGGTCTGTATATCATCTATGACACGCAAGATATCTCCTACTTGCATTGTCAATAAGTAACTGTGTTTTGGGTCCTTGGCTACAGCAATGTGACCATACATTTTCCACAATTTCTCATACATATCAGCATACCCTATGGGAACGCTAAATCCACCAACTGATGTGTGATATGGGAGTGACTCGCCGAATGGAGGATCACAGATAATCCTTGCATCAGGGTATTCATGCACTATTATGCGGTTCTCAATTATTGGAACAACTTCAGCAGCCGAGGGAAGAGTTTCTGCTATTGTTGGAGCAGTCTCTTTCATTCTGGGTCCGGTTTCCTCTATCCCTGGAGTGATAACAACTTGAGCATCATTCTCTTCAACAACTTCAACAACATCGTTTTCATGGCCCTTAGGTGCATAGTTGCTAACACAACCATTTTTATTCGCCGTGTTGTTCAAATCATCATCATTGGTTCCATTATTCTCAACTTCGGCATTTGGCACATAATACGAATATTACATGAGATTAAAGCATGGAAACCAAAGGAAATCATAAAATCCAGCATGTAAGTGAACTAACATTATCTAAGTTCTCTACTATACATCCAAGACATGAGCAAATAGTGTGAAAGTCATAAAACACGTTTTTCAATAAACTCGTCTGAAGAGATTTTATACTGCACTGTATAAGACGAAGAACTGGGAGCAACTGGTAAGGAATCTAAGGTCGAATCATATACCATTATCTTCTTATGGATGTTCTCTACAACATATAAAAATTTCATATCAATTGGATAAACGAGCGAATAGATGTGGCCAAAACATTGGACTACATTCCATCTGAAAATTTTCTGATGGTCTCCTGGAAGTTTACTATTTCGCCTATTTCGGCCCTTAAACATGCTCAAAACTCAAAAATATTCTATGATAAAGCTTGGAAATTTCCTGGGCATAAGAAATCATGGGTATATAGAGAAATTCCGACATCGTACGAAGATTCTACAACATTTTTGCTAAAAGACTGAGTTCTGAAATTTTTTGATGACGTATTTCACTAAAAAAATTTCATTCATTCGTATGGATTCTCATTCATTCATTTACAAATCAGAAATATTATACTTCTATGAAGAGAATACAAAATGGATACTTACTTGAGGGGTTTCCAAATCGTTTAAAGGATTAATGTGGTCGACACCAACGTTGGGAGCACTATTACTTTCATTCGGTTCCGATTCTTGAAAGTTCTCTTTCTCACTACCATTCAAAGACGAATGAACAACCTGGCCGTGTTGGTTTTCCACGACAATTTCCTCCTGGATATATTAGCAATAATCATCATTATTTTATTCAAGAAGTATCATGATTAATTATACAAAGGAATACTTACATCGACATCATCTTCATCGCTGGACTCATAGGTTGTTGGCTGAACAAGACGGAGTCCGTCAATACTCGATGGAGCAAAATTCCGGAACAACAACAAACATTGGTTTTACGATCCTAATTATGCGGACAAAGAAAATTCATGGTAGGAAGATGTTGATGGTGGTTTTTAAACAAAGGGTAAAATCGTATAAACACCCAAATAACCTAATGTTACCGGTGACACATTTATTAGAATGTTTAATGCATGTATTCAAGAATTAATAGGGGTATCTTTTCAAATTAGGTTACAACGAACAAAACCCTAATTCCCCTCTGTGCCAATGGCAAATCATGCCAGCCACACCTAGCCCAAGCTAGCCGCGCCATGCCAAACGCACTCTGCCTTGGCCCTAGCTATGCTAGTCACACCAAACGCGCCAAAGCATGGCAACCATGCTAGCCGCACCTCCGTGCCAATGGCAAATCATGCCAACCACACCTAGCCCAAGCTAGCCGCACCTCTACGCCAATGGCAAATCATGCCAGCCATACCAAACGCGCCAAAGCATGCCAACCATGCTAGCCGCACCTCCGTGCCAATGGCAAATCATGCCAGCCACACCTATCCCAAGCTAGCCGCGCCATGACAAACGCACTCTGCCTTGGCCCTAGCTATGCTAGTTACACCAAACGCGCCAAAGCATGCCAACCATGCTAGCCGCACCTCCGTGCCAATGGAAAATCATGCCAGCCACACCTAGCCCAAGCTATCCACGCCATGCCAAACACACTCTGCCTTGGACCTAGCTACGCTGGTCACGCCACGCCAAGCCAAACACCCTTACCTTGGCCCTAGCCGCGCCATGCCAAGGTAGCGCCCGCACCTAGGCTTGTAAACCGTGCAACCTAGGCCAAATTGGCCACGCATGCCATTGGCACATGCCAACACGCCGCTGGTAGCTTTTCTCACTGTGGCGTGGCCCTAATGGCCGAGCATGCCAACACGCTCGGGGTAGCTTTTCTTACCCGTGCCGTGGCCCCTAATGGCCGAGCATGCCATTGACACATGCCAACACGCTCGCTTTGTAGCTTTTCTTACTGTGCCATGATCCGAATTGGCCACGCATGCCATTGGCACATGCCAAACACGCACGCTGGTAGCTCAACTTGCAAGCCGTGAAACCTAGGCCAACTTGGCCGTACGTGCCATTGTCGCATGCCACACACGCCACTAGCAGCTCTATGCATTGCCACTTACACTCAACGTACAAACTACCACCAAGGCATTCTACACATGCCATTGGCACATGCCACACACGCCACTAGCAGCTCTGGCATTGCCACTTGCACTCGAGGTGCAACCCTCAACAAAGGCATTCCGCACATGCCATTGGCACATGCCACACACGCCCCTAGCAGCGCCACTTGCACTCAAGGTGCAACCAACACTCGAGACATCAACACAAACTGGGGGATGCTTTCCAGGGTCTTGGTTTGGCGGTCACAGCTTGCAGCGTACACTACGCTCACATTAAGAAAGCGTGAATTGGAATAAATTGGTCAAATAAATGAGGAAATAATGGTGAAAACGTTTTCACCCATAAACACCTTGCGGTTACCACCTCCTCTCATTATTTCACCCTTTACTCTCTTCCTTCATGAGGCCAGGGTACGTTTCAATCTCGACTTGTATAAATAGGTCTTACCTATTTCCACCGTGACGACAAGTCTCGGTCGGAGAAAAATAAAACACTCTCGAAAAGGCAACTTTGCAAGCTCTCCAAAAAGCTTTCATCTCTTGCAAGCTTCCTAAGATTTCACTTTCTCGATACAAGTCGAGACACTACTCTCCCGTAATTATTCTGGTCTCAACACCTTTCTTTGCTTCCTCCCCAAATCAATCCTTTCTCCTCCACTTTGTGACCGAAGCAAGTCTAGAACGGCCATTTCTTGGTTTAGGCCGGACTTGCATGCAGATTGATCTCTCGAATCTAGAAAGTGCTCACGTGCAGACATTTGTTTAGGGTTTAAACCAATTTCTCACTCAACTACCGAATTTACCAAAATCGACGGAAACGATTTTTACTCATAAACAATTGACGACCACAAAATGAGGATTGATCTTTCTGTTACAATATCAAATTCCGAGTTTCATTCCTCAAATTTCGCGCAAGCATGGTCGGCTATCGTGCCATCTCCACAAACATTTATCCCGCTCAAGGTCATGATAACTCGTCAATTTTTGGAAGCAATATGACCAATGAAGAGGTCCCAAGACTGGTTGACCTCGACGAGCTCGGAGATCCATGCCAAAAACATGGATCTAATGAAGGATGCGATTAACAACATACTCGACTTCCTCATCAGCCTAACATCGGAGCTAAGTGGTTCATGTTCCCCAGGAGATCAAGAACAGGGGACTGACATCCCGAATGAGCATTCTCAAATCAATGGTTTCGTCACTGACTGGAAGCCAGCGGACCAGGAGGCGACCATGTTGGTAGAAAACTTATGTGAATTGCTACACCTCTCCAAGGACCAGCGAGTAAAAATATTCTCTGCTATTAACTGAATAGACCGAACGCATCACTAGTTCCTCGCACCCACGGGGACTCCAAGGATCCCCGGAAGATCCACCAACAATATTGTTTTCACAGATGACGACATGATGGTAGAGGACGGTCACAACCGGCCTTGCATGTTACGGCCTCGTCAGAACATAGAGTTTCAAGAGCGCTCATTGACACGGGTGCATCTTCCAATGTCATCACTCTCAAGACATTGGAAGATGCCAGGGTGCGACCTAACGAGATCGTACGACAACCCACTACGATGACGGATTTCGAAGGCAACCAAACTAGCACGTACGGCTACATCAACTTGGAGCTGGCAGTAGGGCCGATTCAATCAAGCGTGAAGTTTGAAGTGATTGAAAAAGAACCGTACTACCACATGATACCGGAAGGCCGTGGCTGCACAATCTCAAGATCGTTCCTTCAACATACCACCAATGCCTCAAAACAAGATCAACGGAGAAGTTGTCCGCATCCCCGCTAAGTATCGTCCCCCTATGCACCCGCCATCGCGTAGAAGCACATGGGCCGAAGGAGGGTTCAAAAGGCGTGACGACCAAGATTCACAGTTTTCATACCAAAATGGACATTACTCGAGATAGCGACAAACCGGAGATACTCCACAGAGAGACCGCCTCCCACCGTCTCCTCGAAGGAAGACCCGCCAGTCTCCCGCCACCGGGCGTAACCCGTGCCCGCACCAAGCGAGAGTGCACCCTTACCGCAGGACGAAGCAAAAAGGGAAAACTCACACATTACCACCGCTGTTAGAAATTAGTAGGGGAGACCATGACCCGGTCTCTCCGCCCCAAAGAATGTTTTCACAATAACCAGGAGGAAGTTCCGTACGCCCTCGTAAGCCGCAAGACGGGACCGACTTAACCACCGACGAACTCGAAACCACAATATAGGGAATGAGGAATTCCCGCGACCCGCCCGATCGCCCGACTCTACATTCTCGAACGCCAAAGCTAGTCGACCTACTCAAAGAATACCAGACGTTTTCGCATGGACTTACGAAGAAATGCCTGGATTGGATAAAAACCGGTCACCCACCATCCGCACGTGATACCCGTATCCAAACCACCAAGCAGCTTCCAAGACAATTCGTATAACGACGAGAAGAACAAATCAAGGCGAGGTCCGTAAATTACTAGCCGGGTTTTGTCAAACCTATTCAACATCCCACCCGGTTGGCCAATATCGTTCCGTTAAAAAGAAGAATGGTCGATCGATGTCGTGTCGATTTCGGAGTATCCGAACAAGTGTCACCCCTAAAGACGATTTCCCGCTCCCTAACATCGACATGCTAGTACACACTACCAGTGGACATGGTATGTTCTCTTTCATGGATGGATATAGCGGCTACAACCAGATAAAGATGTATGAGCACGACGCGAGTAAGAATGCTTTCCGAACCCCTCTCGAAAACTTCTATTACACCGTAATGCCTTTCGGTCTGAAGAACGCTGGCGCTACTTACCAAAGCACCATGACTACCATCTTCCACGATATGATGCACAAGCAAGTCGAAGATTACGTAGATGATGTGGTAGTTAAATCGAAGACTCGAGCGGATCATCCGGAAACGCTATGACAAGTGTTCGAAAGATGTCGCGAATACAAGTTGAAGATGAATCCTTTGAAATGCGCCTTTGGTGTCTCTTCGGGGAAGTTCTTAGGATTCCAAGTAACGGTCGCAGGGATAAAAGTTGACCCAGTCAAGACGCAAGCTATCCTCACGATGCCACCACCACAAACCGCAAAAGAGCTCCAGAGTTTCATGGGCAAGGTAAACTACATTCGTCGCTTCATACCGGGTCGGCACTCCATTACCGCGCACCCTCTCGCTGAAAAAAGGAGCGAATTTCACATGGACTACGTCTCAGCAAAAAGCGTACCAGAAGATCCAGCAAACGTTGTCCTCCCCGACCGTCATGAAGCCTCCTATGCAAGGGAAGCCACTATGTCTTTACACAACCTTTAGCGATACCGCCATTGGAGCCCTCCTCGCTCAAGAAGACGACAAAGGAATTGAATATCCCATATATTACTTCAGTCGAATGTTGAGAGACGCTGAACTCAGATACCCCAAAGCAGAAAAGGCGTGTTTAGCGTTAATTTATTCCATCCAGAAGTTCAGGCACTACCTCCTCTCCAACAAGGTGGTGTTAATATCCAAATCAGACCCTGTAAAGTTCCTTCTCTCGAAACCCGCCCTGATAGGGAGGCCGGCTAAATGGATCCTGCACTGCCGAGTTCGACATAACGTGCGTTTCCCCGAGGGCCATAAAAGGACAGGCTGTTACATACCTGTTAGCAGCATTCCCAGGAGAAAACACCGCGGAGTTACGAGAAAATCTCCCGGGAGACCTTCCAGATATATTCTTAGTCAAAAAAGAAGCATGGCTGCTATTCTTCGACGGCTCTTCCACCCCCAACACTAATACTGGAGGAGCGGGTGTGGTACTAGTATCTCCTGCTGGAGAACTCTTCTCGCACTGTTTCAAGCTAGACTTTCCATGCACCAATAACTCAGCTGAATACGAAGCCTTTCTCATTGGGCTATCACTAGCTAAACGAGCCGGGGCCATGCGTTTGGAGATAAGTGGAGATTCCAAATTACTCATCAACAAGGTAAACGGGATTTACGCATTGAAAGAACTGACGCTGGCACCATACAGGGCTGAAGCACAAAAACTACTAAATTATTTTGCCGAAGCAACCATCACACATGTCGGCCGTAGCAGTAACAAGCATGCTGACTGCCTAGCTACACTAGCATCAAAGCTACAGTTCGAAGGATCCGAGGAAACCCTGACAGTAAAACGGCGAACCATAGATTCAACATGGCTTTCACAACCTGAGAAAGCCGAAGACGATGACTGGAGAACTCCTATCATTCAAGAACTCAACAACTCACTTTTCCAAGGGAAGGTCGACCTCAAGACTTTGCGGAATATCTTTATGCTTCAAGATGTTCTGTATCATCGAAATCCAGAAAGCTCTCTGTCAAGGTGTCTCGGAAAAGAGGAAGCAACAACAACTTGAACATGTTCATACCGAAGTCTGTGGAATAACATCAGTAGTAACCCTCTATCGTCGTTTACAACGACTTGGATATTATTGGCCGGAGATGGAAGCCCAATCCCGATTACTCCATAAGGCGTGTCCCAATTGCCATGCGCCCCCATGTCGACATGTAAGTCCTCAACATTAGTCACACTGGGATCAAGTGAGCCGTACATCGGTTTCCTTCGTGACGGCATTCTTCCTACTGACAAAGAGGATGCGTCCAAGCTAAAACAAAAGTCCAAAAGATTCGTGTTCCATGATGGGGTTTTATATCGCAAGAGTTTCGGAGGAAGTCTACTGCGGTGTTTGGGAGGTACAGAAATCCCAGTTATGTTAAGAGAAATGCACGAAGGCGAACACCAAGGGAAACAGAAACTGTTCCTCGCAGATACACGAGAGGTACTACTCGGCCGACCATGGAAGACGACGCAGCTACTTTCGTTCAGAAATGCCGAGAATGCCAGATTCACGGAAACCTCATCCACGCGCCTCCAACATCCTTGCACTCGATAAGTAGCCCGTGGCCCTTTTATAGCTGGGGGACTCGACATCATTGGGAAGATCAACCCGCCATCCTCAAAACATCATGAATACATAATAACCGCGACCGAGTACTTTACCAAGTGGGTTGAAGTTGTCCCGCTGAAAGGAACCACTGGAGCCACGATCGCGGCATTCGTCAAGGAACACATCATCTGCCGTTTTGGCGTACCTAAACACGTCATCACCGACAACGGCACGCCTTTTGCTAACAAGCAAGTACAGGAACTACTTGAGAGGTACGAAATTAAACAAGTCTTCTCTACTGTCTATTATCCCTAGGGAAATGGGCAAGCCGAAAGTACCAACAAGACTCTGATCCGAATCCTCAGCCGAACAGTACACGACAATCCTAGGACTTGGCACGAGCAATTGCCGATGGCTCTCTGGGCGTACAAAACATCTCATAGAAGCTCCACCGGCATGTCTCCCTACTCCCTCGTCTACGGTATAGACGCGATCCTCCCAAAGAGAAATCAAGATCCCGTCGCCGAATCGCCGCAAATGAGTGGACCTCAAATGGAATGAAGCCGAATTACTCAATGCCAGAATCGCGGAACTAGATACTATGGACTCCAGAAGATCCCGGGCAGAGGAACATGCACAAGTATACAGAAACAGGATTTCCAGGGCGTACAACAACCATGTAAAATCCAGGGTTTTCAAGGAAGGAGATTTGGTGCTAAAAACCGCCAAACACATCCAACAAGATGCATCGGCACCGAAGTTTTCTCCCAAATGGGAAGGGCCGTACATAATCACTAAAGTGTATGACAGTGGTTACTACAAGATTATCAAAGAAGATGGGGAAAGCTAGAGGCAGTCATCAACGGAAAGTGGCTTAAGGCATACTATGCCTAATCACTTCCCTATGACATGCTACATCAAAATGTGAACGTCCGACACCCTCTCTGCTTTTACTTTCTTTCTTGCCAATTATCGAATTTCAATACAATCCAACAGATTAATGGAATTTCTTTATTTCTTCAAAAAAAAAAAAAGAGAGGAGCCTTCAAATCTCGTGATACAAATCAGAAAAGCCCATCTAGTAAATTATAATCCCTACAAAATATCATCTTCAACCGACCATGATATCTTTCAAATTACTCTTCAAGTCTCGAGTTAACTCTTCAATCCTCCGAGACTCTGTGGCCAAAGCTTTCTCCTCTTCCAAAGATGGCTTTTGTGGCAGGAATCACACCACCAAGAATACCAAATGGCCGACCTTCACAATATTGAGATGATGCCGCAACCAAATTAATATTAAACTCCAAGGATTCACAGTGGACACCATGTTCTCCCACCTTTGAATGGCTGACTCTGCAGCAAGACGGATGGATATATTCTCCATCTCAAAGAATCATTGGCAAAACACAATTCACTACGGAAACCAAGGCGACGAACATCACTTCACTACGCTCCCCTCTGTAGCGATATGGCCGTATGTCTTCCATATCCTCGTATAAAGGACCACGAATTCTTTCCGCACTGTGAAACCGCCAACATTCCGATAATTGGAGGAGAGACACCTCATACGAGCCCCAAATGACAAACCCGTATAGGGGTATTCATAACAAGAGAGCCCTAAATCAGCGTTCTCCAAGTCTCAGCAGCCAACGAGGTTGGATTTGAAGGGAGGGGAACGACTAGGTCATCCTCGTCGATAACAGTAACGCATGCTCCAACGGGATATCTCTGCACGAAGGGGAAATTTTCTATTCATCAAACAAGCGGTGAAGCGTACGTCGCTTCATCAAGAAGAAGAAAACATACCGAGTATGATTTTCTTAACCCGAATAACCTTTGTTGGGATGCTCCCGCAAGAGTCGACCTCGCACCTTCACTTGGAGAATCTGGCCGGTTAGAAGATGATTCGTCTCCTGTGCGACATGACAAAGAGAGAAACTCAACAAGAAGAACCCTTTCTTAAACGAGGGAGATGATGCAATTACGTTGGGTATGAATACGGAACCTTAAAGAAGGAAAGGAAGTAATGAGGGACATAACGCTTCCAGATTTTTGGCATGGATGATGCCCTGATTGAAGCCGCGCGTAAAGGAAGGCAAAATAAGGAAACTTTGCTATCTATAGAAACACCTACTCCCTCCTTGTTTACACCGGTCCCATCAAGCTCGCGCCAGTCTCCCCAAACTTCCCAACAACCGCCCAAGTCACGCCAGCTAGCACGCTCAGCTTCCCCACCTTGCGCCGGTCCCGCCATCTAGCACGATCAGCTTCCCACTTTGCGCCGGTCCCGCCAGCTAGCACGCTCAGTTTCCCAACTCGCGACAACTTCTCAATGCCGCCCAGCTTCCTGTCTCTTACGACGCTGACTTCCCAATTGTGCCAGCCTCCCGATTTGTGCAAAACTGCCAGAGGCAAGGATCCCAAATCCTATTTATAAAAAGGTCAGACAAGCCTCCTCAATTCTCTTTACGATTTGCTGTTGATAGTTTGTCACCATCTTATGCTTACCTCGCAACAAAGCTCATGTTCCGAGCTAAGCAGGGGACTTAATGTTGATGGTGGTTTTTAAACAAAGGGTAAAATCGTATAAACACCCAAATAACCTAATGTTACCGGTGACACATTTATTAGAACGTTTAATGCATGTATTCAAAGAATTAATAGGGGGTATCTTTTCAAATTAGGGTTACAACGAACAAAACCCTAATTCCCCTCCGTGCCAATGGCAAATCATGCCAGCCACACCTAGCCCAAGCTAGCCGCGCCATGCCAAACGCACTCTGCCTTGGCCCTAGCTATGCTAGTCACACCAAATGCGCCAAAGCATTCCAACCATGCTAGCCGCACCTCCGTGCCAATGGAAAATCATGCCAGCCACACCTAGACCAAGCTAGCCGCACCTCTGCGCCAATGGCAAATCATGCCAGCCACACCAAACGCGCCAAATCATGCCAACCATGCTAGCCGCACCTCCATGCCAATGGCAAATCATGCCAGCCACACCTAGCCCAAGTTAGCCGCGCCATGCCAAACACACTCTGCCTTGGCCCTAGCTATGCTAGTCACACCAAACGCGCCAAAGCATGCCAACCATGCTAGCCGCACCTCCGTGCCAATGGCAAATCATGCCAGCCACACCTAGCCCAAGCTAGCCACGCCATGCCAAACACACTCTGCCTTGGCCCTAGCTACGCTGGTCATGCCACGCCAAGCCAAACACCCTTACCTTGGCCCTAGCCGCGTCATGCCAAAGTAGCGCCCGCACCTAGGCTTGCAAACCGTGCAACCTAGGCCAAATTGGCCACGCATGCCATTGGCACATGCCAACACGCTCGCTGGTAGCTTTTCTCACCAGGGCGTGGCCCTAATGGCCGAGCATGCCATTGGCACATGCCAACACGCTCGCTGGTAGCTTTTCTCACCAGGGCGTGGCCCTAATGGCCGAGCATGCCATCGGCACATGCCAACATGCTCGCTGGTAGCGTTTCTTACCAGGCCGTGGCCCTAATGGCCGAGCACGCCATTGGCACATGCCAACACGCTCGCTGGTAGCTTTTCTCACCAAGGCGTGGCCCTAATGGCCGAGCATGCCATTGGCACATGCCAACACGCCGCCGGTAGCTTTTCTCACTGTGCCGTGGCCCTAATGGCCGAGCATGCCATTGGCACATGCCAACACGCTCGCCGGTAGCTTTTCTCACTGGGCGTGGCCCTAATGGCCGAGCATGCCATTGGCACATGCCAACACGCTCGCGGTAGCTTTTCTCACTGGGCGTGGCCCTAATGGCCGAGCATGCCATTGGCACATGCCAACACGCTCGGCCGGTAGCTTTTCTCACTGTGGCATGGCCCTAATGGACGAGCGTGCTATTGGCACATGCCAACACGCCGCCGGTAGCTTTTCTTACTGTGCCGGGCCCTAATGTCCGAGCATGCCATTGGCACATGCCAACACGCCGGGTAGCTTTTCTTACTGTGCCATGATCCGAATTGGCCACGCATGCCATTGGCACATGCCAAACACACACGCCGGTAGCTCAACTTGCAATCCGTGCAACCTAGGCCAACTTGGCCGTACGCACCATTGTCGCATGCCACACACGCCACTAGCAGCTCTATGCATTGCCACTTACACTCAACGTACAACCTACCACCAAGACATTCCACACATGCCATTGGCACATGCCACACACGCCACTAGCAGCTCTCTCGCATTGCCACTTGCGCTCGAGGTGCAACCCCGCAACAAAGGCATTCCGCACATGCCATTGGCACATGCCACATGCGCCCCTAGCAGCGCCACTTGCACTCAAGGTGCAACCAACACTCGAGACATCAACACAAACTGGGGATGCTTTCCAGGGTCTTGATTTGGCGGTCACAAACTTGTAGCGTATACTACGCTCACATTAAGAAAGCGTGAATAGGAATAAAGCGGTCAAATAAATGAGGAAATAATGGTGAAAACGTTTTCACCCATAAAAACCTTGCGGTTACCACCTCCTCCCATTATTTCACCCTTTACTCTCTTCCTTCATGAGGCCAGGGTACGTTTCAATCTCGACTTGTATAAATAGGTCTTACCTATTTCCACCAGACGACAAGTCTCGGCCAGGAGAAAAATACAACACTCTCAGAAAAGGCAACTTTGCAAGCTCTCCAAAAGCTTTCATCTCTTGCAAGCTTCCTAAGCTTTCACTTTCTGATACAAGTCGAGACACTACTCTTCCTGAACTATTCTGGTCTCAACACCTTTCTTTGCTTCCCTCCCAAATCAACCCTTCTCCTCCACTTTGTGACCGAAGCAAGTCTGGAATGGCCATTTCTTGGTTTAGGCCGACTTGCAGATTGATCTCGAATCTAGAAAGTGCTCACGTGCAGCACATTTGTTTAGGGTTTAAACCAGTTTCTCACTCACCTACCGAATTTACCAAAATCGGCGGAAATGATTTTTACTCATAAACAGAAGAATATCAACAACTCACCAAAGAAGCGGCTGGGGACTGCACATTATTCGGTATCATCATATAATTCCTTCTACTTCTTCCTTCTCCACCCCGGGGACTGTCTTGCACTTCTCGAGAAGTCTACCCGATTTCGAGATCTCACAACACTCTGCGCCCTATAATAAATTAATAAAATGATTAAGATGCAATTATCATGTCTTTGCCGAAATCATTAGGAGAATACTTACCCGTGAACATTCTCTCAAGGCGTTTTTCTTTTATCACCACTAGAAAGATGCTTCAATCTTGGTCAATCAGAGAGCATGTCAGCAGGAGGAAACTCTCGTACCAGGGACTTAACTTCCATCGCAAAGTTATACAAGCGGTAAAGTTGTTGGCGCTAGAAATCTATATAACCTGGGGTTACATACGTAGCTCGGTCGGAACAAGGAAACAAATAATCATTTCCTTCTACGTGCGTGCAATCCAAATGAGCCTTCAGATGTTCAACCGATGGTTTATTCATTCGATGACCTGGAGAACACTGATCAAGACCCATTTGTCGAGATGACCTGTCGATGTTGTATTCTTCCACCTGAAACTTTCCGTGCATTACTGACACTAAATAACCAGGAGTGCAACTCAATATAAATGATTTCTCTCCATCGCTCAGACCGACACCAAGTTTTAACGTGACATTTTCTTCAGAAGCATTGAAAGTGATCAATTGTGAGAAGAGAGGAGGAACCGACACCCAGGGGAGAAAATTAAACTCAGATTCAATGTCTAAAACACTGGTGAGGCGTATCTTGTGTTGTGGCTCGCCGTGTGTACCAACGCATAATCCTAGCATTATCTTGCTCAAGGAAAGCATGACGAGTGTCGACATTTGGTCCTTGCAAGACACTACGAGGAATCGTAGCATAATTATCAAAGTGCTCCCACACCAAAGCTTGGATAAACATTGTATTAGCATATGTTTCAACTTTCATGAAGCCGTTAGAAACACCGGAGTCTATGACTAAGGAGTCTAAATTGGAAAACAAAGAACCCAAGAACAAACTACCGATAGGAAGTTTCTCACCTTTAGCCATTTTAATAGCAAAAGGAATCACAAACGGCTTCAACAAATGTCCACTATCATCAAGAACGTCTCTGGAGAGCCATAAGCATAAGAAGGCAACAATAGTTAATGTACCATCAACAGGTTATTCAGAATTTTATCTCTCGCCAGCAATGCTTCAACCATCGAGCATAGCAAAATTTAGGTGACTTGTTGAACTCATCCATCGTAGCTTTCAAAACGTCGGATATTGTAGTTTCCTTGGTTGAAAGCTCTTCAGGGAAATTACCAGTAATTGGGAGATGCAATAAAGCGACTATATCTTCCAAGGTGATGGCGAATTCACCCCATCTGCATATGAAAGTACGAGTAGAAATGCACCAACGAGCAAGCACAGCCACCATACCTCGTATATCGTAATGGATGACTAACTCTCCAGCGCTTGAACGGCTCGTGTCACCTCGTGCACGATCCAAAGATATCCCTTACAGACTATAACCCAAAGATATGTCTTGCCCATCCACAAATCCGTCAAAGGCTTTCGGGAAAGTTTGAATTCCACATGTGAAGCCGAATAGTGCTTCCCTTGCAAACAGAACCGAATTATTGCTTGAGGGGATACCAATTTGTTATGAGTAGTGCTCCTGGGATTTATGAGGAGCCGAAACGAGGAACCCGAGGGACGTACTTCGGGTCTATACAGAAACACGAAGAACTCATCTTCAGTATTCATAATGTTCTTAAGTCTAGGAATTTCTTCTTCTTCCCCGGGAAGTCCTTAATCATCATCTCTCGGAAGATACGTCTGTAGAAACATCCTCACTGGAAGCCTCCTCCCTAGAAATATCATCTTCAAGTGCCATCATGGAAATCAGTCATCTTCGCAAAGTTCTTTGTAAAATCCATATGCAAATCTCATCAGCACAATGGAATTAAAGCACAACAGAATAATAATTAGGATGCTCACGTCAGTATCTACAAAAATGGTAATCCTCAACCCTTACCTATTTACGGTTTCGCTTAGTCAGTAGTGATAATAACGTAAAACTTCAAAAAACTTGCTCACTATTTAAAAGTCGACACCGACTTTTCATGAAATTATGAATAATTCACATAATCTCTTCATGTGAACATTCACCGATTTTCTACCGTAAACACACACTATAAAATCACAAAATTCATACCGATATCGTTTCATCACATACAATTGTTTGCTTCCAACAATTACTCAAAAAATCAAAATTTGATTTTTAACAAAAAATTTTAAAACTCACGTACACACAATTTTTTTTTTTTTTTACGTGAGTTATTAACTCACGGAATTTTCAAAAAAAAATCTCTCTTCTATTTACGTGAGTTATTGTAAAAAAAATAAATTGTTTTGCTCAAACGAGCGTTTGTAGGGCTGCACATGGGACGGTACGGGCCGGTTCTCTTATGGAACCGGTCCCTGTACTTGGTGTTGACCGGTACCTCATTTTGAGGACCGGTCCCTGTACTTGTACCCGGTGTTGTACCGGTACTTCGGTACCGGTCCGGTGCAAGTCCGGTACCGGTTTTTTTTACCATTTGTGTGAATTCAATACATTTTCCATGTGAAGGTCATAGTGTCGCTCCAATTTTATTAAGATGCGAGTTGAGTGGTTCTGGGAAAGTTGGTCCCAAAGGTAACAGATTTGATCATTCATTGAATCACTGCTAGTGAGGTTGGTACAGAGTGAGGTGTGCTCATATATGGAAATCCGTGATGCTTCCAGGAAACTTCCTCTCTTTTAAGTCCATGGATAAACACCAAATGGGCTAACGCAATTCAATAATTCAAATCCCAACTCACTTCAATACTTAATGTTTAGCCTCATTTGAGACTAGAATTGATTTCATCAAGTATAAACACCAAATTTCTTCTCTTTCAGGTAATTAATTCTCTTGATCTTTTTTTTTGTCGGTCTGCTTCATCAAGTATATATGTAAGTTGATGAGTTAATTAGCAAAAAAAGAAAATTCTTACCTAAAACATTTTTGTATTTTAGTTTAGTTTTATGTAACAAGAACCATCTTCTCCCCTGCAAACAATATCATACAACTCTTCAATAACAGATTTAGCAACCCGTAATTTTTATTTTCTTTCAAATCTTATATACTTCTGCTACTGTTGATGCAATTTTAATCTCTGCTTCTGTAATTGCTTGAATTTCAACGAGACGGTCCTAAACCATCCAGGAATTGAAACCCATAATTCTTCAATTCCTCATCTTAACAGCCGAACACCTCATCTTAACGGCTGAAATACACCTAAGTACATATGGGACGGTTCCTACGTACTCCCCTAGAACCGGTGTCATGCTGGGTCTAGACCGGTTCTCAAATTCCAAGATCGGTGTCTCAGACCGGCTAGACCGGTTCCGGTTCGGTATTTCCGGTTCCTGGCCAAGTCCGGTTCCTGGCCGGTATTTCCGGTTCTGGCCGGTCCAGTACTCTCAACCGGTTCTTGTGCAGGCCCTAAGCGTTTATTTATGAAACGAGGGTCTTTCCTATTTTTGTAAAAGTCCACATATTCCAAATAAAATTTTGAAAGTTCACAAACAAAATTTTATCATAAGGTGCAGGTCTATTTCAAAATATCTTGGGATTATTGTTTATTACCTTAACTACGAATGAACATACGTTTCTAAAGGTATTTGTGTGAAAGTTCACACTTTGAAAGTAAAATTTTGATTTTCATGAAACCTCATAAACAAAATTTTCTATACTTTTAACTAGACGATGTCTATTCAAAAATATGTACATATCTCTTTCATGTTAAGGATTATTGTTCGTTTCCAAAACCGACGGACGGGCGACCATTTGTTAAAAACAATTTTTTCATAAAACCTATACATACACGTATACCTATGGGATTTTATTTTCAAAAACTCATGAATGAACAGCAAACTGACCAAAAATAAATAAATCACGTACCTTTGTCGAGCGCGGAAATCGGCGGCGACATTCGATGGCGATGGAGCTCCCAAGATACACACAAAAAAAAAAATTATCTGCTCGAGCGTGATAGAGTAGAGGTGGAGTTGGTCGGTCATCTCAAAGAAAAATAATTTTTTAGGTCTCTTCCCTTTTATATCAATTTTTTTTTCCAAAAACCTAATAAAACAAGGATTTCCTTTTTTAGGCCGGGCCCGTAAATACTAAACCGACCAAAAACTGAGCGACCGATCGTCCAAATCAGCAGTGCTTCATCTATCCATGCTCATGAGATGACACTCTATCTTACTTTCAGGGTCCTTACCTGAGCATTTGCTCGTACATGACATCATTGAAGCAAATCAGGGATTCTGAGAATACCTTTGTACGACCGAGTTTAAGTGCTTATCTCGTCAACTAGAAAATCACTATCTAATGCTTACTGCGAAACATGACCTGTCTCTCACTAAGCGGGGACTTAATCTTGAAGGTGGATTTTAGACAAAGGTCAAAATCGTAAAATCATGATACCGCATGTTTCGACGCGCTTCTAAAACGCATGTGACGATTCATATTTTATGATCCGTGAACCGTTTCACGAACTCGATCGAGTGAGTATTCCTCTCGAGCCATGATGAACATGTTTCTCGAAAGGCCTCCCCGGCTGAGCGTTCGATGCTGCACATTTCATCATGCCCTCTATGTAGAATAAAGATTGGGCGGTTCTCTGGACATAATTGTTTGTCACAGGTCTTAACTCCTTCAGGACGTCGGCGATACTCGTTGTTCCCTGACTACATAGAGGACCCACCTCTACATAGAATAACGATTGGGAGGTTCTCTGGACATAATTGTTTGTCAGAGGGCTTAACGCCTTCAGGACGTCGGCGATACTCGTTGTTCCCTGACTATGTAGAGAGACCGTGTATAGATTCAGGAGGCTCTCTAGACATAATTGTTTGTTAGAGGGCTAAACGCCTTCAAGACGTCGACGCTCCACGTTGTTCCCTGACTATACACCTTTCAGAACGAATATGATGCTACAACTATCTCATATCTCGATTCTTCAAATAGATTAATTCTACCGTGACATTCATCCACCGAATTCCTAGAAAATAATCTATTATATCTCATTACTCCGTTCCCTGAATTCCCCAGCTGAATTCATGGATTAGTAATAGATAACCATTTTATCTCATTACTCCGTTCCTTGAATTCCCGACTAGAATTCATGGATTAGTAATAAATACTCAATTAATTTTATTACTCCGTTTCATGATCTCGGGAGCGATATATATAAAAAAGGAGACTCAAAGTCAAGTTACGAGTCGGATATCGGGAGACTTCAAGTGAAAGAGGCGCACTTAGCCCCTACCGAGAAGAAGTTCAGGAGCTGATATCGAAAAGAGGGAGTACCGTCATCGAGCATACAGGTAGAACCACCAACCGCCATGCCGACGCATTGGCTACCTTAGCTGCAAAGATGCAGTTGAATGAAGCGGACGAAGGGACAGTAGTAGTAAAAAAGAGGGTATTGAGGGGTGATTTTAGTTCTGGTTCTACCCGTCCTAGCTACACCAAGTGACCTCAGCTTTCTAGGAATAGTAAGAGAGAGAGAGTTGCCTTTCCATTGTACCTTGTCCTTTCTTATATAGACTTTCCCAAAAGTCCCTCCTCTTATGACATCATGATACATGTCCTAAACCCCCTTAATTACCTCTAATGCCATTTCTTAACATAACCTCCTCCTTATTCATTAATCCCTTCCTTGTCCTTCATTACTCATGGGTCTTTTCTCATTGTATTTGGGCTTAGTCCCCAAGTCCCCATATCTCATACTAGGCTTACCTCCCCCCTTAGGGGCACCCCGAGCCCGTTAAGGGGTATTATTTTTCATGTATCAACATTGGTCCCCTGACTATTGGGTTAATTGCAAAATAACCCAGTAGTCATAAGATTTCCTTTAGCGCCTCTTCTCTTTTTGTTCGGGGGCTAAGTATGGGAGTTCCCTCCCCTTTTATTAACTCCAAGATCTCAGGCGGCATTTGATCTTCCGCATTGTGCAAGCTTTTCCTCTCCCCTTTTTCAGTTGCTGCCGGTTATTGTTCCATTCCGTAACTGCCACGTTCGGATTTCAGGATCCTTATATATAGACCCACTGATCCACTCTCCCTTTATCTTTCCTTTTTATAGTCCTTCTCTTCCTCTCATTCTTAACACTCATACACGCTCCATGTCTAGTACTTCTACCAGTAGTAGTTCATCTGATGAATCTGACGAGTCTAAAGGAATAATGAGCGCGGGTTCCTAAGAAGCCGAGTATACAGAGCAGGACGAGATTCTGCTACCCCCTCCAGCGGATGGTCGGTCGTATACAATCGTGGAGTTCACTGGCGGCCCTGATCTGAAGCGCTCCTTAAAGCTTAGGGGGCTTCGTGGAGGTAAGCGCGTTATTCCTTTTGACGACATCTTAGTTCCTCGTCTCCTAAACCCTTCTGTGTTGCCTTATCCATCCGCCCCTGGGTGGCTTTTTCAACCCGAATCGAACACCATGGATGCTTTCTCATTTGAAAGCGTGTCGCGAATGGCGATCAACCGCGGTAACTATGATCTTCCTTCCATCGATATTCGTTCTAAATCGAAAACTCATCTGATATGGCCGCACTGGACATCTTATATCCGCTTCAACCCTGGTCACGCGGCTATCCTTCGTCAAGAAGGTATTGATGAAGCTATAAATTCATCTCTTAAGCGTGAAGTAAAGAGGTGCGAGACGCGATCCGAATCGACTCTTCGTCGTTGGGCTCCTCCCCCACCATAGTCTCTTTACCGCGTGGGGGAAGAAACCGTGGTTTTAGAGGATGTAGTCGCCCTTACAGGGTTACCTATTCATGGTAGCCATTCATACGACGAGGCGGCGGTTTACGAAGCGCTGATTGATGAGGATAAAGCGTTATGGGATTATTTATTAGACTGCAAGGTTGCCTCTCGAAGCAAGCTGGTGAGGAAGGACCAGATGCCGGTGAAAAAAGGTGAGGAACGGGGGATTGCTAGCGCTGGTAAGAAAGGAGCATCATCATCTTCCCCCAAGAGGAAGGCTGTATTGGTTAGCTAGAAGAAGAAGAAACCTCATTCGGCGCGCCCACAAGGTGAGCGCTTGCTTGCCAGCTCTATTCGTGCTCACGAAGCGATTCACGACTCGTCAACTAAACCGCCAAGAACGGCTTCCGAGTGGGTCACTAAAACCAGTCGACGCTCTTCCTTTCCCCTTTGGATTAAGTATTGGGCTCCACGGTTGGTGGAAGGGAAAGTGTTTCCCCCCTAAGCGGAAAGAGATAAACCCTCGTGTTGAATTAGCCGCTTATATCCTATTCTGGCTTGCCATGATATATTTGAGTACAGTCCCCAAGATACGATCAAAAGTGAACTCGTACCGATGGCAATGATGTTATCTCGCAGCGTCTCCTTCCCGCTCGCGCCGATATTTTTAGGTGGCTTGTATCGCCATTTGGACTTGTTTTTTCAAGACCTCCAGACAGTAGGTTCGAGCCATAAGATCGAAACCTACATCCCTGCTTCTTTTATGCAAGCGTGGTCTTGGGAACATGTTTCTCCGTACGCGCCTGATCCTAATGAGTTAGCAGTTCACCGCGAAGAAGATGTCCAACAGGATGATGGCCCGATCAAGAGGGTCCCGGTTACTTATGGCTACTCGCGGATGGCTCTTTGGAATGGCAGGGGGAAAGTGCCGAAGGGCGATATAGGCCAGTTCATGGATGTGGCTAAAGATTTGTAGGATCATAATATCGCAACGGACAAGGTTCGCGTGATTAATAAACGACGGTGTCGCGAGGGAGTCGCAGGGAGCTAAAATAAACGACGCGATGAATAACGACAAACAAAACAATTGGAAGACATGAAACCTGGCGAGGGTTAAGAAGTGTCGCGAGAATGAATATTCGTGCACTTGCGACACTTCACGAGACATTCCCGAAAATAAAGGATAGCTTAGCTGTCATCCACTATGTATTACCCTATATAAAGGGCTAAATGAGTCTGTTGAAAGGGGGAGATCTTTTTGAATTGTGAAGCAAGTCATTAAGAGAGAGAAAGTTTAAGAGCGCTTTAATTTCCAAGTGTAATTCTATTGTACTGTGTAAACATTTCATGGAATCCATTAATAAATATTCTTGATCACACATCTTTCAATGGATTAGTCAAGCAAAACCGAGTAAGGGGTGTAGTGTGGGATTTCTGCAACTACATATGCGCTAGAAACAGGGACGATCATTTGTAAAAGGGAGAAGATTGCAATTAAAGTCATTTGAATCGGGAAAATGAGAAAGGAAAATCTTAAATCGGATGAAAAAGATATGGCATGCAGACACGAACACAAGAGTAATGATTAGCGAATTTCATGAAAATATCAAAGGAAGAATACACAAACGGGATTTCAAGGAAAGAAGATTACGGATAGAGAAATGGCATCACCTTTGAAGGATTGGGAAAAGCAAGAGATAACATTCACGGCGGGGAAATATCCAAAGAAAATTTGGATCACACATCTCCACCGGTGATCACAATAAACGCGTATAAGGAAGGAGAGGAATCGGAGAACACGGTGAAAACATGGGTGGTGAATGGAGTTTTAATCGATACGAAGTCTGGTGAACATCATGTTCTATCACGCTTACAAAAAGATGGGATATAAAGACGAAGATATGATTTTCGCATACAATATTCAAGGTTTTGGTAAATCCGTAACAAAAGTTAAAGGGGAGATAAGAATACGTATTCCGTTAGGAGGAATTGAAACACAGGTGACATTAAGTGTAGTGGATATGGAATCACCGTACAACATATTACTAGGAAGACCATGGGTACATGCAATAAAAGGCCGTGGCGTCGACGCTTCATCAATGTATCAAGTTTCCTACACCCACCGGAATTGGCAAGATCAAAGGGGATGCTACTAAAGGAAGAATATATTATCAAAATGAAGTAAAGTGTTGCGAGGAACAAGTAAACAAGCGAAAGAATATATCAAAGTATCGCAAAAAGATGGCGAGGGTGGCTAAGAAAGAAGAAGAGTTTAGAGTTTATATGATAAGAGCAAAGGAAGGAAAAGGCATACCTAGCGAGACCTCGGGAGAAGAAAATGATCTTGCGAAAGAACCAAAAGGACCAACCCCTATGGGAGAACCGAAGGCCGCTTACGTCGCGCGAGAACAAACCAAAGAAGTGAATATTGGAACTAAGGAAAAACCCAAGATGCTAAAGATTGGAACTAACATGGAAGCAAATTGAAGGGCAAAATATAGAGTTGTTTGCTTAATGCATTTCGAGATAAGATGTGGAAATCAACTCCATTATATCCGCAAGCTAACGGCCAAGCGGAGGCAACAAACAAAACAATTGCCGATATCTTTGAAGAAAAAGTTGGAAGGACACAAAAGGGGATGGAAGCGAACAAGTACCCAATGCAAGTATGGGCTTATAATACAACTAGAAGAGAAGCCACAGGAATGTCCCCTTTTTGCTTAACTTACGGAGTTGAAGCGGACTCCCAACGAGGTCGTGATTCCGACAACCAAAAAAGAGGTTTGGGAGAAAAATCTTAGCGCGGGCAACATTCTAATCAAGTTGGATGAATTGGAAGAAAAACGAGAAAAGGCATTGCGACACATGGAGAATTATCAAAGATCAAGCTAGAGAATATAACAAGCGTGTAAAAATACGTGAGTTCCAACCAGGAGACTTGGTGTTGCGAGAAACCCCAATATATCAACGTGAAAGTGGAGGCAAGTTGGCGAGAAAATGGGATGGACCTTATATCATCAAAGAGGTAGTTGGTACAGGGGCATATAGATTGATGGATCCTGAAGGAAAAGATGTGGGACAAAAATTGGATAGACCATGGAATAGATTATATCTAAAGAAATATTACCCATAAAAATGGGAGAGGAAAAATGAATTAAGATGAAGTACTTCTACGCAAAATATTTGCGAAATTCAATAAAATGCAGAGAAAATCCGCGAAGATCTCGCGATAAGAATAACAAAGAGTCATGAATGGCTTAACAAAAATGAACGAACAAAAGAATGGGACGAACCTTTATGGCGTACACCCTAGTTCGCGAATAACATTTCGTAAGAGGCAAATGTAAGACCTAAAGTGCGTCATATAAGGGGGTATCTCTCGACATGGCTCAGGGGGGGAAGGTTACACCGCTCCTGAAGCCTGAGTCATGAAAATTTGGGGCCCATGAAAGCCTACCCTAAGAGGTACCTTGGATTCCCAACTATATATATAAGGTTATACCCTGGTTGGGCGACCGAGGGTCTCTTCCAAGGAGTCGATGTATGCTCAAGGCGCCGAGGTACACGGTTGAGCCGAGTGCCCGGATGGATGAACCTACCCCGGCCATTCTTGGCAAGTCTTGGCATATGTTGCACTCGCCCGAAGAAAACTCCATTTTAGGGTGCAGCCTCGTAACCATAAACCCTATAGGTATAAGGGATAAGAGGCTGCGAAAACAACTGGTTGTTGTTAAGACCGGATGGGAGGAGCTAGTCTTGTATGGCCGATGTTTCGCCTCCTTGAAGGGGCAACCGGGGAGATGATAAGGGCGATGCTCTCCATTAGGGGAAGTGTCAAAACAAACGCAAATGTCATAAGGCTATGTTTTCGCAAGAGAATTTAGGCTTGTCATATTTGTGCAATGATCTGCGAGAGGCAATAATACTAACGCGAGGGTAAGGCGAGATCAATGGGTCTTTACACGACAGTGTACGGACGTCCTGCGATTTCGTCGCAAGACGGCAATGTCATGGGGCTTTATGTTCGCAAGGATATCTAGACCTGTCATATTGTCGCAACTAAAACATCCTGCAGAGGCAAAAATACTTGGAAAATGATAAGGCAAGATCAATGGGTCTTTACATGCAAGTGTAAAGACGTCCTGCGATTTTGTCGCGATGAAAAGGTGGCGGGGAGGACCTCTAATTAGGGAGGTCTAACTTGGAAGACCACACAAAAATGATAAGGCAAGGTCAATGGGCCATTGCATGAAAATGTAAAGGCGGACTCAAGACCTTGTCGCAACAAGAAGAGATAAAATAAAGACTACCGAAATGATAAGGCGAGAAAAGTAGATTTCTCCATTCATGGAGATACTGCACCTCGTCGCAATATAAAATTCGACATCGATGAAGAATACATTTCAAAATGATGATGACTGAGTAAAGATCATTTCGTAAAATTGAAGGCGAATAAACTTGCGAGATTATAGTCATAGTTAAGAAGAAGAAAATAAGAGAATTATTCAACAAGGGATTTAATCTTTCAAAACAAAAAGACAACAATCCTTAGAAAAGTTATAAAGCGCAATTCTCTACATCAATTTTATCATCTTCACCAATAATTTTCTACATTTCAAATGCAGAGAATGGAATTTCGTCGGAAATTTTTTTTTCAAGAAGATTTTTATTGACAACTTCGGCATTGGTGACATCTTCGCCGCTTTCATAATCATAATCATCATCGGAGAGTTGGGGACTTCATCATCACTTACTTCTAAAGGTTTGACACGAAACAGGTTCAAGAGATTTAGACAATAAAATGTCATTCACAATGACCTCGGCCTTGAGATGAAATTGACGAAGGAGCGCTTTTTCTGCTGATTTTTACTATCTATGTCCTTACAATCGGACATATAGTCAAATCTCCTTTCGGCACGATCGCGAGAAAGAGCAAGGGAAGTAGCAAGCGACCCATTTTCTTTGCGAAGTTTAGAGTTGTCCGACTTGAGAGTAGAAATAACGAGCGAAGCTTTTTTCTCGAACTGCATAACAATTGAATAAGTAAAGGTTAAAAGACAATCTTAAAGATTATGGGATTCATAAATGAATTAAGGTAGTCAAATAATATGACTACCTTCCTTTTGAGAAACAAGATGTTTGAATAAAAGACGAACAACTATTTCCCAATCGGTCCATGGCGTCATCGAATGTGTCCCCAACTAAGCCCTCCAGACGAGATCGCAAAGATTTTTCGTTGGAAATAAGTATGGCATTCTCAGTAACAAGCGAAGAATTGGATTTTTCTAGAAGAGAGGCGAGATATATCATTACTTAATGAGTCTTGACTCTGAGCTAACGCGATGTTTTCTTTAGACAAATTATTTATTTGGTCGGCAAAGATATGTATGAAGACTATTTAAGTAGTTATATTGCTCCATCCAAGCGTCTCTCTCAACACGAACTTCTTCACCAATGGATTCCAATTGATATATCTCCATTGTTCGTTTCTGGTTTTGGGCTTGAAGAGCAGACAAGGGTTTGAGATAAAAAAAAAAAAAAAAAAATGATGGGGTGGCGAGATTATACCTTTTAACTCCTCATTCTTCCTGCGAAGATTATCACGGTCTAGCGAGATGTTGTGAAATTTTTGATTTTCAAGGTGGAAACTCACATCTCTCTTTCGACCATAGCTTGGAGATCATTCCTCAATCTAGTGATTTCTTGAACCAAAGATGCTTGCGAAATCCTATCAGACCAAGATGTTTACTTAGAATCTCGCAAACATCGGACTTGACAGGTCGACGGAAGTTTTCCGGCATCATTCACAAGATCTCGAAAGGACTTTGAGAGCCACTTCTATCCCTTCCAAGTTTTCTTTGGTAAGAGGGATTTGCTCGGAGGAAGAAGCAATAATAGCAATGGAAGGAGGAGACGGGCCATCTTTCATCAAGGCAACACACGGGGAAAGGAAGTCTCGGGAAGGATGATGGCCGGAGAAATGTCGAGGCATGAATAGTAGGATTATTATGAGGAGCTTGATCTGCGAAGAGTTCAGGCATAGGAATGCTGTCATCGCAATGTTCTCGAGAATCAGCCAAGAAATCATCTTGCGATGATCTTGCAACCGGAGAAGAAGGTGTAAAGGAGGGAAAGGAAACACTGGGAGTAACAGGCTTGGGTTGGCGAAGTCTTTTAGGAGTTTTGTCAATACTTCCATCATCCTGCGAATAACAAGTTAAATAAGAAACAGAGGCAACAATATATTGTTAATAAAAAACAAATGTTTCTTAAATACCTTGTCACTCGCAGGCTTTCTCTTTGAAGCCATAGATTTTACTCGCGAAGAGGGCTTTGATTGCGCAAGGGATTCTTGTTGCGAAGTAGATTTCGACGGCGAGCCCAAAGAAAGAAGAGGGTTCTTCACGGTAAATTTAGTTCTCCGGCTGGTTCTTGCTAAATAACAATGGCGTAAAGGAAACTACAAAATTAATCATACCAATGTGATTTTAACAAAGAAAGATAATCTCAAAATTAATCAACCATAAAATCAGTCAGATATGGCAAGATTAACAAACCTAGACGCCATGAGAACGACAACTGATAAAAATGGTAAAGAAGATGGTGAGAGAAAATAGCAGCCGACACTTGCAGAGTGATGAAGAAGAAGAACACTTGCATTTGCGAAGAAGAAGATGAAAAAGAAAAGGAAAATTCTTCACAGGGGACACTCCTATAAATAGACGAGAAAAATATTACGAACGGATAACATTAAATGCACCGGTAAAAGGGGTAAATATAGACACGTGTAAACGGTCACTACTAAATCCAAGAAAACCAGGCAAAAGGAATTTCAGTAGGATCCAAATATCGCACAACACATTTCCTAATAAACGAGAAGAGCTTGCGAGATTGATTATTTTCCGTAACTCATGAGGCAAGAAATGACACTTCATATATATATTACAAAGAAGCTCCAGAACTTAGCCAAAAGAATAGAGGCAAGTACGTACTTTTCAAGAAAAGTATTCTTTCGCTCATTCCTTCACCAATTAAAACCAAGGATTATTACAACAATGAATTTTTCCTTCAAATCGCTCTTCAAGCAATATTCAAGGAAAAAGAGGCAAGATGTAGGATCATAATATCGCAACGGACAAGGTTCGCGGGATTAATAAACGACGGTGTCGCGAGGGAGTCGCAGGAGCTAAAATAAACGACGCGATGAATAACGACAAACAAAACAATTGGAAGACCTGAAACCTGGCGAGGGTTAAGAAGTGTCGCGAGAATGAATATTCGTGCACTCGCGACACTTCGCGAGACATTCCCGAAAATAAAGGATAGCTTAGCTGTCATCCACTATGTATTACCCTATATAAAGGGCTAAATGAGTCTGTTGAAAGGGGGGAGATCTTTTGAATTGTGAAGCAAGTCATTAAGAGAGAGAAAGTTTAAGAGCGCTTTAATTTCCAAGTGTAATTCTATTGTACTTTGTGTAAACATTTCATGGAATCCATTAATAAATATTCTTGATCACACATCTTTCAATGGATTAGTCAAGCAAAACTGAGTAAGGGGTGTAGTGTGGGATTTCCTGCAACTACAAGATTTTTTACCGTTTCCTTATCAAGATGGCCGATCTGGTCCAGCTCATTACGATTTCACTGCGTCTTTTGACACGTAGCTAGACTCAACAAATCTCTTGACAAAGGTCGGACTTCGACTTCGGTGATGGCGGTCTTGCACCGGTTATCTCCCTGGTTTTCATGCTGGTAAATTCATTTTCCATGTCTTATAATCCTGACCGAGCAGCTCGGCAAGTTAGGTTTGATCAAGGAATTCTCCCGCTTTCCCTCCCCGGGTAAGCGCTGATATTAGGGAAGTCATTGCAAGTTTTAATCGCTTTGTCTTCAAGGGGACGGTTTGTTTGGGTGACCGAGGGATCCATTTTTGTTTAAGCAGCCTATCCCCGAGCGCCCCTTAGCTGTCACCGAGGGCGCCCATGAGTATCAGCTTTTCATGCGTCGCCCAGCTTTGAATTTCCTTTTGCGAGAACCATCTCCTCCTCGTGACTTGTCTTATGAAGACCTTCGGACACTTCATGCATCTGGCCGGATCAAACTTGATGATGTCGTGGCTGCGCGCAAGACCTCCTCTCGTTCCCGCTACTAAGGGTCGTCCCTTAGAGTCTTTGGTGACTTCTTGGGATCCCCCGAAGGACGCCCAAAGAAGGGATCGAAGTCTTTTACGATCGTAAACCTCCCGGCTTGATGTGCCTAGGCCACTTTTATTAGTTCCCTATCAATGCCGGATTTGTCTTCTCACTTGTTACTTGTTATGATTTATGTATGTTTGATTCTTATTAAAAGCAAATGGTGGGAATCGCATTCTCAGGTAGCTCCTCTTTCCAATCGCGTGGGCCGGAAGGCTCCCTCTTACGTAATTGAGGAGTCTTTGAACATGCCTGAGAGTGATTGGACTGAGAAGAGTCTCGCTAAGAAGGCCAGACGAGAAGCATCCAAATTATCTGCTCCGCGCCCTTGTTCCTCTGCTAATATCTCATCTTTGCAACCAGAGCAAACTCGTCGGAGAAGCGCGTCGCAGCCTCCTAGGATCCTTGGTGGCAGTCTGACTCCCTCGTTTGTAGATCAATTAAGGGACCTTGGGGTTGATCGTTCTATGGGTACCGGCTGGGTATCCCCGAATCTTCACATATCATCAGTTCACCCTCTTCGTCCGAGACTGTTCAAGGCTGTCAGAGGTGAACCTCCGGTATCTCCCAGTGTTGTTTTGCAATCAATGAGACCGTCCAGGTCTAGCCAGTTAGTTTTTGGTGGGTCCTCATCCCACGTGGCACCGCCTGCGGGTGATCCTGAAGGTAATTTGTACAGCCCCTATTTAATACGTGTCTTTGTTTTCATCATTCTTCTCTCCTCTTCCCCCCCTTTTTTTATAAATCTGAGTTATTTTTCGCAATGGTGCTCATTTCCCATATTTCAGGTTCTGCTAGTGACTCTGAGTCATCTTCTAGCTCCTCCTCGTCTCGTCCTAAACATGTTGATTTTCCGCTTGATTCGTCAATCCCTGAGGTTAGTCTTTATATCTTTTTCTTTTGAATTGTATTATATATATATATATATATATATATATATATGTTTTTCCTAAGTCTTCACTATTGGTGCCAGGATATGGGTGACAAGCGCAAGAATACTAGCAAACCCGAAGGTCCTGACACGGATGGTGTGCGGCGCGTCGTCCAAGGTGGAGACGAATCTACCTAGCGCGCTCGTCTAGATGGTGGTGGTTCTTCCACTTCCTTGGAGAAGCGGACTGTTGTTCCCGACGTTCAAGATGTTCCTATCGTGCCAAAAAATCCCGAGGATGCGCGGATTTGTTTCCCTTTAGTAATGAGTGCTTTCTTAGGTTGGGTGTGGATCCCGCCACTCATACACTAGTCTACGGTTTCTGGGTGCCAACTGTTTTCACCACTACTTATAGGGATATCGTGGAGCTTGGTGGCGGTCATATGGCGAGGGTGGATCTTTTGGATGTTCGCTCTTTGTGCTACATGACTAAAAATCTCTTGAAATCGCCAACCATCTTACGCGAGTAGGGATGATCCTGTTGAGGCGGCGACAATGCATGGCTAGGAGGACACCGTTCGGTCATCGACCAATATCAAGTTCTCGATAGCGTGGTTGGAAGAACTGTTGGTGAAGGTGAAGAGTCGCAATGACCCTCATGTTCGGCTCACAGGTCAGATTTCTAAACTGGAGGAGGAACTGGAGAAGCGTTCCAAGACGACTGCCAGCAGGAAGAAGGCGCTGGATCAATTAGTGGCTGATGTGGGGGTAGCTAGCGACGAGCTGATTCGGGCTGAAACCATGGAGGATGCAGCTCGTGAGGAGCTTGAGAAGAAACGGCAGGAGCTGTCCGCGCTTTAGGCCTCTTAATGCATCGTTTTTATGTTTCTGTTCCTTTGATTATATTGAACTCTTGTTACTAGGATAGTTTTTCATTATTGGTGTGTTGTTATTGTTTGTTGTTTTGTTTTTGTTTTTTTTTTGTTGGGATATTACGATTTTGTTTGGTTAATATTAAATTTTATTAGCATTACGTAATTTTATCGGCCTTGACTCTTTTATTTAGTGATGTGTTGGCTACTTATGCTTGCCTCCCCCCGAAGTATTGCTTAAGCGCGTCTAATCCTTCCTTGGTGAGGTGGGTGATGCGCAGGTTAAGCGCGCCAATTTCCTCACTTTTTTTTTTCTTAATAAATGGGCTGAGATGGGTGAGCACCTTTGCGAGCGTGTCTACTCCCTCTTTTTTCCTCTTTTTTTTTTAGATGGACAATGTTGGGTAGGGTAGGGCTTTAGTGAAACGCGCCTACTCCCTCCCCTTTTTTTCCCGGATAAATGGGGTTGGGTGGGTAGGGTTTTGGTTAAATGCGCCTACTCTCTCTTCTTCTTTAGATAGATGGTGTTGAGATGGGTAGGGCTTTGGTTAAACGCGCATACTCCCTCTTCTTCTTCAGAAAGACGGTGTTGGGTAGGGTAGGGCTTTGGTGAAACGCGCCTACTCCCTCCCTTTTTTTTTAAAGATTATTGGGGTTGGGCGGGTAGGGTTTTGGTTAAACACGCCTACTCCCTCTTCTTCTTCAGATGAATGGTGTTGAGATGGGTAGGGCGGTGGTTAAACGCGCCTACTCTCTCTTCTTTTTTCAGGTAGGTGGAGTTGGGTAGGGTAGGGCTTTGGTGAGACGCGCCTACTCCCTCCCTCTTTTCCATATAAATGGGGTGGGTGGGTAGGGTTTTGGTTAAACGCGCCTACTATATCTTCTTCTTCAAATAAATGGTGTTGAGATGGGTAGGGCATTGGTTAAACGCGCCTACTCCCATAATTTTTCGCGATTAACCGGTGCCCTTGGTATTCCCGTAGTCTTAAGATGTCTGTCCACCACCGAGCGCCTTGGCGTTCCCGTAGCCTTTGTAGATTTGTCGGTTGATCGGGCGCCTTTGGCATTCCCCGTGACCTTTTTGTAGATTTGTCAGCCGACTGGGCGCCTTTGGCATTCCCATAGCCTTTGGTAGATTCGTCAGTCGATCAGGCTCCTTTGGCATTCCTGTGACCTTTTGTAAATTTGTCAGCCGACTGGGCGCATTTGGCATTCCCGTAGCCTTTTGTAGATTTGTCAGTCGATCAGGCGCCTTTGGCATTCCTATGACCTTTTGTAGATTTGTCAGCCGACCGGGCGCCTTTGGCATTCCCGTAGCTTTTTGTAGATTTGTCAGTCGATCAGGTGCCTTTGGCATTCCTGTGACCTTTTGTAGATTTGTCAGCCAATCGGGCGCCTTTGGCATTCATGTAGCCTTTTGTAGGTTTGTCAGTCGATCGGATGCCTTTGGCATTCATGTGACCTTTTTTAGATTTGTCAGCCGACCGGGCGCCTTTGGCATTCCCGTAGCCTTTTGTAGATTTTACAGTCGATCAGGTGCCTTTGGCATTCCTGTGACCTTTTGTAGATTTGTCATCCGACCGGGCGCCTTTGGCATTTCCGTTTGTAGATTCGTCAGTCGATCAGGAGCCTTTGGCATTCATGTGACCTTTTGTCATCACATTGCATACGAATTCCAAAAAGAATTTATTCTTACTTCAGAAAAGGGAAGACCAACAACAATTTGTAGTTTCATCTTTCATACTCTCTCTACTCCTTCCCCTCCGTTTTTTAGTGACGAGGAAAGGGTCACGCTCAATTGCTTGCTTAGTTGCCTCGAGCTCTCCCGGAGGCGCGCTTTCGTTCAATATGCTCCTTATGGCGAAACATTCTTCCGTCGGGTATCCCAACCTTCATGATAGTGACAAGACTTGGTCGCGTTCTTGTCCATCTTGTTGACGTCTACCACCTGTCTGGGGCAGCTGGATTTCCTTTCCCATAACCCACTGATTTAGTAGTTCGATTGCACGTTCCCTATTGCAAGGCGTAAGAGGTGGTGGGTTTGAGTCTCGCCTAAACTATCCACCTCTCCCTTGGCTTCCACCGGTGGCTTGGAATTGGTCCCTTCCATCCTTCTTGGTGTTGGGCCTTACGTTGCGTGGTGTCTCCAATACAACGCTGATTGTGTGATGCCAAGTAAGGACTGTGGGTTATGCTTCTACGTGATCGGCGATCCTTTCGTTTGCTTCTTCGAGCTCGACAAAAGTTTGGAATCAAATTGATCAAACTTCCCTTAAAAGTCAGAATCATTCGTCATGCGCATATCTCAACAAGCGCTCCTTCACCGATGTCTTCATGACAAGTCTAGTGCCGATCGGAATCGCAAAATGTATCTCCCTATTTCCTTTCCTATCCGTTTATGCCTTACTGCTCAAATCTATGTCGTGATTTTCCTCTTGGTGAGTAAAATTTCCCGAGAAAAAGTGTGGACATGGTTGGCCAGGAATCCACACTTTCCGCTTTTAAATTGTCATACCAAGCGAATGTTGTACACAGTAATGACTTGGAAAATTCCTAAGACACAACCTTTTATCGAGAGAACTTTTGTCATTCATCGCCGATAGAAACCTCGTTGAGGTGTTCTCGCGCGTTTCCTTGTCCATCGTATGTTTTGAATTTCGGAGAAGTGTAGTCCTCCTGGATACGGATATTCTTGGATACTCGCTGGGTATGGACTGCTTACGAGGCAGTGATTGTCTTGTTTTATCACATGGTAATTTTGTTCAAAGTATCTTGTCATTTCTTCCCGTGACATTGTTGTTGTCTTGTCAGTTTTGTGTTATTTGCCTTTTTTTGTTTCTTAAGGAGCGCTTTGGCTTGCTATTACCGCTTGTGCTATCCAGCCCTCTAGTTCCTGCCTTCTTTGTAAGCGCTCTTCTAGTTCTCTTTGCATATCTTGCAAAGCTGGCGATGGTTTTTTTTGTGATTGGATCACCCGCGTGTTCTTCCCCTGTGTTGCCACTATCTCTCTACTTTGGGGGTCCGCGTTCAATCGATCGCTTGATAGCACCTTGCACCGGTGTTTCTTCCTCGCTGTCTTCATCTTTTATTGTTACTTCGTCCAAGTTGATGGGTCGGTTAGTTACTTGGGTTTCTTGGGCGCCTGAGATAGCGCCTCCTAGGTGTGTCATGGTGAGCTAGGCACGAGCCTCCGGGTGTGGTCGCCAAATGTTGAGGGGTGATTTTAGTTCTGGTTCTACCCGTCCTATCTACACCAAGTGACCTCAGCTTTCTAGGAATAGTAAGAGATATGGTTTCATTTCCATTGTACCTTGTCCTTTCTTATATAGACTTTCCCAAAAGTCCCTCCTTTTATGACCTCATGGCACATGTCCTAAACCCCCTTAATTACCTCTAATGCCATTTCTTAACATAACCTCCTCCTTATTCATTAATCCCTTCCTTGTCCTTCTTTCCTCATAGGTCTTTTCTCATTGGACTTGGGCTTAGTCCCCAAGTCCCCATATCTCATACTAGGCTTACCTCCCACCTTAGAGGCACCCCCGAGCCCGTTAAGGGGTATTATTTTTCATGTATCACAAGGCATTGCATTAGAGCACTTGGAAGGAAGACGCGGCGTTCGAACAAAAAGACAGATCGGAGGACGGCTTACATTGAGGATTTAACTAGAGAGGTAGATGAGTAGTTGTTACCCACAAAGATACTAAAGCGGTCATAGTACGAGGAGCACTATACTACCGAATGCCCTAAGAGCTTTATCACGCGGCGCATAGGGAAGATAGAGAAGCGGAGATACCGAGTCGCGTCCATACAGAGTCCACGGACCAGACAAGAGGAATTCCATTGTACCGCCTCTTCGAGAATGGGAGTATATTGGCCAAATATGGCAGTCCAAGCGGCGACAATACAAGATAAGTGCCAGATTTTCAAGCACTTCCACAACAAATGAGGTGTGCAAACATGGAAATCAAGACCTGAGGCAGCCATATCGATTTCATTCAGCATAAACGTTTGCCGCAAAATAGCCGGGTCGATTCTTTATAAACAAAGGAATCCTCTACAGAAAAGCTATGGGGACACAATATGCGCCGCCTATCACAAGAAGAATCGGAGGTAGTAATGGCTAATTCCATAACGCGAGCATCAAGGTATGAGAAAATTATTCCTACAACTATACGAATGAGGATTCTCTACTGGCTGCGATGGAATTTGATACTACTTGAACATGTGAAGAGGTGTCAACAGTGTCAAAGCCACATACCACTGATCCGCGCTCCGCACACATTGCTGCACAGTGTCGTTACTCCTTGGCCTTTCCATAGCAGAGACTTGATATCATCGGACAGATTAGTCCAACCTCATTCGGACGACACAAGTACATTATCACTACAACCGAGTACTCCTCTATTCTGCTCCGTAATTATTCTGGAGCCACGATAGCAGCATTTATCAAGGAACACATCATATGCCGATTTGGAACGCCAATGATTATTCGCTCGGATAATGCAACCTCATTTGTCAATCAAACGGTCAAGGAATAGTTAGATCAATATGGTATTAAGTTTCATACCACGACTGTTTATTACCCTCGGGGGAATGGACAGGCGGAAGGTACCAATAAAACAGTATTGCGCATATTAAGTCGATTGGTACATGATCATCACAGAACTGGCATAAGCAGCTACCGCTTGCACTTTGGGCGTCCGCATTTCCAATGTGTTCAACCGGAGCCTCGCCTTATTCCTTAGTATACGGAGAAGATGCTGTTGCCGGTGAAATTGCTATTCCTTCAAAGACGAGTAGCTATGGATAGTCTCAATACTCCGGACGAGGTTAGTGATTTGCTCATCTTGATACCTTAAAAGAGCGAAGAGCCAAGGCCAAACGTTTGCATACAAATATAGGCAGAGGACAGCGAGATACTATAATCAGAAGGTAAAGGAAAGAATTTTCTCCGTAAACGATACAGTCATGAAAATCGCCCCACACATTCAACGAAATGAAAAAGCAGGAAAGTTTGCCCCAAAATGGGAAGGCCCTTATATGACTAGTGAAGTAGCGGAGAGTGGGTATTACTACCTCAAGCGAATGAATGGGTCACGAATCAATACCCCTATCAATGGTAAATGGTTGAAAACCTATTATGCATAATAACTAAATGTACTGCCCTGGGATGGCAATGAAATAAGTATTCATAGTAAAATTATGTGTCAATATAAATAGCCCAGTGTCCTGGATAGGTTCTCGTGCATGGCCAATGAAATGCACCAATAGCCCCGAGTCTGGATAGGTTCTTGTAAAGACCCTCAAGCTCACAACGCTATTAGACCGGGTCAAGAGTTGATCTAGAGATGATCAAGAGACAATTTAGCCGAAATGACTCGAATAGTTTAACACGAACGTTAATTAATAGAAATTAGTCTAACAACGATTTAGATACGAGACTAGTACCATTGAATAGATATTGAAAAAGTTATGCGGGATGGACTACTCATACGCGTAAATCGGATATCGGACGAAGAAGATACGAGATTCGGAAGATGAAGTAGAAATTAGTCAACCTACTGGTTGACCAACGAACTGACCGTTTGACCAGATTGTGGACCTCTTAACCAATAGTACCTCTAATCGCAAATGGTCAGCCCTTAACAAAAACTAGAGATTAGCAATAGTAATCAATTGGTGTGGAAGTGGTGTAATTAATTAATAATTATTAGAGAATTGTGTCTATTTCCTTCACGTGAACGAATGTAGCAAAGGTGGTGGTGGACTGCTCATAGAGAAATAGAGAGAGCTGGAGAGAGGAAGGGTTGTCAATTTTAAAAGGAAACTAAAACTAGGGGTTGATTATTAAGATTGAGATGGGTTTAGAAAGAAGAGAGAGCTTTTGTGGAAAGATTAAAGAGGATAATGATGTTATGTAATAAAGATTGATTATGAGATGAATTTATGTGAGGAGGGATTTTTATTAGCTAGATTGTGAATTAGACAGAGAGTGATTAAGAAAGAAAGAGTTTAAAATGAAATCGAGTAGAAAGATAAAGTAGAAGAAGAAGTGTTCATGGTGTTCTGAAGTGGGTTTTATGATGAAGTTGATTAAAATGATGGGAATAATGGGGTGTGTGAATGTTATAAAGATATGATGCTAGAACATCAGTAATCAATCAAGGTAACGTCTTTGAACTATCTTAATACGTTTTTAATAGTATGGGTTCTTATCAGATATGAAAATAGAAGAAATCAATTTGTAGTTCCATGGAAACATGATTTTTGTGCGTTTAATGTGTTTTTGCTCAACATCTATAGATTTGTATTGATACCTTAATTTGTGATTTAGTCTTGGGTAATAAAACGAGACTTGTAGATTATTCTCCCATCTTTCTTTAACATTTGAGTTTGCATGATTTGGGTAAGTAGGAATTAGATATGAATTTTTGAAGTTCACCCGTTATGTCTGAAAATCTGGAAACAACGGTGACTAAGCCATTAAATGGACTTTGTTAGGTATGTTCTAGTCAAAATTAGCTTCAGGTCGTAACTACGAAGTTGTAGAGGACACTGTCGTAAGCCATTAGGAGCTTCATTTGGATACAAATTGAGAAATTCATAGACCCCGAAAGATTGGTGCTTGTGCAAAGTGTACAAGTATTTTAGATGCCATCATGTGTTTGTAAGATTGACCTCAGTCGACTCGGTGAGTCAGTGAGTAAGATGAGTCAGTTATATGACTCAGACAAGTCAGACCAAGTGGGTATTGAATCGGGTAAACGGGTGGTTTGTGGATTGACCCGATGGGTCAGTAAGTGGGTTAATGTGCCTGATTAGTGGGTCGTGCGTGGTTAGGCTCATGGGCTTGGGCTTTGGGCCGAGAAACCTTACTTTGAGTTTTTGGACCACTTATGGTCCTAATTAGCTTTTGGTTCTTTCGCAAAGATGTAGGGTTTTTCGAGGGTTTCCGATGATACCCAATTTGACCCTATTTGGATAAGTAGCTATTGTTTTATACCAAAATTACTTATTGCTAGGTTATAGAACTATTAATAAAATTAGAATCATTAGTTATTCTACTTAACCTATAACTAGAGACTTGTATGAGTTTATGTTATGAATCTTGTGTGAGCCTTTTGGCTAGATTCTTAGAGTTCTTGTGTGATTAACAGTTAGTCTATATTAACAACGATCGATTCAAATGAGGAACCAGTGCATCGTGGATCTCTAGGTAGGCGTGGCTTGTCATCAAAAGAGGTGGGAATTTACATTTAGCTTTGTAGATGGGGAAAACGATTCGCTGGTTTTTACGGATTTGAGGAGATGATCACACAGAGGAGACTCCTTGAACCGAACAAATGCTTAACCTCACACATATGTACTTCATGAAGGGAGTGCTTTGAATTCGAGAGATCAATCGTAGTACTCCGCCTAAAACAAGACAATGGTCGTTCTAGAGTAAATTCGGTCACAAGAGAGGATGGGTCGGTGCAGCAAGAGGAAGTTGAGAAGTGTGAAATCAATGGTGATTGAAGATTGTAGGTGTGTTGTGTATTCAACATAAGATAAATTGAGAATGATTGAATTTGCTCTGTTGAGAGTTGTATTGTTAATCTCGTGTTGTCTGTTTGACTCCGAGATTATCCTTGTTTCAATCATGATTCGAGATTTATTTATATTGGGGAATTGAAAACACCATGATCTCATGAAGTGTGACGGTTGATGGAATCAAAGAATGGGGAAGTGGAAATTGTGTTAAAACCAATTGCTCAACGTGTGGAGACTTGGTTGATTTTCCATCCACTACTTTGTTAACTCCTTCAACTGATTGCACGACTTGCTCACATTCTCATCATGTGTATGAACACACGTGCCGTAGACCCTGGAACCAAAACCCTAGTTAATATCCCCCATGTAACACGATTGATGTCTCGTGTGATTGTGGAGTCTGCAAGGCATCTTTTATGAAGTTAGTTAGTTGTTGACTTCATGACTTCATGGGATGATGATTCCTTGTATTGTTGAGTCGAACGTGGTTTGGAAATGTTACGAGACTCGTGAATCGGACAGTCATTGAGACGGAGAGATATGATGTGTGAATAAGTTAACGTGAGCAAATATTGCTCATTCGATGAATTGTTGAATCCACGATAGTTGAACCCAAGATTCCTTGGTTTGAGCAAATATTGCTCATTTGAGCAGATGTTGCTCATTCGATGAATTATTGGTAGTATGACCAAATAAGATACTGGCAATTGAACCGAGTATGATAGATAAAATGTTGATCATGGGATCAACGTAAAAATTATTAACATTTGAATCTAGAATTATGAACCTTGGACTCAAAACCTAATTTGATCGATTAATGATTAACTGATGGTTTATTGAAAATTAACCACGAGAGAGGAGGGACCGAAGCTACATGGGATTATGGATCAACCATGTAGCGCCCAGATGCTCTTGTGAGCAAATATCAAGGTCTCGAAGACCAGTTGATTTGATGAAAGGATGATTAAATGCTTGTTTTTAATCATTTATTGAAAAATGCTCGTCTGAACCTTAGGTAATAAAACCTAATTAATTATGAAGATGTGAGGGACCGGCCAAGGGTCATGAAACCTACCCTAGGTGGTCTGGGATCGACAGACGATCATTCCATGAAAATCCAAAATTATTTGGAAGAGTTTTGGACCTAATACGTGCAATTACTTAAATTAGGTCAAATCGTGAAAAATACGTGGGACCGGCTCATTACGAGCCAAGGATCCAACCCTGGCCGGTCAAGATAACATGCTCACGTGCGTCAACACGTTTGTGTCACAATCTCGAGAATTTTGATATTTTCTGGCATGCAGTTGAGCATCCATTTGAGAAAATATGACAAAAATTGTGGTTTCTTTGAAACTAAGGAAACTTCATGAGATGAAGGAAAATAATTATAAAATGAAGGAACATGAGGCGTGGGACCACTGGAGCCAAGGCATGTCCGGCCAAAGTGACCTGATCCCATGGTGCCATTTTCCTAATTTTATAATATTTTTTATGATTTATGAAAATATCATGAAACCAAGGAATTTTGTTGAAATTAAGGAGTTTCCTTAAAGTGAGAGAGTTTCCATGGGATCAAGGAAGCAAATAATATATTAAAATAATAAAAATTGGGGCGTGTGGGACTTGGCTAGGGCATGGCCGGCGGCTTGGGCCCGGTCCCACGAGTTTCCTTAATTTTATGTATTTTTATGTATCTTTCCATGATTTGAAGGAATTTTCATAATTTGAGAGAAATACCATGAAATCAAGGAATTTCATGGGACCAAAAACTTAAAATTAATAATAAAATAAAGGGCGTGTGGGACCGGCTAGGCACGGCCGGACAGTTTGGGACCGATCCCACGAGTTTTCCTAATTTTATATTATATTTTTTCATGGGTTTGTGATAGTACCATGAAATTAAGGAGTTTTCATGAAATTAGGGAAATAATAATAAAATAATGAGGAACCATGAGGTGTGGGGCCGGCCGGGATCAAGGCATGGCCGGTTGGCCAATAATCACGCCCCATAATATTTTCCCTAATTTTATATTATTTCCTCGGTGTGAAGGAAACACAATGAAACTGAGGAGTTTCCTCAAAACGAAGGATATTTGTTCAAATGAAAGGATTTCCATGAGATCAAGGAAGATAACAAAAATATGATAAAAATATAAAACTAGCGTGGGATTGACCACATGCACGGGCAGACAGTCGGTGGGCCCATGCTCCCAGCCCTTTGGTCAATTTTTTAATTATTTATTATTTTCCTTCCTATTTTGCATAGGTTCATCGTTTCGTCGTATTTTGAAATACTCGTTCGTGCGGTGATTGTTAATGCATCATCGTCGAGTACACTTGCACCATTTAAATCGGGGCTTACTCGGAGGTAGCTCGTAGGCCGTGTGATGAATATTTATTACTAACCCATGGAATTCTTCTGAGAAGAACCATAAATTGAAGTAACGAAATATTATGAAAATATTGAATATTTTCCAGGGATTCAGTTAATGAATCTATTGATTTCGAGAATAATTAATTAATGGCTCTATACTAGCACGATCATCTAGGAGCATTAATTATTCAGAAATTGAGTGATATGAGCTTGTTGAAGCGTCATATTTTCTTTCATATAGTTAGGGAAAACATTGTTTCATCCCGTTATTGCTCTATACTAGCAAAAGCTAGTTTGTCTAGGAGCCGTCTAATCTTTTGATTCTATGTAGAAGTAGTTACCAAATTGCTCAAACATTCATGAGATAGGCGTTGCCTCACCGGGAGACTACATATCCATATATACTCGAGAGACAATATTCTCGATCGAGAGATTCTTGTGGCATGAGCTTCCATGCTTTCGATAAGAGACATGAGCCTCAATATTCGTCTGATTGCTGGATTAGGAATACTTATAATTATGGGTTTACGATTTTACCCTTTGTCGAAAATCCACCATCTACATTAAGTACCACCTCGCTTAGTGAGAAATCCGAGTTCCTCAATCGGCATTGAATGGTGATTTTCCCGTCATAAACAATATAAGTAATTGAAATAAGTTGTAAGTTAAGAATGTTATCGGATTTCGATAGTACGAGCATACCATGACTTGAATGAAGATCCCAGTGACATGATAGAGTGTCGTTCGATGAACATAAATTGGTGTTGAACCGCTGGTTTGGACGATGAGACCTTGGTCGTTTAGGATTCGCGGGCCGGGCCCAATAAGGAAATCCTTGTAAAATTAGGTTTTGGAAATAAAATTTGATATAAAGGAAATTTATCCTTTTTTTTTTTATTATTTCTTCTTCACCACGACCGATTGCTTCATCACGCTTTCATCACCTTCACGCAGGGAGGAGGAAAATTTCGCGGAGTTTCTAGTTTGTCAGCCGTTGCCACTCATCGTCCGGCCAATTTCCAGCCATGTCGACCGATAAGCGCAATTTTTTTTTTTTTTGCTGAGTTCATGAGTTGTTCTTGCTTTGATTATTATGAAATTATATATATGTGTACATACGAGTGTGTGTTTTGTTGAAAACCCTTATTTTTAGAAAACGTATGTTCGTTTCATCATTGGTTTGAGAACCCATTAATAATCCCTGACCTAGTAGAGATTTTTTTATGTATATACCTGTGTCTAGTGATAAATTTTTTTTTGTTTATGAGTTTTCATGAAAACCAAAACTTTATCTTGAAAAGATGTGAGCTTTCACAGAACCGAAATAAACCCTCGTTTCAAAGAAAGACGATCGTACGATGGAAAAGTTTTTTTTTATAAAACCATGGCCTGTTCATGGATATGTATTTTTATGAAACCGTGGGATATCCCCACATATTTTATTTTCATGAGCTCTACTCGTCTCAAAACATTTTTTTTTATTTACGTGAATTAATCACGTTATATATATATATATTTTTTTTTTATATATAAATATAAATCAAAACTTGAGTTTTGAGAAGTAAACCATTATTTATGATAAAATAATATTTCAATTTTCAGCATTCCATGATGAATGTTCATGCAGTGGAAATATTCATGATTCTATGAAAAATCTGAGTTTCTTGCTCGTCTTTTATAGGTTCGAAGAGGCGAGCAAGTTTTGAAGTGTTTAACTCTTACGTTGTGATCACTATTGTTAGTGGAATCGTAAAAAGGTAAGAGTTGAGGATTACCATTTTGTGGAATTGACATACGCGCATCTATAAATCCGTGCCTCACGGTTCCGGATAATGGTGTCTTCCCACAATGATTATTCTTCCAGCTCTTAGGAGAAGGATTCAAGGATTTCGAGGCCAAAGCTCGTGCAAGCATAGATTGTGCTTTATTGGAAAATAGCATGTCTCTTGATAAACTGAAAGCGATCGTGAAGATCTCTTGAAGAGGAAAGAAAATGAGGAGATACTTGTTGAGTATCGAAAGAAAAGGCGTAGAATTGAGTGGAAAAGACAAAGAGCCAAGGAAAGACTACGATCCAAGTCCTTATGGTGTGGCCTCGATTCAAATGCTGAGGATGAAGAAGAAGAGCTCGTATGGGATTTTACAACACGCAAGGATAGGTCATACTCTCATACGGGAGATTGAACAGCGGGTTAGGGGCGATCTTCAAGGTGAACGTGACGATGAAGATCTACGGGGATGCGATAAAGGATGATGACAAAGAAGAAGAATTTTCGACTCGGGACAAAGGACTCCGAGAGAGAGTCCGAAGAGATCCTTGATGATGAGAAGGATGATGATGATGATGAAGACGACGATGCGGGTGATTCTCGACTAGTCTTGCTCGTGATCTTATTTAAACATTTGAATGTTTTTTTTTTCCTTGTAGTAGACGTTTCTTTGATGATCTGAACAGTTTTCTTATGGATTAGGATTTTTTTTTTCGAATGAGAAACCCTTTTATGAATGTTGATTCTTCCCAAATTGAATGGAATGGACCAATGTCCATGCCCCAAAATTCATCACGATCATTTTTGACTTCCCTTGGCGATTTCCATTTATTTAAAATACTAATATAAATTACGTATCACACGCAAATCCGTGTAGACCGTGCGCAGCTTCCGTCAATCCATCGGTCCCAGTTATTTTCCTTCGCATCTTCGATTATTGATCTTACTTGAATCTTAGGGTTTCAAAAAATCCATGGCTGAATTTGACTATCTCTGCAAGATAAGTATCCATTGTATCTTGTATATATCTCCGAACTTAGGGTTTAGCATTTGCGCAAATATTTCTTCTAATCTTTTGAGTCGCGGAGGAAATCCATGATTATCATACCGTTGCGCTATGTCCAGCAGTAGCATTTCTTCTCGGAATGATCCTCAGTCGAAGCATGAAGTAGAAGTGTTCGTCTTAGTAAGTTGTGTATTTTCTTTCATCTCCATTTGATCGAGTTATTGATCACGGGGAAAATAATCACAGGATAATCGGAAGAATCCATCTTCTTCTCATAATTCGAGACCTAAAGCGGACCGTTAGAGCCCCCGCTCGATATAGATCAACTCATCTTTAGGCTTGGCGCATCCGTGAGTAATTCCATGATTTTCAAGTGGTGTATTACTCGATAGTTTTATCCAATCTTCATATGAAATTAAGATTTCTTACTGCAGGTTGATGTGCATGTTGTTGTTGATGTCGGAAAGAGGAGGAATGGAAAGTCTGCGGCCGATGATGATGACGTCGACGAAAGTTCTATTAACTCCGTGAAGGCCGGAATCGAACTTACTACCCAACGGATGGACTCCGTTTGAGACTCCCATGATCAATAATTTCCCGTGCAATGAAATAGTTGGCGGCTTCCGTGGTTCCCAAAATGTCATGCGTCTTTGTATACCAAGATTTGGAGACGATATGGTCACATTGCCACCACCGAGGTGAAGATAGACTTTTGCCGACCCTCTTGACTACACTCGGGGTATCTACCAATTATTGAAGAGATGATGGAGACGAATCTGCAAGATGTTAAGAATCGTGACCTTCACATGTGGGATGATATGATATCGAATTGTGAGACCTTGAGGTTCAATGTAAGTTGGCTTCGCCGTCGGCTTGAGATGATCAAGGTTGACAGTGGTAGCGGCGCTTTGAAGCAATTTCCACTACAAATCGCTTTTGGAAGAGGAGAAGTCACTTGCCTTGGAGTCGGCGAGAGTTGAGAAAGTTGTCCGGATTTGAAGGTGAAGACCGGGAACTTTCAAAAAAAGCTTGACATGGCTGTTTTTAAGAATTACTCTTTCTTGGATGGTTTCTTTGTGAGTGAGTATTTATGATTATTGTTTTTTTTTTGAGTAGGTTCAGGCTTTTCTTAGGTGGAATAACTGATCATGTTATGAGGAAATTTTTTTCATTTATGAAATGTTTAATGAAGAAAGGATCATTTTGCACACTCTTTGGAGGAATATAAATTACATTCTGAAAAATGCTTTGAAATGATGAAATGGTGAAAAGATAATTGTTTTCCATGGATCAGGCGTAATATGCTTTGAGCCATTTACCATTGATTATATTTCCTTCCACTCCTCCATCAATCCTTAAGATTTTGTAATATCCTCTGGATACTGCTTTGATAACTACATATGGTCCTTCCCATTTCGCAGAGAACTTGTGAGCAGACATGTCTTGTTGAATATGCTTTGCAGTCTTTTATACCAGATATCCTACTTGAAACGTTCGAGGTCTTACCATTTTGTTGTAGGCTCTGAAGATCCTTTGTTTGTATGCTTCTACATATTTTTCTACCTTAGCTCTCCTTGACTCAAGCATGTCCAGTTCAGCAATTCTTGAGTTGGATACTTTGGCTTCGTCCCATTGTACTCCACTGGCTATTGCAATCCTTGCTGAAGGAATTTTGATTTCTGCTGGGAGTATGGCGTCGGCTCCATAAACGAGAGAGTATGGTGAAGTCCCGATCGAGCTTCTTGGTGCGGTTCGATAAGCCCATAAATCCATGGGCAATTTTTCATGCCACGTTCGCGGATTATCATGGATTGTTCGACTGAGAATTCGGATCAAAGTTTTGTTGGTGCTTTCTGCTTGTCCGTTTCCTTGGGGATATTATGGCGTGGAGAAAACTTGTTTGATGTCGTATTCCTCGAGCAATTCCGTCACGTGCTTGTTGGCAAAAGGAGTTCCATTATCAGTGACAATGTGTTTAGGAACACCGAATCTACATATTATGTATTCTTTGATGAAGGCGCAATCGTGACTCCAGTGGTGCCCAAGAGGAATAGCTTCAACCCATTTGGTAAAATATTGATTGCGGTGATGATGTATTCATGCTTTGCTCAAGATGCTAGATTGATTTTCCCGATGATATCCAAGTCCCCAGCTATAGAAAGGCCATGGACTATTCACAGAATTCAATGGAAGATAAGGAGTGTGAATGAGGTTACCATGGACTTGGCATTGATGAAACATTTGAACGTGTGCAGCTGCATCGTCTTCCATGGTTGGCCAATAATATTTCTCATGAATCTGGAGAAACAATTTTCTTTTCCTTGATGTTCTCCATCATGCATCTCTTTTAAAACCGTTGGGATTTCATGCTCGGTTAAGCATCTCAGCAAGTTTCCACCAAAGCTTTTGCGGTATAAGATTCCATCAAGAAGGACAAATCTCTTAGCCCTTTGAATGAGTTTGATGGTTTCTTTCTTTTCGATTTAATTCATTGTCCCAGGAGATATTTGATATAAAGTTCCCTCCAAGTCCCTAGTGTGATGGGCTATCGAAGCTTCTAAGTGATGAGGAGGCATCGACAATTGGGACATGACTTTTTGCAGAATTCTTGATTGAGCTTCCATGGAAGGCCAATAGTACCCCATTCTTTGAAGCTTTACGTAGAGTGTTACCACCAGGTGTTTGTCCGCCTGTTTCTTCATGTATGCGCTTGAGTTGTTCGTCCGCTCGTCACTTCCAAGGCATCGTGATAATGACCCATCGAGTTTCGATAGTATAACGCTCCATGAAGTAAGAGATAATTCTTTAATTCCTTGAGACCGATTTTCCCTTCTAAAAGAGAACTGCTCAATTCATGAATAATAGGTGCTCGCCAATCATCTCGCTTGGATGTCTTCGACTTGAGCGAGCCATGTGGATGAAACAATGCGCCTTTATCTGATGATAGTTTTTTCTGCTCCTTCAAATTGCGACTTAGAAGCGAGAGTTGCCAGGCGATCATCATGCATATTGTTGGTTCGTCCGGTATGGATAATCGTTGCATCGTGAAGTAGGTTAAAAGCCGTTCACTTGATCTGAATGGAGAAAGTGTGATTTCTTTAAGGAATATGTTCCCATTCATCCGATTGACCAGTAGTTTTGAATCTCCCCTTATCTCGAGGTGCGTTGCTCTGCTTGCTTGTCTAGGGACAATCTAGTAAGAAGGCTTCGTATTCGTTGAATTGTTGGTGCGGTGGAAATCCGGCAATGAATGTGAGAGAAGACTTCACCGGATGGAGAGACTAACACTATGCTGCTCCTCCGATTGTCGTTGCTAGGGGTGGCAAAACCATCAAAGTATAAAAGCCACGTCTCTTCTTTAATAGCTAGGATATATGGAAACTCACTCTCGTGCACATCTTCATGTAAGATTGTTGCATCCTCTCCTGGAAAGCAACAGCAAGTCTGAATCGTTTGGCCTTTGATTGCTTTAGGAGGTGTACACGCTATGTCAAATTCGACATTTGGAGTAGCCATTTTGTTTGGTTTTCCTATCAAGGCCGGCTTTGATAGTAGAAACTTTATAGGTCACTTTGGAAACAAACACGACCTGTTTGGATAGTAAATATTGCCTAAATTTACGAATTGCATGTATTAATGCCCGGACATGCTCTCTCGGCCTTTGGGTAACGAAGTTGAGCATCTCGCATTGTAAGACCGAAGTAGTATATTGGTCGTTCGATGCCTTCGTCGTCTTCTTGAGCCGCAGTGCTCCTGTGGCGACATCACTAGAAGCTATGTAAAGTATCAGCGGTCGTCCTTGCACGGGTGACTTCATGACAGAAGGTGATAACAATAATATCTATTGTATCTTCACGGAATGCTTCTTGTTGAGCGATCGTCCATGTAAAACTTGCTCCTTTCCTCGCAAAGCGGGTGAACGAAGCAACGAGTTGAGCCAATCCAAGGAACGGCGTGGGATATAATTTACCTTGCCCATGAAACTCGGAGTTCTTTCACGGTGCGTGGAGGGGCATGGTAGTAATAGCTTTCGTCTTGTGCGGATCGACTTTGATTCCTTCGCTATGACCGGTGAATCCTAGAAATTTCCCGGAGGAGACACCAAATGCACACTTGTAGGGTTCATCTTTAATTTGTATTCTCTACATCTTTCAAAGACTTGTCTTAGGATTGAAGTGAGATGCTCGATTTCGATTTCACTGAGACATCATCAACATAATCTTCCACTTGCTTGTGCATCATGTCGTGGAATATAGCAGTCATGGCTCGTTGATAAGTATCACCGACATTCTTTAATCCGAAGGGCATCATTGTGTAGTGAAATTCCCATAGGGAGCGCGGAATGCGATCTTGTTAGCATCGTGTTCGTACATCTTGATCTGTTTGTATCCGCTATAACCATCCATAAATTAGAACATACCGTGACCACTTTGGTTGCATCAACGAGCATATCAATATTGGGTAACGGAAAATCATCCTTCGGACATCATTTAGTCGATTCCCGAAATCAACACACCATCATCGATTTGACCATTTTCTTCTTGACGGGAACAACATTTGCCAGCCATTTTGGATGTTGAATAGGTTTGACGAACCGGTTGTTAGTAGTTTCGAATCTCGACTTTGATTTGTTATTCGACTTCGTGTCCGAACTGTCTCGGCGGTTGTTTGACATCTTTGGAGCCGGATTAATGTGCATATGATGAGTAACCAATTTTTCATCTAGACCCTAGCATTTCATCGTACGTCCGGGCGAAGACATCTTGATATTCTTTTAATAGCTTTATCGTTTCTTCAATTCCTCAATGATTGACCAGTGATCAAGGATTGGCCTTGGATCATCCTCGGTCCCAATGTTGATTGTTTGAGATCGCTCGAGTGGTAGAGTCGATGCAAATCTTGTAATTGTCGTGGGTCATCCCAACCTCTTCCTCGAGTGATGGTTCGTTACGGCATAATTCTTGGGGTGGGGATACTTTTCATCGTTCTCCGATTAATTGCTAATCTTTCGTCGGCGATAAACGATCCTCCCTCCGCATCGTGGCTGGTTATGAGTTCGACCGGTCGTTTACGGCGTTTAACGTGTGGCGATGATCCGATCACCTTAGCATCGAGGGATGATGGCTTGTCGACCTTTTCAATAGTCTTCCAACTTGGGAGTGGAGTCTTTAAACTTTGCACGGAGGCTCCGGGACACTCTTTTCGAGATTCAAGGAATTGACATCATAGACAAGAGCATAAGGAGATGATGAAGCCGGGATGCGAACAATCTTGTTGTTGAGTAGAGCCTTCATACATTGATGGTACGTTAAAGGAACCACCTTGTTATCATGGAGCCATGGACTTCCAAGTATCATGTGATAATCGCTCTTGTTCGATCACGTGGAACTTGACTTTTGATTGAATAGGTCCCACTTCAAATCTATGTATGCATATCCGTATGTATGGATATGACTTCCTTCAAAGCTTTGTCATTAGGATGGGGTGCCGGACAATCTTATTACTGGGGAACTGGATGATTTGAGAGTCTTCATAGTGATAATATTTGTAGAAGCACCGTGTCAACGAGGGCTCTCTTGAATTCATAGTCTCTCGATGAAGTCAGTCACGTACGGGATCGATTATGTCCTTCCAATCTGCCATGCGGTCTTCTTTCTCCGAAAGTGATGTTTTGATCGAATGCTCGTACATCATGGTCATTCCTTCGACTGCCGGAGATAATAAAGCACGCACGTCGATGATATCGGTTGAGCGCAAACAAACGTGTCTGTCCGTTCGTTGCTTTCGGAAAAGTGTAAGAGTTCACACAAGTTTTCACCTAAGCTGCGCAACCTCCCCGGTCCACCGGCTTTCTCATAAGTAGTGAATCTTTATTTTTGAGGGTCACTATGTGACAAGTTAGTCCCGGTCTTTGGGACTTAGAGCGGAGATTCCACTAACTCGGACGTCGGTTTAATGAGAAAGTCGAGTATGTGGTTCATTGTATCTTTATCGATCCATGTTCCCGGTGTGGATCTCTCTAAGACTTGTGCCAACTCGATTAGAGTTGGGACTTCTCCTCCTTCCGTCTTTGTTAGGACGTAGCGTTGTGGGCTGGAGGAACATCGCCGTTGAAGGATTACTTGGGTTTGCGTAAGCGAATTAGATCTCGAGACCAGGCCATTTTTATGAGAATTGAGATTGCAAACAGAGAATGATCTCCCACCGTGGTCGCCAATCTTAGATGGGGAAAAACGATTCGGCCGGTTTTTACAGTTTGAGGAGATGATCACACGAGAGGAGATTCCTTGAACCGAACGAAATGCTTAACCTCACACCGATGTACGGCAAGAAGGGAGTGCTTTTGAATTCGAGAGATCAATCAGAAGTACTCCGACCTAAACCAAGACAATGGCCGTTCCAGGAGTAAATTCGGTCACAAGAGAGGATGGGTCGGTCAGAAGAGGGAAGTTTGAAGTGTGTGAAATCAATGGTGATTGAAGATTGTAGGTGTGTTGTGTATTCGAAAATAAGATAAATTATGAATGATTGAATTTGCTTTCTGTTGAGAGTTGTATTGTTAATATCGTGTTGTCTGTTTGACCTGAGATTATCCTTGTTTCAATCATGATTCAGATATTTATTTATATAGCTGGAATTAAAAACACCATGATCTCATAAAGTGTGACAGTTGATGGAATCAAAGAATGGGGAAGTGGAAATCGTGTTAAAAACCAGTTGCTCAACGTGTGGAGACTTGGTTGATTTTCCATCCACTACTTTGTTAACTCCTTCAACGGATTGCACGACTTGCTCACATTCTCATCGTGTGTATGAACACACGTGTCAGTAACCCTTGAGACCAAAACCCTAGTTAATATCCCCATGTAACACGATTGATGTCTCGTGTGATTATGGAGTCTTCAAGGCATCTTTGTATTTAGTTAGTTAGTTGTTGACATCATGACTTCATGGGACTATGAGTCCTTGTATTGTTGAGTCGAACGTGGTTTGGAAAAGTTTTGAGACTCATGAATTGACATGTCTGTTGAGACAGAGATATGATGTGTGAATAAGTTAACGTGAGCAAATATTGCTCATTCGATGAATTGTTGAATACTGATAGTTGAACCAGTAATCCTTGGTTTGAGCAAATATTGCTCATTTGAGCAGATGTTGCTCATTCGATGAATTATTGGTAGTATGACCAAATAAGATACGTAAAAATTATTAGCGTTTGAATCTGGAATTATGAACCTTGGACTCAAAACCCTAATTTGATCAGTTGATGATTAACTGATGGTTTATTAAAAATTAACCACGGAGCAAAGGAGGGACCGGCTACATGGGATTATGGATCAACCATGTAGCGCCCAGATGCTCTTGTGAGCAAATATCAATGTAGGATCGTAATATCGCAACATCAATACCTCGCGAGATCAATAAATGACAAAGATTGGGAAGGTATCGCAGTATAAGTAATATAAATGACGCAATGAATGACGACAGCCAAAACACGAAAGATGTGAAGACCTAGCGAGATCTGGAGAACTACGAGATTATATATTTATACACTTGCGATATTTACAGTTATTCCCGAAAA